>JAFIDM010010028.1:29003815-29029335 GCA_023159025.1 Thereuonema tuberculata | reverse complement strand
ATCTCCTTTCATTTGCTTTTTCCATTATTCTAATCAAGAAATAGCCTGTACGTTCTATCACATCCGAATCTTATTCGGAACTCCTTCCACAAGAAGGTGCTTGAAAAACGTCGTATTACCTTTTTTTCTTCAATGAAGTAAATATTCTCCTGCTATTTTTCAATAAATAAATCCCGATTTTATATCTTGTATTTGTAACTCAATATTCGTAAATATTGATGCTTAATTTTATCTTTGAAGCATTTCGAATTAAAATAATTATTACTCACTAGAATAAAATTGTTACGAAAATTCTGTAGTATGTGCTGACGCATCTCTTTATTACGTCATATTTTAAATTCATATATTATGTTGAAAACTAGGAAGGAATTTTAAATTTTTCCTCATTCTTTTAAATATTTTGACCTTTAATTTCAACAGTAAATTTTTAAAAAAAATATACATATTCTTCGAAATAATAAACCGTTATTATTATTCCTTTTTATTTTTAATGTAAAAATAAGCATTATTGTAAGTGTTCATTTTTAATCGAAAATATTGTCATTTCCTCCCCCATTCCTCGAATGGCTTTGTCTATCAATGAATGAGGGCTTCCGAGGTTTTGAAAATAAGAAGACGTGAAGAATTAAAATGCTAATAATTGATTGATTTTAACATAAAAACTTATCGACGTTACTTCTGACAGATTCGTTATCAAAGTTGTTGTCATACGATAATCACAAAAACTATGTAATGACTTCCTTGGATGATAAAGCCACTGAGGAGGAGGAGGGAATGGGGGCAGATTCGAAAATTGTCTGCCCACCTGTTTTTAACTCGGCAAAGGCCATTTGACTATCACAGAAAAAGGATTCAGCTGAAACAAGTTGCCTTTTTTGTCCTTGGGTGAATTATGCACAGAGGAATCTTTGTTTGTTGGGCCAAATACTGTGTCACTCGGTAGCTCAGCCTCGGTGGGGGCAAGTCGTCGTGTCTCCGCATGGTGCGTTAAAGTATTTCCCGGAAAGCGTTGATCTCCCTTTGGATTTCTAATGTGTCTTTTCCCCCCTACTCTCAATTAAATGAAGGGGAATGGAAAACAACCACTCATCACTTTAAATTCATTTTTGAGCCTTCGTCAAGAAATGGCTTCAGTGTGGAAAAATGTTCCCGAACGTATTAGCAGGTGACAAATATGAATATCGAGAAAACTCAGTCACTGAAGAGATTGCAAAGGAACCCTGTACGCAAGTTTAATTCGACCGATTCGCTTTAATCCAGTGTCATGATGAACATATTCTTTAATCCTATGGTTTATGGGCTGAATTGCCTAAAATCATTTTGTTCAAGGGTAAGAGTAATAATTTTCCTTTTATTATTTTTAAATTCTTTTTTGAGAATTTTGGTTATTGCCTCCTTTAGAGATCACCGTGAAACATAACATTTTATATCCAAACTGTAATTATTGTATATCGAATTAATAGACCAGATTTTAACCCCCCCCCACCTTAGTTTCAGATGAATTTTGATACGTCTCAAGTTATTCTAGTTAAAATAATAGGGTTTTTGTTAAGCATGTAAAATTCCAATTTTGATTTTGAGACCATATGTCGCCAAACAAGAGCATAATTTTTGTGAAGAATAGAACTACTTTTTTAATTGAAGATGGGAACGGGAATTTGGTTAGATTTTTTAAAAAATTCATATGTAATAAATATTTTAAATTTCAGGACATAAAAATCGGATCCTGTTGATTAAGAATATAGCAACATTTGAAAGAATCTATAATTGTCGATTATATATCAACTACATAACTGTTTTTTAGAACCATTTATTATTTGAGATTGATAACCCATACAAGTTACTGAGAGTTAAGATAATTTTAACTTGTAATTGGTAGTTTTCATAATTTGATAGAAATAATTACTATTTCATTCGATTAAGTGAGATTCATTTTAAAAGAGACATAAATATTAAAACTGAAATGTGTGATATTTAAATTTATAGAATTGTACAAATTCTACCTTTTTACTCCGTATTTTATTTCCGTCAAATATAACTTTATTCATAGTTATAACAATTAGGGGAACTGGGATTATCAACATTTCAATGCATTTTATAATAATTAAGTTGACTATATTTTTTTTTCTGTTATTTTCAAAGCAATCAAGCAAGCATTTAAAGATCGCATTGTGTGCAAAAGAGCGGCAGTCGTTTTGTATTTCAATGATGGTCATTAATATTCATTACATTTTTATTTTGTGGCTTTTTGTCCAAAACAAGTTTTGGAATTTTATTGTTCTAAAATCTTTAGTCCTTGATGCAGGAATTAGTTTTGTAAATTTACATTATAATACACTCCAGATTTCGAATAAACTTTTTTCATATTTATTAGGAAAATAAATAAAGGATAGTGAATTAGAGGACTTACATAAATTCAGAGAGATTAAAAGAGTACATGGTTTATGAGAAGTCCTAAAAAGTTTAAGGACATAAGTATGTTTATCCCTCTTAGTTAAATTTAAAAAGAATAATTATTGTAGATAAAGACTGGATTTTAAGGAAGTCGAACATTGGAAGAGTATCTCAGAATACCAAATACGATTTGTTACTGTCACTGAGACATCTTTTTAATCATATTGTGATGAGTTTTTTTACGTAAAGAAAATCAACAAAAGATAAGTGGAAGTTGTGGAATTTGTATAGTTGCGATTATGAAAATGAACAATTTTTATATTAAAATTAAAAAAGTTATTTTTATAAAACTGCAGGAAATTTTTTAATTATAATTTTATTTAATTATTGTTTAATATGGAGCTATTTTCTGATTTTTTTTTAAATTTTATTTTCTATTAGATGACAGAGGGCCGCAGGAGTCAGGTGGTTCTTCTGGACGAACGGAGGCTGGAGATTCTAATCCAGGTAATTTCCATTATCTAAATTTAATCTACTAAGTTATTATTTTGGCAATTGCTTTGAAACGATAATAATTGCTGGAAACAGTGGATATTTTTAGAACTTGAGTACTCCAGAAAGATTTTTAAAGTGATCATCTCTTCATTTACTGTTCATAGAACACAGATTTGATATGCCTCATAAATACTATAGTTTAAGTAACTTGATTTGGAAATATTGAGAACTAACAAATATAAGGAAATACAAAGATAGAGTTAACCCTTGTAAATTATGCAGATTTTGTGATAAATTTGAAATAGGTGGCCATTGTGATTTTGTATATAAACAGTGAGATGATAATGAAACTATTTATGCCAAAGAAATAGGGATTTCCCACAGTTTTGTCACAGTAATTCAGAATCACAAAAAAAAAAAAAATCTCATGAAGGTGTGGAGTCGGCAAAACATGTCTTGAGTGGAATCCAATACCAAGGCTTTCTCATAATAATGCCATAATGAAGGACTGTTATTGTGACAATTTCACCTTTCTGCGATACATTGTAGAAAGTAGTTCTCATTACAATCGCAGATAGAAACAAGCACTAAGGAAGGAAAGAGAAACATGCAAGCCTGTTATATACAGGATTCTTAAAAGTAAAAAGTGAAAGCTTTATATTTTGAGAGACTGTAACACACGGTGATTGGCAGCAGTGCTGATGCAGTATAGTGGGAGTAAGTTATTGTTGTCGGAGCTTTTACAGTTAAACTTCTGTACTTTCTGAAAGAATATATATAAACTGCTCTGAAAATCACAGAATGGATGAAACATAGAACATTTCAAGAAGTTTTAAAAGCACTGACAAAGATCAGAAAAAAAAATTTTGGTAGTAGGAGTATTTTAATTGTTTTGCATTTCAACATCTTTGTCTTGCAAACTCCTTGAGATTAAGCAGAAATCTTTGTCAGAAAGTTGAGCTTTTCTAAACTTTATTGAGAAACGATTTTTCAGAAAGGCACTTTTCTTAGTCCACTTACATAATTAGTTTGTCCTAAAGCACAGATGTTCCAAATGCAGCCGCATGCATATTCAGATTTGGAACTTATCCTGGTCCATTTTTCTTACGTATGAATTCGTTAAAGTACGCATTCAAATTTAACAATTGTGGTAAAAAAGCAGTTTATGATAAAGTTGACATACTGTTTACTGTCACTGATGAAAATATGTCATTACTGATACACAATGATATAAATTTAAAAATTCAAATAATTTCACTTGGCTTTTGATTATTCTGTCATTATTTTACTCAACAAAACATGGAGTCATGCCTATTCCCCACTATCTTTCTTGGCCTGTTTGCTTATTCTTTTTTATGCTATTTTAAGAAATGTATAAGTTACCGCCATGTCTGCAAAATGATGTCATTTCTATGCATCCAGAACAAATCAAAATAATTGTTAATGTACTCTATGGTTACCTGACTTAAATTCCACTTGTGTTTACACTAAAGAAAAAAAAAAAAAAAGCAAGGTAAGCCAAAGATCGCCTAAAAAAAATGAATTCGATCAACATATGTTGTCGATCATACTACACCAGAGAAGCAAAATTGAAAATTTGTATCTGCGATATCATGTGGATTTTTGTGAAACCATTCTTGAGCTACATGTGTTATTGATTCTGTTACTGGTGAAAATAGCTTCGTCAATAAATAGCATTAATGGAAACAATTGATGATTCATATGTAACCAGTGTCAACAATCTAGATACATGGGCATTGTCTGTTAGATGAAACTGGTACAAACTTTCATCATACTATGCTTGCCATACTTGTGTTTGTGAAACTCTTGAGACATGTAGTAAGTCTTCTCTTGCTAGTAGTAGTGTTACATTTCAATAATATTTGCTATTCCTCCACATTTTGTTGACATGCTTACTCAGATGAAAGGTAAGCACTAGAAAGTGTAGCACATTCACACAATGTATTGAAAACTTTCGGAAAATAGAATGATCTGGAATTCTGCACATAGAAACCTTTGACTGTATTTTTCAACAGCAGCAGTTTGCCCTACTGTTGCAGAAGCTGTAAACATTGTTGCTTACCTTGATCAAAAGTCAGGAAGAAACAAAAAATTACTAATTCTCAGATCAAAATAAATAAAATAATAAAATATTTTTTAATATATATAAAAAAAAAAAGTTTTGTTTTATCGTTTTTATATTGCTTCATAGTAATGCATACTTATATTTACGGCTTACATCAGGAACAAAATATCTTGAATCCTGCCATCTGTTATCATAAAAAAAAGTTAGTTATTTTTCAGACTGATAAGGGAATGAAATAATCCTTTTCCCTTGATATTATCTCTTCTATTTGCTGATAATAAATCATCAGAACTAAAGATTTCAATATTTTTTTATTATTATTAAATGTTTAGGTATAGTTTATTTTTATTTATTTATTAATTTTTTTTTTTGACACTTTTCCACAAAAATAAATTTGTGAGTGTGTATTTTTGTAGAAATAAGAGTATCATTTTTGAGAGTTTTTTAATATTTCAGTCAATGTATAATTTTAGCTTTTAAAGGAAAGCGAGATTGTTAGCTAAATATGATTGGTGTGACTTTTATAACCTCACAGCAGCTATCTATCACAGGTTATTTTAGTTTTTTCCTAATGTTTGTTAAGCATGGAGCAGGTAAGAGTTAGACTATGCATGCCTGTCTGCTGATTATCTGTTTGTGATAATCTAAAAAGTATTTGTCCTAAAAAAAAAACTGCAACTTTAATAGAAGATTTAGTTCTCATAATAAAAAGAACCTAAGGAAGAATATATTGATTTGGTACATACTAAACTGGGTAAGGAGCTATAAGCAAAAATTGCTGAAATGCATTGCCATTCAATTCCAGTGTCATATCTGGGGAATAATAAAATACTTTCCTATAAATGTATATTTGTCTTTTTAAGTTAATTTTAGAACTACTACTATTTATTTATTTTTTTCAATTTTCAGAAGGCTCTGAATGTTGGTTTCTTATTTCCTATCTTTATATAAATCTTGATGCCAAACTTCATCTACTAATTTTTATAACATATTTTTAACATACAATATGCCAACTGTAAAAGTCTCCAGTCTTCTTCAGGTGTAATTTCGTCCTTGTCTATAGCTGACGAAACCAGTAAACAACACAACAAACTAAGAGTTAAATTTAAATAAACAAATGATATAACAAAGTATCATCTTCTCTCTCTCTCTCTCTCTCTCCCTCTCTATATTTTTTTTTTTTTTTTTTTTGCAATGTTTCCATTCAGTTATTGGAAAGTTGCCAACTAAATCTTGGAGATAGGATTTATTATTAAACAAAATTCAACGAGTGCCACTTATAAATATGCAACAAACATTTAAAACCATATTCAACAAATTAAAATAAAACTTATTTCCAATAAAACATATGTACAGATTTTTTTATTGTAAATAAGTTTTATTTTACTTTTGAGTGCTGCATAGGAATTATTAGTTTGATATATAATCTGGCTTTATTAGTTGGTTTAAACATCATTGCTTTGATATAAATCCTGATTTAAATAATAATAATAATAATAATAACTTTTGGGAATGTAATATTAAAAAAGGTATTTAAATTGATAGTAAAGATTTTAAGGAACTATTAAGCTTCAAACTGACAGGTTTCATTATAACGCTCAAATGTCTATGTTGTATGACTAGTGTTTGCTACACTAGCAACATACTGACTAACTAACACAAAGAATTAGCAAGCAATTGAATTGCTTTGAATCTGAGATCTTGAATATAAAAGGCAGGTAGGTATTTTTATGAGTCTTCAGGTCTCATGTGTAGGCTATGACCATTGGGACTAGTTTAGATTGGGTGGTCAGTTCAATGCTTGCTTGCTTTTATTCCTGGGAAAGAAAGGGAAGGGAACTGGGTGACAGAGGTATTACTCCTAATGCCTCTAGAAAAGAAATTTGTTTTTCACCTTCAACCTTTGCCAGAGATTGAACCTGGCTCCTGCAGTCTTGCACCTATACCACTGGGCTAAATGTTCTTGATTTGCTTGTGCAAACTTAAAATACTGTAAATCCTTAATATAACTTTCATTTATGAAGTGGTTGTGTATTCAAAAATTTTCACATTACTTTTTCTGACCTTGATAACGACAACATGATAGAATGAAATTTTAAAATTAGTAATGGATTAATATAAATCATATTTTACATATGATTCAAACCTCTAAGAATACACAAACATCTACTTTGAGAATTTTTATCACAAGTATTTACTAATAAAGGAGAATGCTTCTTTTTTATCTTCTTGCCGTTATATTTTTGTGATTCTTAACAGTTATGAGAGTTAGAAATTCCTTAACTTTGATCTCTCTTACTGTTTCACATCTGATTTCTATATTTTCCTTCTAAATATTATTATAGTCTTTAGGTAATAATATATTAAACGTTGATTCTGTATTTTTTCTTTTCAAATGTTGCCCAAAGAATTTTGAACTTATGATTTTAGATTATAGCCATTCTTAAAACAACTTAATGCTCTATTTCTTTTAACACTAATTCATTTATTATTTCTAAACAATATTTTATAAATGAGGTCTATATTGATTATTTCCTTGATATGTGCAATGAAATCATGACATTGGTAGTAATAACTCTTTCTTGGACTCGTCATTTTCAAAATAGTTTGCATAACTGAAGCCCTTCTTTCTTTCAGTCTCGCTATTTAAAGCCTTTCCTTTCTCTCTCCAAATCACATCAGAAACCAAAGCATTTAGTAAAAATCACAAGCCGGCAATTTAGGCATGACTGAAAGATTATCTGTCTCTTCCTTGTAATGATGGCTTGTTTGGATTTGAATGGCTTTTATCTGCAGCTTTTTATTCACACTTGTTTCAGATGAGTGGTCAAGCACTATCTTTTAATCACGTCTTTTGTTGACCATTTGACTAAAAAAGAAAGCTATCGTTAAAAGACAGCTGCAAATAGATCCGGAAGGATATCACCTGTTACCTGTATTGTCTGTAAAGCAGTTTTATTTTATCTAATTAGCATTTAGTTATCTTTGTAAAGTCTCATTGTAACATTCCCAACAAATAGTTTTAAAATTTGAAATTGTAAAAGTTTAAAAAGAATTCATAGTTTTTATTTTATAATTATTATTATTATTATTATTATTATTATTATTATTTTCACTTTAAATACATAAAGACGTTGCTTTCTACTCTACTGTAAGGAGTGAATATTTCAAGAGTGGCAATAAATGTTTTAGGGCAGAAGTATTAAACCTGATATGTTTTTGTTACTTTCACTGAATTTTGTAAATTATTAAAGTATTATGGAAGATTTAGCCTTATTTTTTACTGACAAATATTGCTATAGATAATATTCCTGATTAACATTATTTTTTGAAAAATGTAATTGAATTATCAATTTTTCAATTTTTATCAATTTTTTATAAGCCTCTAATGAGTAAAAGTTGCGTAAAACAACAAAACCAAAAAAAAAGAAAAAACTTGTTTGCTTAAAATATATATATAAGAAGTCTATATATAAGAAGTATTATTGTAAAAGTTTTTCAAAAATGACAGAAATATTTGAAGAAGCTTTCTTTCTTTTTTTTCCACTAAAACTTGATGCAAATTAAAGCAGCAAAAAAAAAAAAAAAAAAACTAAAGTAATTTATCAACCTTCTTTTAAACTGTGTATTTCAAAAGTTGGTAATAATGATGAATTAGGCTAGCAGTTTTTTTAAACATTTATGAAACTTTTAATAGTTTTGAAAAGAGGCAGTCGTCTTCACTATCAGAAAACAAAAAGAAAATGATCAGAAGTGGCTTAACTGAAGGGGAAGAAAACAATTAGAATGTACAGTGCACTCTCTCTATTCTGAACACTCAAGGGAGCGACCAAAAGTGTTCAGATTATGGGGGTGTTCATTATAGAAGGAGACTGGGAAATGCATGTACGTAATGAGTTTACAGACTGTACAGAATACTTAGCCTGGTTAACCATGCCAGTTACCGAGATGGAGGGGCTCAATCTAGATTTGGGGGCTACTGCAATGTCAAACCAAATTAAGTCGGACCGTAATCTTCCATCTTATCTGTTTTGTTTTCCTTTCCATTCATCGACTTTGGCCAACTATGGACCATGGGCTAGCCCTTCCTGACAACGTCAGAGTGAGGCTAGGAAATTCCAGAATGGAGACGAGATTCACATCCCGTCCAGAAATAACCCTGAGATAGTAAATCCCAGGGGAGAAACGGGCGAAACACAGAAGAAAAAAGAAACAGCCATGCCAACGACGGGATTCGAACCCAGGTTCCGACACAACAGCCACACGTCAGGCCACCGTCTAGACCGCTCGGCCATGCCGGAACGGCTTGTTTTGTTTTTGTTAAAAAAGTTTTACAAAACATAAATAAAATTACATAATTATACTGTTTGACCACTCCCTCTAACACCTAATGTCTCTTATCTGTCGGGGGGGGGGGATTTCCCCCAATTCCGATTGCAAACACACGTTCAGTTTACAGAGAGGAAAAGGTAGAATGGGGATCAAAAGTAGCGTTCGTAATGCTGGGGTATTCAGATTAGAGGGTGTTCAGAAAACAGAGAGTTCATCTTATGTTAAGTCTATGGAGTTTCGCCGGGACCGTCTTAATGTGTTCATAATATCGGGATGTTCACATTAGAGTGTGTTCAGATAGAGAGAGAGCACTGTATTTCTTTTACACTAGACTCTTGCTAATCCGGCCATTCCTTGCACAGAAGGGTGTCATTATTAGCAAGAATGCCTGATGACTGAGAGTTCATAAAAATTTTGCTTAATTCTTCATTAAATTTAATTTTACAAGTTTACTATATATAGTGCATATTTAAAAAAACAAAACATATGACACGAATATGATGAGGTTAAAAAAGCACAATTAGTATGAACTATACTGTCTCATTTACAACAAGGAAATGATCTTTTCATATCTATATTGTAAAGTACAATATATGCACAATACACAGCACAGATGAAATTTGCATTTGATATTGCATTTGCTACTAAGTCTGTTCACTTCGAAACATATAATGGATTTTTGTCTGCTTTAATGAAGATGCTCGTCAATGGCACGCTTTGTGACGTAATTGCTTTGCTAGCATTACGTCGGTACTGCACACATCTGACTGTTGCATTATGTACTGCAGGAAGATGTCGGCAGCTTCGGCACCAACAGTTTTAGAAATTTTCGTGCTCTGCGGTGTCCTCTTATTTGTCACTTTCATGTTTTTCTTCCTGCGCACTTTTGATGATTTCTTCATCTGTTAAAGCCTGGTCTATTCCATGTGGCCGGCATGCCATCACAGCGCATCCCTCTTTTACAAATGGTCTAAAAATGACCCCGCCTCTTTTACGTCACGGCTGGAGCTGGAGGCTGGATAATTGAGAGGCTAGATTATTAAGGACCGGATTAGCAAGAGTCTACGGTAATTAAGCTAACCTGACTCTTTATTTGTGTTTTTATGATAGAGACAATTGTTTCCCTGAAACTTTTATTTATTTTTTATTAGTTAAAGTGATCTGCTTCATCATTACTTTATCAAAAACTCAAGACAGTAGTTCAAAGTAATCGAGTTAGTTTTTGGACAAATTTGCTTCTAATAGGACAAGTTTGTGCTGTTTATCATCTTGTAGCAATGTGAATGTAAAGGAAATATGTATAATTTTTGTTTTTACGTATATTTTTACAAAATCTATTTGGGAAAAGATAAAGAAAGAAAAATCCTTCACTATTTTTAGCAATTGTCACATATTAAATAATTTAAAATTAGTTTAATGTTCTTTTGTCTGATATTTAACTGACTATTTTTTATTTGCTTTTAGCCTAAGCTCTATGCAGGAGAGCTACTGGACCTTGTGGCATCCCATTTTAATCTGAAAGAGAAGGAATACTTTGGATTGTCTTTTATGGACGACATGTAAGTTTCTATAGTTAATTTTTAAAATTCATTATTGTTTTTAACATAATAAATGGCCTACAATATAGGTGTTCTCTCTTTTTTTTTTTTTTTTCAAAAAAGATTGATTGTTTTATAGGTTTTGATAACTACTGTTTAGTTATTTTGAAGTAGGTTCAATTAATAAATTATTTATCATCTTCTATAAAATTACAAAATATAACATACAGAAACTAATTGGTAACAGTAGGTTTGATCAGTAATTAAGAATTTCAGTAATTTGGTGTAATTTAATGTTTTGAAAACGATTTTGTAAATTCAAAAATTGGCTTCTCGATTTAATTGCCATCTAAAGAATATCAAAAAGAATGTGTCGAATGCAGTCAGTGTAGTCACCAATGAGAATAGCAAAATTAATTGATTGATTTGTTACTAAAAATGTAGAAACATAAATGGGATGTGCTTATTGTTCTTATTTAACTAGTGTTCCAGCTCTCCCAAGCTAATTTGAGGAAAGAAAATATATGATAAAGAAATATTAAATAATGCTGAAGTTTTTGATAATGATTTTATATTACAGTATACTTAGACATTATTTTAACTAAATTTTTATAAATTTTTAAAATACATTACTTTCCTATTGAAAGACTTTACTATCAGTAGACAACATTAGTTGTGCTTTGCTTACAGACATCAATCAACAATTTCATTTTGTTATTTACTTTTTTGTTCTAATGACAAACTGGACTTCCAGTTAGAGCTAATAAAAACTAATTTCTTAAAGTCAAACAGGAACTTCTCACACAACAAAAAATTACAATAAGCATAATAAAGCAAAATTAAATGCTACTACTACTAATAATAATAATACATTAAAACTGGAGTTTAATTAGTATGGATTATTCACCTCAGAAGCTATTTTGTCTATAAGGAATTCTCCCACTCTAGTGAGTGAGTATATATTGAGTGAGTTTTACTCAATATTTCGTCCCGGTTCCTTGAACCTTCTTCAGGAGATGATGAGAATTACTTGAACTTTGCTGCTTCCACTTTGTCCATTTCTTGGAAACAGCATGTCTGAGACACGGGCAAAGAAGAAGACCCAAGTTCATGTAATTCTCATTAGCTACTGAAGATGGCTCAAAGAACCGAGCCGTAATATTGAATAAAACTCACTTGGATTGGGAAAATTCCTCATAGAAGAGTATGTATCCTATTGATCATGACCCACTTCTCCTGCAAGTTCTACTATTTTGTCTAGTTTTTATATAATCTTAAAACGTGCATCTGTCATTGAAATCCCTTACAAGAATTTTTGTTTTTGTTTTTCAATTTTCAAGGATTAACATGTTTTTTAAGTAGATGATTTTAAAATTCTTTTGCACACATAATAAAATAACTAATTCATTTAAAAATCTAATAAAATATTAAAATTGTACTTAACGAGGACGGTTTCAATATTTTATTATATTTTTAAACGAATTATTTATCTTATTATGTGTGCAAAAGATTTTTAAAATTGTCCATGTTAATCAATTCAACCACACACACATTAAACGTTTTTATAATACAGTAGAGCCCCGATTATCCACAGAATTGGGTGGCAAGGGCTTCGCGGATAACGAAAATCGCGGATAACCCGAAAAAAAGACTAAAAATGAGGTGTAAACACGAAAAAAAATATTTCAGCATCAAAACTACGTTTTATTATACAAAAAACATAATTTACAAAACTTAAAAATATGTACAGTACAACAGAAACCTTTCTGTAGACAGGAGCCTGCCACTCGTCCACAAATTCCGAGAAGGCCTATAGGATTACGATGCACAATAAACCTGTCAGTAATTTTCGACCTTCGCACTGTAGAGCCTATTGTACTTTCCCTGTTGTTGGCTTGGATTAATTTTTTTTTTTTTTTTTTTTTGAGGTTCATAATTAAAAAAAATTTTCACGGCATTTCCGGATAATCGGGCTCTACTGTATAGGTTTTTTTTAAGTAAATATAATAAGGCAAGGCAATACAAATTTAATAAACTAAACACTTAATAATAGTGACAGTGATAGTTTCAAAGAGCCAATGTTCTTCACTAGGCTAATAATACTTAGAAATATAATGAAAATAGTAAAGGCTAAAATAAGTAAAATTGAGAGATTTCAGTTAGCATCATTGGATGAGAAGTGTTGCTACAATGCCAGGGTCACAGGAAGAAAGACTTCTGGGGAATGAGTAATTGTTGTGGGAAAGTGAATTGAGAAAATAGATTATCTTCTCTGATATTGTAAAGCAATCCACTGACCAACATTTCTCTTTCACACTGAATGGAATAAAAATTGAAAGTTAGAATAAAAAAAGATCATCTTTAACCTTGCAAATTGTGCCATTAGAAAGTTCAGACATCTTGAAGCAAATTTAGAATTGTCAGGCTGCAAATTCACATCAGATTTCTCAAATTCTATATTTATCAGAAAAGCATCAACATCCATAAAATAACTGTGTATTGTAATGAAATTATTTAATTTTTGTAGTTTGTGTGTGTATATGTGATTAAAAAACTAAAACTGTTAAGCAAAAGGCATCTGCTTTGAGGAGCCACTTTAATGGTTGCATTTGCTTTAATGATTGCCATAAATTTCTTAAAACATATCTACCCAGTATTCCAGTTTATATGCATGCACTTGGCCTAAAAGGTCACTACACACACATAAAATTTATATTCAGATACAGAATTACATAAAGACAATTTATTGTTAAATAAAAACCAAACATTGCAAACCTGTCATGAAATCTTGATGCCATTTCTGTACTAAGCCTAGTTGCCTCCTCCGGAATAATTTTAATATATTCAGGAATTTTTTTGTTTTACTTTAATAAAAGAAAGACTGGCGCAAAGTCCAATGATATATGTTTTAAAAAATGCATGAAAATATCCGTCCTATGCAAACCATGAAAAATAAGAGGAAACATTGATAAAGAATTTCTTAAATGCAGTTTTTAATGTAGATGATTTTTAATTTTTTTCTTTCTTAACTAAGAGGAATTTGTTTGTGCTTTTGATGGCTCTAAGATAAGCATAAACATATTCCATCCTAATTTCAAGAGGTATGGTTCTGTTTCAGATAGATTTTGGGAATTGTCTAAGAAATGGAGAGGAAATTTCCATCTCATTTTTACATAGAAAAGAAAATTATCAAGGATTTTTGTTATTTCCAAGTGCTTATTTCTTTTTCTTTTTATACTATTGTGTATAACTCCTGTTATCTTTATAATTTAGATAGATTCCATAAGTAAATTATTTTTACTATATTTTTTTTTCTAATGTTTTCCCTGCATCAAATAATTCCAGTCAGTGAATACGTTAGTAATTTGTTTTGTTATTGACTAGTCTGTAATTGTTTTTTAAAAGCATTGTGAACATGTTTATAATTGCCATAACAACAGTGAATGATCATTTCTGTTGTTTAAGGTATTGAATTGTTACAGCTTTTTTTCTTTTTCTTATTCTTATTTGCCTGCCAATTAAAGCATTGATTTGTTGTCCACGTGAGAATACTGAAAATTCAATTGTTAAAAGTAACTAAGCCTAAGTCTGTTAACTTTGTTTCCACAGTTCTATACAAACTGATAAAATTAATCAGCAGCTCTCAGATAAAGATAAGAACTGGAGGCTAAATAAAACCCTACAAACTTCCGTTACAGATAAAATCATAAGTAGTCACCTAATTGCTAATTACTACTGTTTAATGTTATTAACTGAATTTTCAAACTGAAGGAAATAATATAAATTAAAATTGCAACAGGATTCAAAACTCCAAAAGCTTCTTGATTACTTATCTTCATAGTGACAGTTTTTCTTTATTTATTTTCTGTGGATATTTTTAAGTCAACAAAGCCGATATAAGTGAAATGCTAAAACTCTGTGGTGTTTAAGACAGAAAAGATGTAATAATGTAAATTTTTACTTTTCACTGTTAATATTTTATTAAATATCTTTCGTTTTGTTTGAACGATTTTTCTTCAACATGTTGAACTAATACATTCTCTCTAACTCTTTCAGAGGACATTTTACTTGGCTCCAGTTGGACCGACGAGTTCTTGAGCACGATATACCCAAAAAGAGCAACCAACAGCCATTAGTTTTATATTTTCTTGTAAAGTAAGTATTTTTAAAAGTATCGTTTACCACAAATACGAGTTTCAGGATTAATTTAATAGGCTATTATCTTATTTTCATTTCTTTATTTCTTAAAACTCTTCTCTGTAGATTTTCATAACATTTATTCAAAAGTGGACACAAACTAAAAATGAAATGCAAAATGTCTTGATTACATAAGCTTTTTTTTTTTTTTTTTTTTTTTTTATAAGATTTCGTTATTTGATTTGAATTTTTTCTAAAGAAGGAAAAAAAAAAAAATTGACCATATAACCATTAAAGAATATCTATTAAAAAAGGAAATGTAACGATTCAAAATATGATAACGCCATGTATGTTGCTTATTCATTTGGTTTTTATTTGAGATAAAGATGCACATTAAATGTTTTTTTTTGGTCTTCTATTTTGCTAATTTTTTGATGTTTTAATTGAGCTTTTAATATGAAATAACTGGTGAAATGCAAAATTAAAAATAATACACAAGTACTAAGGATGCTTTATTTATTTTATTTATGTGAATTTACTTTTTATACAAAACTTCTTTAAAAACATCATCCTAATAAAGAAAATAAATTAACGTGCATATATACAAATTTGTGAAAAAAATTAAAAATGCATATAAATAAAGGTTCTCGTACCCTGAACTATCATCTCTGAAATCCGGGACAGCTGTTTCAGCCTTATTAAGCTTCATCAGCCAGATTTGCCCTTAATGATAGCTCAGAGTGCATGACAAAGTTGAGGTTACCACTTCAGCTCCCAACAACAAGAACAGAACAATTAAAAAAAAAAAAAAAACACCATGCACCATATCGGCCTTGATATGGCCTCCTTTTATCCTGGCCACTGCCGGGCTGGAAAGAATTTAAGCAAGGATAGAGAACCTAAGGATAAATTTGGCTGATGAAGCCTAATAAAGCTGAAACAGCAGTCCCAGATTCCCAAGATGATAGCTCAGGGTGCGAGAACCTCTGATTATTTATGTGCATTTTTAAATTTTTCACAAACATCATCCTTATTTTATGATCTTTCTTTTTATAAGAAATTTCAGAATTTGAAAATAAACTTTATCTAAAATCAGTAAAGTATAATTAAATTGGATAGCAAAAGTAGTTGTCAAATTGTGGAGTAATTTAAAGCTTCTTTGAACATACACATATTTCAGTGTGAGATTTTATTTATTTTTAATGGCACATGAGGAACACAGTGAAAGCTACAACAGGAACAAGGTTAAGAATTTGCGAACAAGCATTGAAAGGTACAATTATCCCCATAGGTAATACAAACACTGTTTTACCAGACATTGAATGATGTATTTACAATATACTAGATTTACAAGATTACATTTCAACAACAAACAAATACACAAGAATGAGAATCGGTTAAAAAATTATTGCTATATACACTACAACCTCGTTTATCCAGACTAACTGGGACCAAAGGCAATCCTGATAATCCGGGTAATATGGGTAATAAGCAAAACAAATCCTTAAATAAACAGACTTGCCGTTTATTACGATAAAAAACTATGTTTTGTAGCTTCAATGCCCTGCGACACACTAGTAAAGCAATCTATGCAGAAACTGTACATTTAATCAAAATAAAAAGCGAATGTTTGATGTACTTATAGTTATTTTCTTGTTATCATAGTTAAAATTATTATCTATTTGAACATTAAATAAAAAAATAAAAAAAAAATGTCTACAAATCTGATCTGGATTATTCTGAGATCCAGATCAACGAGAGCCGGATAAACGAGGTTGTAGTGTGTATGAAAATATTGCCCTTATTTTCATAACAGTAGTGTTGATTCACACTTAATAGATATATTGATCTTGTTTTCATACTAACAAATTCAAAAGTATATTATAGCAGTCTACAAAACCACAATAACAGACCTCATTCTAATATGTAGGAATATTGTGATTTAATTAAATAATACAGAATCAATTAAGTAACAACCAACATAGTTATTAAACAATGCACTGATACCTTCTTGAAAACAAATAAAGCTAATTTATCAGCTACAAATTCTTATGTAGCAGCTGATAAATTTATGGTAAAGACTTCAGAAACATATTGTTTCTGCAACATGCCAAATATAAATCTTACTGTGAATGTTTGAAGATTGTCGACATTCATCAGGTAAAATTAGTGCTATTCGAAATTTGAGAGAAAAAGAATTGAATTTTCCAACTTTCATTCAGCAGTTGCAGATGATTGTTGTGATGAACGTAGACAATTTTAGAGAATTGGTTGGGTATATTGGAAATCAAGCACAAATTGAAATTACAGCTCACAAGGTCTAGAAGCTCTTGAGCCAATCGGTATTAGTCGTTCCCTGAAATTTCCCTTCCTCTCTCCTTAACTCTTCTTCTCACTCTTCTCTCCTGTATTTTTTTAATCTATTCCTTTCTTTTTAATTACTTTGCCATACACAGAGTTCTGTAATGTGTAGTTTAATGAAAGTTATAAGATTATAACAGATCGATCTATAACATCTGCTGTCTCATTAAAATCGCATTCACCTTGAGAAAATAAATTTCAAATAAAGATCCTATTGGTTCTTTCTTGTCATTAAGTTTTGGAACTGCTTACACTCTTAAATGCGAAAGCCATTGCTATCCATTCAGTCATCATTCAATTCACTTATTTATATTTAAGTAACACCATAAGCATAAGTTCTATTTATTATTTGACCGACACCGTTCAACTATGATTTGAAGGTCTGCTATTACGTTCATGATTTAGAGCAGCCTTATTTAATTCTCCCCTCATAGGGAGTACATCTTTTCACTTGCATGTTTCTTTTTGCAATCAAATAACAAAGCAACACTTTTACAGATGTTGAAACCACTTTTGGAATATTTAACAGGTAACATCAAGTAGGTATCAATAAATCTAGTTTGATACGTAACCTTTTTTTGAGCAACAGTAGTCTATATCAGTTGAATGTTCATTGGTAAGATAAACTAAGTCACTTTTGTTGCAGACTTAACTCTTCAGCAGAATACTTTCTAGAGTATAATGACAAAATAATAATAATAATTGGCTTAATCTTCTCAGAAAGATGAAAGAAACTTTTTTTTCTGAATATTTCTGGATTACATCTCGGAGCCTGTTCCTGTTTCTGAAGATGTTGTTGATCCTTCCATCTTGCCTTGGGCGTCCATGGTCTCATCTACCAGAAGCGTTGTATCTAAATGCTAATTTTGGAATCCTGTTATTTGGCCTCCTTTTTTTATTTTTCTGAAAGTTTTTGATTTCTTTAACAATATTTCCACTACTTAATTGTGATCGAATTTCCGTGTTTTTCCTTTTGTCTAGTCTTGTCAAATCCTATAAATGGTATTAGAAATTTTATCTGTGCTGTTTCCAATCTCTGCCTGTTTCGTTGCTTTAGAATAGAGTTTTCGCTTCCATATTTGATAGCTAACTTTGATGTTATATTATGTAATCTTAATTCATTATTATTATATACACCCCGACATATTGAATATAGTAATGAAGCCCAGCGAGAATCAAATTTACAAATGTATAATAGAATGAATGGTATAATAAGAAATTTTAGAAATCGAAATGTCCCAAAATGAAAGAAACTGAAAATTTTAAAATGAAATAATACTTGCATTCATTCAAGAAAGGGAAAAGAATAGATTTCAGAAATTCAGTTATAATGAAATAAAATGGATTGACATTTTTTTATTCTTACATTTGAAAAGAGATTTATTTAGCATATATTATTTATTTACTTTAAAAATAACGGGTGAACATTAAACCCAAACTTTTTATTTATGAAAAAAAAAAAAGTTTAAAATTTATAAATACAAGACAACAAAATATCAAATTATTCCTCATGTCCACAACAACTGTATTTAAACAATTTTTGTTCAGCAGCAGTAAACTGTTTTGTGGGTTTGAAAATAGACAGTTTTCCAGAAATTGTTTTATATTACACCTACAGATAGCACTTTTCTGTCAACTTTCATTGCCATACACGAATATCATATCGTTCAGAATAAAACAAAATAAAGATGCTGTTCAGACTAAACAATTCGGGACAAGGACTTTTAATTTATTTTGACCCATAAAACCAACATTTCTATGCATTTAAAAGCAAATGATTCTAAAGGGTAGTTTTCCCAATGGGCATCCTTTCATAAATTAAATAAATAAAATGAGTAAGGTTTATTATTCAACTCGGAACCTCCTGCTTCTAGATATTTCTGCTATTGGAAATCTGAAATGCCTGTATTTACGAAGATCTGTAAATAAAATTAATGGAAGCCCCATCGTAGCATAACCTGATCAAGGTAGAAATTAAAATGGAATAATTTTAATGTAAAGCTTCTGAACTAGATCTAAAGTATTATCTACGATTGCATCACACGTTGAATAAAACAACTACTAATAAAATATTCATTCAAGTAATTAAGGATTATGCATTTTGTTTTTCAAAGAAACTCGTAGTTGAAATGTAGCTATTAGGTTAAATTTTTAGTAGATTTGCAGAAGAATTTGTCCAACTTTTGTAATAACTGGAATTATTTCTTTTCTAGATTTTATATTGAAAGTATATCACAATTGCGAGACAGTGCTACTGTGGAGTTGTTTTATCTGCAGGCGAAATCCCTTGTTTTTAAGGTAAGCTTTCATTCCATACATTCAAAATTATCTTGTGTTTTAACATTCCAAATATGAAATTTTAAATTATTAAAATTCACTCTGAACTCAAGATCAGAAGAAGTGATTTTAGCTGAAATGAGCTAAAGTGTCAACGTTTGAAAAGATGATGTTGATTTAACTTAAGTTTATTTAGTAGTTTGAATTATCTTTTTTCTTACAAATGATTATTACACCAATATGCTAATTCATAGAACAAACAGTAGGATCGTTACATGTAGACAATAATAAGAAAATAATTATGAATCAGTATATCTAGCATAAAATAGTGATAAATATAGTTGTCATCAATAATAAGTACAGGTAGTCCCCAGGTTATGATTGGCCCGACTTATGGCATTCTGTTCTTATGAACAGGCTCCCTATAAGGATAATTTATAATTAAATAGTTAAATTAATAATTCGGGAACTAGTTTCTTCTGTGCATGTAAACAAACCTGCATGGCATAAGTGGTTCGTTGGCACAGCATCTTTACACTAATTGTTAGTCTCCTTGTTTATACGGTTGCTTATGTGCACCATCACTTTCATCTTAACTTTTTTATTCGATTTGTAAGTCTGTGATTACCCTTATAACCCTTATAATGTTCTGTTGTTTGAACTAAATAAAAAATTAAAGAGCACAACAGTTTCTGTAGCTTATTATTATAGTACAGGGTATTATTATTACTCTTACTGTATATGTGGTGTTCATCAGGAATCCGAGTTACACACAAATCTGACCTAAAGACGTTCTCAGAAACGTATCTCTTCCAAAATCTGTGAACTGCCTGTACATAATAAGAAAAAAATATTTTCCAAGAAACATTTATTATTTCGATTTTAAAGTGTAATTTCTCTATGGCATTTAATGTACTGTGTAATTGCATTTATTATGGCAGTGTTCTTTAGTGTAAGATCATAACTTATTAATGTTGAAGCTTTAAGATTCCTGCAAATGAGACTGGGGTATTTCCCACATTATAAGAGAGAGATAGACGAAGCTATTCTCCTCCTATTGTTCTTCGTCTTCAGGTCTAAAAGAAAAAAGAGGTGGGAAGGTGTATTACATTGGTCAAACTAAACGTTCCCTCAGCAAATGCCTACTTGAGCACCAACAAGACATAAGAAACTGGAAAAAAACGCCATCACCATCCATGCCAGCATCTTTGTTCACTCCTTCAACTGGGATAAAGCCATCATTCTGTCTCAACCCTCTACCTACATTTCCAGAACATCGAAGAATGTGTTCACATTCTGAAAGCAGGATCCACCTCAGTCATCTTAAATGATGGCCTAGGTCTCCACCAAATTTGGAAATGGCTTCTCTTTCCCAACACCCTATGTTGGGAAACGACAATCTCTCTTCAGTCTGTCGGTTTTCCTGCCCAAACTAAACTTCCTGCCAGCTCCCATCTTCCCGCCAAAACCAAGGTTTTCCCTGCTCCAATCTGACCTATCTATCTTCTGTCTGCCTTTTACTACCTTTTATACACCTTCCCACCTCTTTCTCTCAGACCTGAAGACGATTCCTGAACAATAGGATGCGAAAGGCCTCGTCTATCTCTTTTATAATGTAGGAAATACCCCAGAGTCTCATTTGCAGTAACTTCGCTCACAGTAACATTAGGACAACCTTTAAGATTATATTTTATTGCTCACATCTAACAATGAAAAGGCAAAGATGATGTTGATAAGTTGAATAAAGATTACAACTTTGAAAACAGAGGTAAACTAAAAGTTGTCTAATACACTATACTTTTCTGGAAGATAACTTTCCATTGAAAGCTTTCTTATGTTTTAAGTCCATATTGCTTTCTTATCTCCTTTCTATTTATTGTCATATTAACAAATATACAACATCTCCACAAAAATATATTACGAAATACATTTATTAAACAAATTTTCAGAAAGTCTTTTCTTTTTTATTCTTCTTTATTATCTTTATGTTGATAAAGTACTGGTAAATTTGGCGAGGGAGATGGTAAAATCATAGATAATAAGAGATTGGTAAAATTTGAAGAATTGAAATTGTGAATTTAAATAAATAAAAGAATGTTTAGAAGTAATAACAGTTTGTTAGTCAGGGGTAAGTGATTGTCAGAAGTAATATTTGTTAATAATGAGTAAGTAATTGTTGTTTTAAACTATGTCCAGAAGTGTGTATATGATATGTGACATCTCTAAAATCATTTCATTGTTTAGAAAAAACTTTCCGAAAATTCGTTTAATAAATACATTTCATAATATTTTTTGTGGAAAGCTTTCTTAGTTTGTATAATTAGCCATAATATAAACTATAGATTGGAGCTACTTTATTCTACATTAATTAATATACACTGTGATTAAAAAAAAATTATCATAGTACCATGAAGGAAGCATTCAATTTGAATGAAAAGTTTATAAATGTCATTTGGATGAAGAGAACTGGAATTGATTCAAATTTCATAGTGAATAAAAAATTATTGAACTATACCATCATCCTTGTTACATTATTAACTCTGGCTGCGATGCATGCTGATATATGGCATGATATAGAGTGAATAAAGTTCTGCACTTGATTGTAGTATTTTTGAGCGTGTTGTGGAGACATTGCTGAAGCAGAATGTATCTAGTAAGGTCCTTATATGAACCACAAATGGCCGCTCCATTGAGCCATGGCTTACGTGAAGGGGACATTTGACAATTAAAATTTAATCATTTTCATATCTAAGGGTGGGAAGATAGTTGCATATGGAGCTTCATTCAAATTGGACTCGTCCACCATCACCACACTTCGATTTCTTTTTGTCACATGTGTATACAAAACACATATATGATCTTAAACATTTTTAAAATCATTAAAATTAACTGTAATATTAAACTTATAGAGAGCAGGTTCTCCAGTAGTGCATGAAAAATATAAGCAAAAACAAAAAATTATTTATAATTTAAAAGAATACTTACAAATTCATTTTTTTTTTTATACTTGGATGATGAACAGAACTTCAAGAAAAAAAAATACATGATTCCATTTTAAAATTATTAAAATTTAGATGTTCAGCAAAAATGAAAAGTAAACCCATTTTAAAAATATACTAAACACAGCAGTATCAGTGAGTTTAGTTTGCCTGTTCTTGTTGAAGAAAACATTCCTTTTAACAAACAAATAATGAAGACCAATAACACACTATTTAAACATGTCAATGCTTTATTTTTAATTTTTTCATGTTTCAGTTACGCATTAAAATGATACCAATCTTCAGACTGTTTATTTCCTTTGTGTTTTTATTCTAAAGATGTGTACCATTTTAACACGTATCTAAAACATTGTCAATGCGTTATTTTTAATTTTTTCCTGTTTAAAGAGTTCGTTATTGGTTTTTATTTTTGTTTTTATTCTTAGCCACATGCTAAATTGTTTAATAATTCAGTACCTTAACATTCAGGACCTTAACATTCAGTAACAGCCATTAAATTATTTCTCCATTCCACAGCATAAACTTTAGTTTAATAGTTTATGTTCGTTTCTGAAGTTACTCTAGCTGACATTTCTGCATTCATTAATAAAGAGCTTTTGTTTTAGATGCAAATTACTGTGTCAAATTTGCAAAGAAGAATGGGCCTCTGTAATAAAAATGCTAATTTATGGTTTAATTATTGGTAGATAAGCAGATAGCGTTTAATTCCTGAAAACTATTTAAATACAAATCTGTCAGTGTACATTTCATGTTCAAGAATTTTTCTTACGTATAATTAGAAATAAACGTAAGATAATTCTTGAATGAAAAATTGCTAATCGGTTTAATTGATACTAAGATTATTAGGTATTTTGAAGATTTTGTAATGAAAAGATTAAGATTTGAAAAAGAAATTTCTCCAATATTAGAAATAGAAAAAAAAAATTAAGAGTTTAACTCCTAGGGTATTAATAAATCTCGAAAAGAAAAATATAAATGTTAAAAAACAACAAGAGATGATGCCAAATTATTTACAAGTGACATCCTGGAACAGCTGTTTCATGCTCGTTGGCGATCATCAGCCAGGAGAAGTCACAGTAAATAACAAGATCTCCATACTGAGGATAGTATGAACAATACATCGGATGCGCAGTGGTGCCTCAAAAGAAAAAAATACACAATGAAAAACTCAATAGCAACCTTTATTTCAGCAATGTTAAAAAAAAAAAAAAAATATTTTTAAAACAGTCACAAATGCAAATTTGATAAAGATTCACATTTTAGATATGCATTTTTTTCTTTCTTTAAAGCTGTAATATATTTTGACCAATTCTTAGTCTGTTCAGTAGCAATTTCTTTTTTTCTTTTTGTCTCTTAAGTAATTAAAAAAAAAAAAAATCCCGTATAAATGCATTTTGTATGTGACAAGTGGATTTCTATTCAAGTGCTCAAATTCAGCCTTCAAGAGGCAATTAATTGTAGATAGTTTGCAAATGAAATGAATATCAGAAGGTTTATTACTGTACATCAATCCAATTACCTAAATATTGATGAATATATATATATTTCAATAAGCCACATCTGTTTTACTCTTTATTGATATTCTGTCACTATTTATAATTGTTCATTTGTATTCACCTCAGTAATTGAAATGAATTTATGAAAATTTGAAATTTATATTCACCGATATTTGACTAATTAGATTTATGCTGAATAATTTGAGAACATGTTGAATTATATGAACATAATCTGCAATTTGCTTAACTGTTTGTTTAATTTAAAATAATTTGTAATGATTACTGTAAAGAGAGCTTTAGTTCATTGGATTTGACTTTAAAGATGAATATATACCTTCTTCTGAACTTAGTACCAGTATTACCAGTACTAAAGAAAATAAATTTCCAGACTGTTTTCTGAACGTGCTTGAATTGCAGTTAGAGACAGTGTCGAAATATGTTGTAGTAATACTGTATAAAAATTCAAAATATTATTAATTTGGATTCCATTAAATGTATATATGAAACTAAATACAATCTGAAATTAACAATTAATTAGGGACAGGTTAATACTCTAGTCAAATATCAAGGAAATTACTGGATTTTTATACCAGAAGCTTGGTTATATATTCAATGCAAAGTAATCAACCCACATTACCTAGTCTTTTTTTTTTTTTTATTATTATTATTATTACTATTTTGGATGGTGGAAACTGTTATTTTTGTTTTTGCAAAAATACTCATAATTTAGATTTATTTAAATGCACAACTGTGTAGCCAGTAGTTGAAGGATCAGTATATTACTATATGCAACAGTTACAAACCAACATGACAAACTTGACATTTCAAACATTTCCTCCTTAATTCTAAGAGACTGTTTTTAATAACAATGCTACAGCAATTATGTAAATTTTAAAGCTGACCATTTTTGACAAGTAAATAGACATTTTTTTTTTTCACGGTGTATTTTCTACAAAACTCAGAATTGCATTTGTGTGCAAAGGAAATTGCAGAATAGATAATGCCAATTTACATTTGAATGGGCATAATTTTACTGAAAATAAATGACAGCCTATTATTTACTCCTAGAAATCCTATTAAATAACATTCAATATCCACAATATTTCATCTTTCTTATCAAAAGACTTCCTCAAGTGGTTACAGAGGACAAAAACTATTCTTTTTCCTCTACATAACATAAGGGTTACAAAAAAACCCTCAGGAATAAATTACTTACAAATTTTATGAAAGATGCCTTTATTAAGACAGCCTGTTATTATTATTATTCCCTGTTTTAGCTTTTTTGGATTTACATATTATAACGAGACACACACCATCACTAAGAGAGTGAGACTTGTAGCATCTGTGGACTTACCGAATGTATGACACATTTCAGTGCACTTACATATTTTAATGAACCGTATTT
>JAFIDM010010028.1:28965253-28997643 GCA_023159025.1 Thereuonema tuberculata | reverse complement strand
AAAATAAAGCATTGACATGTTTAAATAGTGTGTTATTGGTCTTCATTATTAGTTTGTTAAGAGGAATGTTTTCTTCAACAAGAGCTGGCAAACTAAACTCACTGATACTGCTGTGTTTAGTATATTTTTAAAATGGGTTTACTTTTTATTTTTGCTGAACATCAAATTTTAATAATTTTAAAATGGAATCGTGTATTTTTTTTTCTTGAAGTTCTCTTCATCATTCAAGTATCAAAAAAATGAATTTGTAAGTATTCTTTTAAATTATAAAAAGTTCATTTGATAAATATTTTTTTGTTTTTGCTTATATTTTGCATGCACTACCGGAGAACCTGCTCTCTACAAGTTTAATATTACAGTTAATTTTAATGATTTTAAAAATGTTAAGATCATATATGTGTTTTGTATACACACTGTGACAAAAAGAAATCAAAGTGTCATGATGGTGGAGGAGTCCGATTTGAATGAAGCTCCATATGCAACTATCTTCCCACCCTCAGATATGAAAATGATTAAATTTTAATTGTCAAATGTCCCCTTCACCTCAGCCATGGCTCAATGAAGCGGCCATTTTGTGGTTCGTATAAGAACCTTACTAGATACATTCTGCTTCAGCAATATCTCCACAACACACTCAAAAATAATACAATCAAGTGCAGGACTTTGTTCACTCCATGTCAAGTCATATACCAGCATGCATCGCAGCCAGAGGCTTGTTAATAATGTAACAAGAATGATGGTGTAGTTCAATTTTTTATTCACTGTGAAATTTGAATCAATTCCAGTTCTCTTCATCCAAATGACATTTATAAAGTTTTCATTCAAATTGAATGCTTCCTTCACAGTACAACGATATTTTTTTTTTAATCACAGTGTATATTAATTAATGTAGAATAAAGTAGCTCCAATCTATAGTTTACATTATGGCTAATTACACAAACTAAGAAAGCTTTCCACAAAAAATATTATGAAATGTATTTATTAAACGAATTTTCGGAAAGTTTTTTCTAAACAATGAAATGATTTTAGAGATGTCACATATCATATACACACTCCTGGACATAGTTTAAAACAATCATCACCTACTCATTATTAACAAATATTACTTCTGACAATCACTTATCCCTGACTAACAAACCGTTATTACTTCTAACCATTCTACTATTTATCTAAATTCACAATTTCAATTCTTCAAATTTTACCAATCTCTTATTATCTATTATCTATGATTTTACCATCTCCCTCGCCAAATTTACCAGTACTTTATCAACATAAAGAAGAAAAGGCTTTCTGAAAATTTGTTTAATGAATGTATTTCATAATATATTTTTGTGGAGTTGTTGTGTATTTGTTAATATGACAATAAATAGAAAGGAGATAAGAAAGCAATATGGACTTAAAACATAAGAAAGCTTTCAATGGAAAGTTATCTTCCAGAAAAGTATAGTATAATAGACAACTTTTAGTTTATCTCTGTTTTCAAAGTTGTAATCTTTATTCAACTTATCAACATCATCTTTGCCTTTTCATTGTTAGATGTGAGCAATAAAATATAATCTTAAAGGTTGTCCTAATGTGACTGTGAGCGAAGTTACTGCAAATGAGACTCTGGGGTATTTCCTACATTATAAAAGAGATAGACGAGGCCTTTCGCATCCTATTGTTCAGGAATCGTCTTCAGGTCTGAGAGAAAGAGGTGGGAAGGTGTATAAAAGGTAGTTAAAGGCGGACGGAAGATAGATAGGTCAGATTGGAGCGGGGAAAACCTTGGTTTTGGCGGGAAGATGGGAGCTGGCAGGAAGTTTAGTTTGGGCAGGAAAACCGACAGACCGTAGAGAGATCGTCGTTTCCCAACATAAGGTGTTGGGAAAGAGAAACCATTTCCAAATTTGATGGAGGCCTAGGCCATCATTTAAGTTGACTGAGGTGGATCCTGCTTTGAGAATATGAACACATTCTTCGATGTTTCTGGAAATGTAGGTGGATGGTTGAGACAGAATGGTGGCTTTATCCCAGTTGAAGGAGTGACCGGGGATGCCGGCATGGATGGTGATGGCGGTTGTTTTCCGGTTTCTTATGTCTTGTTGGTGCTCGAGTAGGCATTTGCTGAGAAACGTTTAGTTTGACCAATGTAATACACCTTCCCACCTCTTTCTCTTAGACCTGAAGACGAAGAACAATAGGAGGAGAATAGCTTCGTCTATCTCTCTCTTATAATGTGGGAAATACCCCAGTCTCATTTGCAGGAATCTTAAAGCTTTAAGATTAATAAGTTACAATCTTAAACTAAAGAACACTGCCATAATAAATGCAATTACACAGTACATTAAATGCCATAGAGAAATTGTACCTTAAAATCGAAATATTAAATGTTTCATGGAAAATATTTTTTTCTTATTATGAACAAGCATTCCACAGATTTTGGACAAGATACGTTTCTGGAACGTCTTTAGGTCAGATTTGTATGTAACTCTGATTCCTGATGAACACCACATATACAGTAGGAGTAATAATAATAATAATTAATAATACCCCTGTACTGTAATAATAAGTTACAGAAACTTCTGTGCTTTTTTTTTTTTAGTTCAAACAAATAGAACATAGGGTTATAAGGGTAAAAAAATCACAGACTTACGAATCGAATAAAAAAAGTTAAGATGAAAGTGATGGTGCACATAAGCGACCGTATAAACATGGAGACTAGCAGCTAGCGTAAAGATGCTGCGCCAACGAACCACTTACACCATGCAGAGAAGAAACAAGTTCCCAATTTAACTATTTAATTATAAATTATCCTTATAAGTTCATAAGTACAGAATGCCATAAGTCGGGCCATTCATAACCTGGGGACTAGCTGTACTTATTATTGGTGACAACTCTATTTATCACTATTTTATGCTAGATATACCGGTTTATAATTATTTTCTTATTATTGTCTACATGTTACGATCCTATTGTTTGTTCTATGAATTAGAATATTGGTGTAATAATCATTTGTAAGAAAAAAGATAATTCAAACTACTAAATCAACTTAAGTTAAATCAACATCATCTTTTCAAATGTTGACACTTTAGCTAATTTCAGCTAAAATCAATTCTTCTGATCTTAGAGTTCAGAGTGAATTTTAATAATTTAAAATTTTGGAATGTTAAAACACAAGATAATTTTGAATGTGTGGAATGAAAGCTTACCTTAAAAACAAGGGATTTCGCCTGCAGATAAAACAACTCCACAGTAGCACTGTCTCGCAATTGTGATATACTTTCAATATAAAATCTAGAAAAGAAATAATGGCAGTTAGGACAAAAGTTGGACAAATTTTTCTGTAAATCTACTAAAAATTTAACCTAGTAGCACAGAAGAACGTATTAATGTAAGTATGATATAATTTCAACTACAAGTTTCTTTAAAAAACAAAATACATAATCCTTAATTACTTACATGAAAATTTTATTAGTAATCGTTTTAAATGCAAATTGCGATGCAAGCTTTACATTAAATTTATTCCATTTTAATTTCTACCTTGATCAGGTTATGCTATGATGGGGCTTCTTTTTATTTTATTTACAAATCTTCGTAAATACAGGCATTTCAGATTTCCAATAGCAGAAATATCTAAAAGCAGGAGGTTTCAAGTTGAATAATAAACATTATTATTTTATTTATTTAATTTATGAAAAGATGTCCATTGGGAAAACTACCCTTTAGAATCATTTGCTTTTAAATGCATCGAAATGTTGGTTTTATAGGTCAAAATAAATTAAAAGTCCTTGTCCCGAATTGTTTTATTCTGAACGATTCGATATTCGTGTATGGCAATGAAAGTTGACAGAAAAGTGCTATCTATAGGTGTAATATCAAACAATTTCTGTAAAACTGTCTATTTTCAACCCACAAAACAGTTTCCTGCTGCTGGACAAAAATTGGGTAAATACAGTTGTTGTGAACATGAGGATTATTATGATATTTTGTTGTCTTGTATTTATAAATTTTAAACTTTTTTTCATAAATAAAAAGTTTGTGTTTCAAGTTCACCTGTTATTTCTAAACTAAATAAATCTTATTTAATATATACAAGATCTACAAAATCTCTTTTCAAATATAAGAATAAAAAAATGTCAATCCAATGTATTTCATTATAATTGAATTTCTGAAATCTATTCTTTTCCCTTTCTTGAATGAAGGCAAGTATTATTTCATTTTAAAATTTTCAGTTTCTTTCATTTTGGGACATTTTGATTTCTAATATTTCTTATAATACCATTCATTCTATTATACATTTGTAAAGTTGATTCTCGCTGGGCATCATTATTATATTCAATGTCGGGGTGCTACATAATAATAATGAATTAAGATTACATAATATCAAAGTTAGCTATCAAATATGGAAGCGAAAACTTTATTCTAAAGCAACGAAACAGGCAGAGATTGGAAACAGCACAGATAAAATTTCTAATACCGTTTATTGGATTTGACAAGACTGGAGAATAGGAAAAACACGGAAATTCAATCACAATTAAGTAGTGGAAATATTGTTAAAGAAATCAAAAACTTTCAGAAAAAAAAAAGGAGGCCAAATAACAGGATTCCAAAATTAGCATTTAGATACAACGCTTCTGGTAGAAGAGACCATGGACGCCCAAGGCAAGATGGAAGGGTCAACAACATCTTCAGAAACAGGAACAGGCTCTGTTTAGAAATATTCAGAAAAAAAAGTTTCTTTCATCTTTCTGAGAAGATTAAGCCAATTATTACTTTTTTGTCATTATACTCTAGAAAGTATTCTGATGAAGAGTTAAGTCTGCAACAAAAGTGACTTAGTTTATCTTACCAATAAACATTCAACTGATATAGACTACTGTTGTTCAAAAAAACGTTATGTATCAAACTAGATTTATTGATACCTACTTGATGTTACCTGTTAAATATTCTAAAAGTGGTTTCAACATCTGTAAAAGTGTTGCTTATTTGATTGCCAAAAGAAACATGAGTGAAAAGATGTACTTCCTATGAGAGGAGAATTAAATAAGGCTGCTCTAAATCATAAATCAACGTAATAGCAGACCTTCAAATCATAGTTGAACGGTGTCAGTCAAATAATAAATAGTACTTATGCTTATAATGTTACTTAAACATAATAAGCGAATTAAATGATAACTGAATGGATAACAATGGCTTTCTGTATTTAAGAACGTAAGCAGTTCCAAAACTTAATGACAAGAAAGAACCAATAGGATCTTTATTTGAAATTTATTTTCTCAAGGTGAATGTGATTTTAATGAGACAACAGATGTTATAGACCGACCTGTTATGATCTTATAACTTTCATTAAACTGCGCATTACAGAACTCTGTGTTTGGCAAAGTAATTACAAAGAAGGGAATAGATTAAAAAAAAACAGGAGAGAAGAGTGAGAAGAAGAGTTAAGGAGAGGGGAAGGGAAATTTCAGGGAACGACTAATACCGATTGGCTCAAGAGCTTCTAGACCTTGTGAGCTGTCATTTCAGTTTGTACTTGATTTCCAATATATCCAACCAATTCTCTAAAATTGTCTATGTTCGTCACAACAATCATCTGCAACTGCTGAATGCAAGTTGGAAAATTCAATTCTTTTTCTCTCAAATTTCGAATAGCACCAATCTTACCTGATGAATATCGACAATCTTTGAACATTCACAGTAAGATTTATATTTGGCATAAACAATATGTTTCTGAAGTCTTTACCATAAATTTATTAGCTGCTAAATAAGAATTTGCAGCTGATAAATTAGCTTTGTTTTCAAGAAGGTCTCAGTGCACTGTTAATAACTATGTTGTTGTTACTTAATTGATTCTGTATTATTTAATAAAAATCACAATATTCCTGCATATTAGAATGAGCTCTGTTATAGTGATTTTATAGACTGTTGTAGTATATTTTTGAATTTGTTAGTAATGAAAACAAGGTCAATATATCTATTAAGTGTGAATCAACACTACTGTTATGAAAATAAGGGCCATATTTTCATACACACTACAACCTCGTTTATCCGGCCCTCGTTTGATCTGGATCTCCGAATAATCCAGATCAGATTTGTAGACATTTCTTTTATTTTCTTAATGTTCACATAGATAATAATTTTAACTATGATAACAAGAACATAACTAAGTACGCCAAACATTCGCTTTTTATTTTGATTAAATGTACAGTTTCTGCATAGATTGCTTTACTAGAGTGTCGCAGGGCATTGAAGCTACAAAACATAGTTTTTTATCATAATAAACGGAAGTCTGTTTATTTGAGGATTTGTTTTTTGCTTATTACCCATATTACCCGGATTGCCTTTGATCCCAGTTAGTCTGGATAAACGACGTTGTAGTGTATATAGCAATTTTTTAACCGATTCTCATTCTTGTGTATTTGTTTGTTGTTGAAATGTAATCTTGTAAATCTAGTATATTGTAAATACATCATTCACTGTCTGGTAATACAGTGTTTGTATTACCTATGTGGATAATTGTACCTTTCAATGCTTGTTCGCAAATTCTTAACCTTGTTCCTGTTGTAGCTTTCACTGTGTTCCTCATGTGCCATTAAAAATAAATAAAATCTCACACTGAAATATATGTATGTTCAAAGAAGCTTAAATTACTCCACAATTTGACAACTACTTTTGCTATCCAATTTTAATTATACTTTATTGATTTTAGATAAAGTTTATTTTCAAATTCTGAAATTTCTTATAAAAAGAAAGATCATAAAATAAGGATGATGTTTGTGAAAAGTTTAAAAATGCACATAAGTAAACAGAGGTCCTCTTACCATGAGCTATCATTTTGGGAATCTGGGACTGCTGTTTCAGCTTTATTAGGCTTCTTCAGCCAGATTTATCTTTACGTTTTCTATCCCTGCTTAAATTCTTTCCAGCCTGGCAGTGGCCGGGATAAAGAATTCAAGGTCATACGGTGCATGATGTTTTTTTGTTGTTCTGTTCATGTTGTTGGGAGCTGAAGTGGTAACTTTGTCATGCACTGAGCTATCATTAAGGGCAAATCCGGCTGATGAAGCTTAATAAGGCTGAAACAATCTTCTTGGATTTCCGAGATGATAGCTCAGGCTATGAGAACCTTTATTTATATGCATTTTTAAATTTTTTCACAAATTTGTATACATGCAAGTTAATTTATTTTCTTTATTAGGATGACGTTTTTAAAGAAGTTTTGTATAAAAAATGAATTCACATAAATAAAAAAATAAAGCATCCTGAATACTTTTGTACTATTTTTAATTTTGCATTTCACCAGTTATTTCATATTAAAAACTCGATTAAAACATCAAAAAATTACCAAAAAAAAAAACTTGCAGTTTTTTTTTAAAACATTTAATGTGCATCTTTATCTCATATAAAAACCAAATGAATAAGCAACATACATGACATTATCATATTTTGAATTGTTACATTTCCTTTTTTAATGGATATCCTTTAATGGTTATATGGTCAATTTTTTGTTTTTTTTCCTTCTTTAGTAAAAATTCAAATCAAATAACGAAATCTTATAAAAAAAAAAAGCTTATGTAATCAAGACATTTTGCATTTCATTTTTAGTTTGTGTCCACTTTTGAATAAATGTTAAGAAAATCCGCAGGGAATATTTTTAGAAATGAAGAAATGAAAATAAGATAATAGCCTATTAAATTAATCCTGAAACTCGTATTTGTGATAAACGATACTTTTAAAAATACTTACTTTACAAGAAAATATAAAACTAATGGCTGTTGGTTGCTCTTTTTGGGTATATCGTGCTCAAGAACTCGTCGGTCCAACTGGAGCCAAGTAAAATGTCCTCTGAAAGAGTTAGAGAGAATGTATTAGTTCAACATTTTCAAGAAAAACCGTTCAAACAAAACGAAAGATATTTAATAAAATATTAACAGTGAAAAGTAAGAATTTACATTATTACATCTTTTCTGTCTTAAACACCACAGAGTTTTAGCATTTCACTTATATCGGCTTGGTTGATTTAAAAGTATCCACAGAAAATAAATAAATAAAAACTGTCACTAGGAAGATAAGTAATCAAAAGCCTTTGGAGTTTTGAATCCTATTGCAATTTTAATTTATATTATTTTCTTCAGTTTGAAAATTCAGTTAATAACATTAAACAGTAGTAATTAGCAATTAGGTGACTACTTATGATTTTATCTGTAACGGAAGTTTGTAGGGTTTTATTTAGCCTCCAGTTCTTATCTTTATCTGAGAGCTGCTGATTAATTTTATCAGTTTGTGTAGAACTGTGGAAACAAAGTTAACGGACTTAGGCTTAGTTACTTTTAACAATTGAATTTTCAGTATTCTCACGTGGACAACAAATCAATGCTTTAATTGACAGGCAAATAAGAAAAAAAGAACAAGAAAAAAAAAAAAAGCTGTGACAATTCAATACCTTAAACAACAGAAATGATCATTCACTGTTGTTATGGCAATTATAAACATGTTCACAATGCTTTTAAAAAACAATTACAGACTAGTCAATAACAAAACAAATTACTAACATATTCACTGACTGGCATTATTTGATGCAGGAAAACATTAGGAAACAAAAAATACAGTAAAAATAATTTACTTATAGAATCTATCTAAATTATAAAGATAACAGGAGTTATACACAATAGTATAAAAAAGGAAAAGAAATAAGCTCTTGGAAATAACAAAAATCCTTGATAATTTTTTTTTTTTATGTAAAAATGAGATGGAAATTTCCTCTCCATTTCTTAGACAATTCCCAAAATCTATTTGAAACAGAACCATACCTCTTGGCATTATGATGGAATATGTTTATGCTTATCTTAGAGCCATCAAAAGCACAAACAAATTCCTCTTAATTAAGAAAGAAAAAAATTAAAATCATCTACATTAAAAACTGTTTTTAAGGAATTCTTTATCAATGTTTCCCCTTATTTTTCATGGTTTGCGTAGGATGGATATTTTTCATGCATTTTTTAAAATATATACAATTCTACTTTGTGCCAGTCTTTCTTTTATTAAAGTAAAACAAAAAAATTCCTGAATTTATTAAAATTGCTCAGGAGGAGGCAAATAGGCTTAGTATAGAAATGGAATCAAGATTTCATGACTCGTTCGCAATGTTTGGTTTTTATTTAACAATAAATTGTTTTTATGTAATTCTGCATCTGAATACAAATTTTATGTGTGTGTAGTGACCTTTTAGGCCAAGTGCATGCATATAAACTGGAATACTGGGTAGATATGTTTTAAGAAATTTATGGCAATCATTAAAGCAAATGCAACCATTAAAGTGGCTCCTCAAACCAAAAGCAGATGCCTTTTGGTCAACAGTTTTAGTTTTTTAATCATTTATACACATACACACAAACTACAAAAATTAAATAATTTCATTACGATACAGTTATTTTATGGATGTTGATGCTTTTCTGGTAAATACAGAATTTGAGAAATCTGATGTGAATTTGCAGCTTGACAATATTCTAAATTTGCTTCAAGATGTCCGAACTTTCTAATGGCAAACTTTGCAAGGTTGAAGATGATCTTTTTTATTCTAACTTTCAATTTTTATTCCATTTAATGTGAAAGATAAATGTTGGTCAGTGGATTACTTTACAATATCAGAGAAGATAATCTATTTTCTCAATTCACTTTCCCACAACAATTACTCACTCCCCAGAAGTCTTTCTTCCTGTGACCCTGGCATTGTAGCAACACTTCTCATCCAATGATGCTAATTGAAATCTCTCAATTTTACTTATTTTAGCCTTTACTATTTTCATTATATTTCTAAATATTATTAGCCTGGTGAAGAACAATGAATCTTTGAAACTATCACTGTCACTATTATTAAGTGTTTAGTTCCTTAAATTTGTATTGCCTTGCCTTATTATATTTTCTTAAAAAACCTATACAGTAGAGCCCCGATTATCCACGAGCAGATGATCCGCAAGTGCCGTGAAAATTTTTTTTTAATTATGAACCTAAAAAAAAAAAAAAACAATTTTAATCCAAGCCAACAACAGTAATAGTACAGTAGGCCCTATAGTGCGAAGGTCGAAAATTACCGACAAGTATATTGTGCATTGTAATCCTATAGGCGTTCTCGGAATTTGTGGATGAGTGGCAGGCTCTTGCTCAGGAGAAAGGTTTCTGCTGTACTGTACATATTTTAAAAGTTTTGCATATTATGTTTCTTGTATAATAAAACGTAGTTTTTATACTGAAATATTTTTTTTCGTGTTTACACCTCATTTTTAGTCTTTTTTCGGGTTATCCGCGATTTTCGTTATCCGCGAAGCCCTTGCCACTCTTCCGCGATAATCGGGGCTCTACTGTATTATAAAAACGTTTAACGTGTGTGGGTTGAAATGATTAACATGGACAATTTTAAAAATCTTTTGCACACATAATAAGATAAATAATTCGTTTAAAAATATAATAAAATATTGAAACCGTCCTCGTTAAGTACAATTTTAATATTTTATTAGATTTTTAAATGAATTAGTTATCTTATTTCATTATATGTGCAAAAGAATTTTAAAATCATCTACTTAAAAAACATGTTAATCCTTGAAAATTGAAAAACAGGGAAGACTACTTTCTTAGTAGCTTTCAATGACAGATACAAGTTTTAAGATTATATAAAACTAGACAAAAATAGTATAACTTGCAGGAGAAGTGGGCCACGATAAATAGGATATATACTCTTCTATGAGGAATTTTCCCAATATATTTTACTCAATATTACGGCTCAGTTCTTCGAGCCATCTTCAGGAGCTAATGAGAATTACATGAACTTGGGTCTTCTTCTTTGCCCGCATCTCAGACATGCTGTTTCCAAGAAATGGACAAAGTGGAAGAAGCAAAGTTCAAGTAATTCTCATCATCTCCTGAAGAAGGTGCAAGGAACCGAGACGAAATATTGAGTAAAACTCACTCAATATTCTCACTCACTAGAGTGGGAGAATTCCTTATAGACAAAATAGCTTCCGAGATGAATAATCCGTACTAATTAAACTCCAGTTTTAATGTATTATTATTATTATTATTATTATAGTAGTATTGAATTTTGTTTTATTATGCTTATTGTAATTTTTTGTTGTGTGAGAAGTTCCTGTTTGACTTTGAGAAATTAAGTTTTTGTTAGCTCTAACTGGAAGTTCAGTTTGCCATTAGAACAAAAAAGTAAATAAAATGAAATTGTTGATTGATGTCTGTAAGCAAAGCACAACTAATGTTGTCTACTGATAGTAACGTTTTTCAATAGGAAAGTAATGTATTTTAAAAATTTATAAAAATTTAGTTAAAATAATGTCTATCAACATCTTTAAGTATACTGTAATATAAAATCATTATCAAAAACGTCAGCATTATTTAATATTTCTTTATCATATATTTTTCTTTCCTCTAATTAGCTTGGGAGAGCTGGAACACTAGTTAACTAAGAATATTGCCCATCCCATTTATGTTTCTACGTTTTTATTAACAAATCAATCAATTAATTTTGCTATTCTCATTGGTGACTACACTTTCTGCATTCGACACATTCTTTTTGTTATCTTTAGACGACAATTAAATCGAGAAGCCAAATTTTGAATTTACAAAATCATTTCCAAAACATTAAATTACACCAAATTACTGAAATTCTTAATTACTGATCAAACCTACTGTTACCAATTAGTTTCTGTATGTTATATTTTGTAATTTTATAGAAGATGATAAATAATTTATTAATTGAACCTACTTCAAAATAACTAAACAGTAGTTATAAAAACCTATAAAACTATGTCTTCTTTAATCCAACTAGACATATAAATAAACTCAAACATCTTCACTGTGGATACCAATATTTCGTTTTAATTTCTAAAACTTTCTCAAGGTTTAGGTTGTATAGCAAAACAAATTAAAACCAAAATAACTATAAAAAATGGAAATCTTCCACTCACCAAAACAATATAATATACAACAAATAAACCATATAATACTTAAAAACACGTATAAACAAATCATAAAATCGGACAATAAAAATCGGTGACAATTGTTGAACCAGATGAACTATATGAGAAATAAAAATTCTTTTAATTTCATATTGTTCATCAATGCTTTTCTATACAAGGACAAAAACATTTCATTTACTTTTAAAGACTTATTCTTGTCAAAACAAACAATATCGGTATCAACAGTGAAGATGTTTGAGTTTATTTATATGTCTAGTTGGGTTAAAGAAGACAACAGTTTTTGATGTACGTCTTTTGAAACTATCATCTTTTTTTTTTTTTTTTTTTTAAAAGAGAAAACCTGTATTGTAGGCCATTTATTATGTTGAAAACAATAATGAATTTTAAAAATTAACTATAAAAACTTACATGTCGTCCATAAAAGACAATCCAAAGTATTCCTTCTCTTTCAGATTAAAATGGGATGCCACAAGGTCCAGTAGCTCTCCTGCATAGAGCTTAGGCTAAAAGCAAATAAAAACATTCAGTTAAATATCAGACAAAAGAACATTAAACTAATTTTAAATTATTTAATACTTGACAATTGCTAAAAATAGTGAAGGATTTTTTTTTCTTTATCTTTTCCCAAATAGATTTTGAAAAAATATACGTAAAAACAAAAATTATACATATTTCCATTACATTCCCATTGCCTCTGAATGATAAACAGCACAAACTTGTCCTATTAGAAGCAAATTTGTCCAAAACTAACTCGATTACTTTGAACTAATGTCTTGAGTTTTTGATAAAGTAATGATGAATCAGATCACTTTAACTATTAAAAAATAAAAAATAAATAAAAGTTTCAGGGAAACAATTGTCTCTATCATAAAAACACAAATAAAGAGTAAGATTAGCTTAATTACAGTAGACTCTTGCTAATCCGGTCCTTAATAATCTAGCCTCTCAATTATCCAGCCTCCAGCTCCAGCCGTGATGTAAAAGAGGCGGGGTCATTTTTAGACCATTTGTTAAAGAGGGATGCACTGTGATGGCAAGCCGGCCACATGGAATAGACCAGGCTTTAACCAGATGAAGAAATCATCAAAAGTGCGCAAGAAGAAAAACATGAAAGTGACAAGTAGGAGGACACTGCAGAGGCACAGAGCATGAAGATTCCTCTAACTGCTGGTGCCGAAGCTGCCGACATCTACCTGCAATACATAATGCAACAGTCAGATGTGTGCAGTACCAACATAATGCTAGTAAAGCAATTACGTCACAAAGCATGCAATTGGCCAGCATCTTCATTAAAGCAAACAAAAATCCGTTACATGTTTCGAAGTTAACGGACTTAGTAGAAAATGCAAGATTTCATCTGTGCTGTGTATTGTGTAAATATTGTACTTTACAATACAGATATGAAAAGTATAGTTCATACTAATTGTGCTTTTTTTAACCTCATCTTATTCGTGTCTGTTATATGTTTGTTTGTTGTTTTTTTAAATATGGACTATATACAGCAAACTTGTAACATTAAATTTAATGAAGAATTAAGCAAAATTTTTATGAACTCTCAGTCATCAGGCATTTTTGCTAATAATGACACCCTTCTGTGCAAGGAATGGCCGGATTAGCAAGAGTCTAGTATAAAAGAAATACATTCTAATTATTTTCTTCCCCTTCAGTTAAGCCACTTCTGATCATTTTCTTTTTGTTTTCTGATAGTGAAGACGACTGCCTCTTTTCAAAACTATTAAAAGTTTCATAAATGCTTAAAAAACTGCTAGCCTAATTCATCATTATTACCAGCTTTTAAAATACATACAGTTAAAAAGAAGAATGATAAATTACTTTGGCTTTTTTTTTGCTGCTTTAATTTGCATCAAGTTTCAGTGGAAAAAAAAGAAAGCTGCTTCAAATATTTCTGTCATTTTTGAAAAACTTTTACAATAATACTTATATATATTATATATATTAAGCAAACAAGAAAAAAGAAAACTGATTCTTTTTTTTTTGTTTTGTTGTTTTATGCAACTTCTACTCATTAGAGGCTTATAAAAAATTGATAAAAATTGAAAAAATTGATAATTCAATTACATTTTTCAAAAAATAATGTTAATCAGGAATATTATCTATAGCAATATTTGTCAGTAAAAAATAAGGCTAAATCTTCCATACTTTAATAATTTACAAAATTCAGTGAAAGTAACAAAAACATATCAGGTTTAATACTTCTGTCCTAAAACATTTATTGCCACTCTTGAAATATCCACTCCATACAGTAGAGTAGAAAGCAATGTCTTTATGTACTTAAAGTGAAAAAAAAAAAAAAAAAATCATAAAGTAAGAACTATGAATTCTTTTTAAACTTTTACAATTTCAAATTTTAAAATTATTTGTTAGGAATGTTACAATGAGACTATACAAGATAACTAAATAATAATTGTCTGTAAACTGCTTTACAGACAATACAGGTAACAGGTGATATCCTTCCGGATCTATTTGCAGCTGTCTTTTAACGATAGCTTTCTTTTTTAGTCAAATGGTCAACAAAAGACGCGATTAAAAGATAGTGCTTGACCACTCATCTGAAACAAGCGTGAATAAAAAGCTGCAGATAAAAGCCATTCAAATCCAAACAAGCCATCATTATGAGGAAGAGACAGATAATCTTTCAGTCATGCCTAAATTGCCGGCTTTGTGATTTTTACTAAATGCTTTGGTTTCTGATGTGATTTGGAGAGAGAGAAAGGAAAGGATTTAAATAACGAGACTGAAAGAAAGAAGGGCTTCAGTTATGCAAACTATTTTGAAAATGACGAGTCCAAGAAAGAGTTATTACTACCAATGTCATGATTTCATTACACATATCAAGGAAATAATCAATATAGACCTCATTTATAAAATATTGTTTAGAAATAATAAATGAATTAGTGTTAAAAGAAATAGAGCATTAAGTTGTTTTTAAGAATGGCTATAATCTAAAATCAAAAGTTCAAAATTTGAAAAGAAAAAATACAGAATCAACATTTAATATATTATTACCCAATGACTGTAATACTATTTAGAAGGAAATTATAGAAATCAGATGTCAAACTTTAAAAGATCAAATCTAAGGAATTTTTCTAAACTCTCATAACTGTTAAGAATCACAAAAACATAACGGTATGAAGATAAAAAAGAAGCATTCTCATTTATTAGTAAATACTTGTGATAAAAATTCTCAAAGTAGATGTTTGTGTATTCTTAGAAGTTTGAATCATATGTAAAATATAATTTACATTAATCCATTACTAATTTCAAAATTTCATTCTATCATGTTGTTGTTATCAAGGTCTGAAAAATCAATTGTGAAATTTATATTAAGGATTTAAAGCATTTTGAGTTTGAACAAGCGAATCAAGAACATTTAGCCCAGTGGTATAGCTGCACGACTGCAGGAGCCAGGTTCAATCTCTGGCAATGATTGAAGTTGAAAAACATATTTCTTTTCTAGAGGCATTAGGAGTAATGCTTCTGTCACCCAGTCCTCTTTTCTTTCCCAGGAATAAAAGCAAGCAAGCATTGAACTGACCACCCGATCTTACCTAGTCACGATGGTCATTGAAAATGTCTATAGCCTATACACGAGCCCTGAAGACTCATAAAAATACCTACCTGCCTTTTATATTCAAGATCTCAGATTCAAAGCAATTCAATTGCTTGCTAATTCTTTGTGTTAGTTAATCAGTATGTTGCTAGTGTAGCAAACACTAGTCATACAACAGACATTTGAGCATTATAATGAAACCTGTCAGTTTGAAGCTTAATAGTTTCCTAAAATCTTTACTATCAATTTCAATACCTTTTTTAATATTGTACTCCCAAAAGTTATTATTATTATTATTTAAATCCGGATATATTAAAGCAATGATGTTTAAACCAACTAATAAAGCCAGATTATCTATCAAACTAATAATTCCTATGCAGCACTCAACAAAGTAAAATAAAACTTATTTACAATAAAAAATATATACATATGTTTTATTGTAAATGAGTTTTATTTTAATTTGTTGAATATGGTTTTACATGTAAGTGGCACTCGTTAAATTTTGTTTAATAATAAATCCTATCCCTAAGATTTGGTTGGCAACTTTTCAATAACTGATTGCAAAAAAAGAGAGAGAGAGAGAGAAGATGATACTTTGTTATATCATTTGTTTATTTAAATTTAACTCTTGTGTTGTTTCTTGTGTTGTTTATTGGTTTCATCAGCTACGGACAAGGACCTAAAGAATTAAATTACACCTGAAGAAGACTGGAGAATTTTACAGTCAACATATTGTATATTAAAAATATGTTATAAAAATTAGTAGATGAAGTTTGGCATCAAGATTTATATAAAGATAGGAAATAAGAAACCAACATTCAGAGGCTTCTGAAAATTGAAAAAATAATAATAATAATAATAATAATAATAATAATAATAGTAGTTCTAAAATTAACTTAAAAAGACAAGTGTACATTTATAGGAAAGTATTTATTATTCCCGAGATATGACACTGGAATTGAATGACAATGCATTTCAGCATTTTTCGCTTATAGCTCCTTACCCAGTTTAATATGTACCAAATCAATATATTCTTCCTTAGGTTCTCCTTATTATAAGAACTAAATCTTCTATTAAAGTTGCAGTTTTTTTTAGGACAAATACTTTTTAGATTAACTTATCACGGGCAGATAATCAGCAGACAGGCATGCACATTTTAACTCTTACCATGCTTAACAAACATTAAAAAAAAAGAAGCTAAAATAGCCTGTGGAAGATAGCTGCCATGAGGTTATAAAAGTCACACCAATCATATTTAGCTAACAATCTCAGGCTTTCCGTTAAAAGCTAATATTATACATTTACTGAAACATTAAAAAACTCTCAAAAAATGATGCTCTTATTTCTACAAAAATGCACGCTCACAAATTTATTTTTGTGAAAAAGTATCAAAAAAAATTAATAAATAAATAAAAAATAAACTATACCTAAACATTTAATAATAAAAAAAAATATTGAAATTCTTAGTGCTGATGATTTATTATCAGCAAATAGAAGAGATAATATCAAGGGAAAAGGATTATTTCATTCCCTTATCAGTCTGAAAAATAAGTAACTTTTTTATTTATGATAACAGATGGCAGGATTCAAGATATTTTGTTCCTGATGTAAGCCGTAAATATAAGTGTGTATTACTATGAAGCAATATAAAAACGATAAAACAAAACTTTCTTTTATATATTAAAAAGTTATTTATTATTTTATTTATTTTGATCTGAGAATTAGTAATTTTTTGTTTCTTCCTGACTTTTGATCAAGGTAAGCAACAATGTTTACAGCTTCTGCAACAGTAGGGAAAACTGCAGCTGTTTAAAAATACAGTCAAAGGTTTCTATGTGAAGAATTCCAGATCATTCTATTTTCTGAAAGTTTTCAATACATTGTGTGAATGCACTACACTTGTATGTATGTATGTATGTAAGTATGTATGTATGTATGTAGTGAAGGCGGGTGGCAGAAGCCAAGCACTGCGACCAGAGGTCTATTGTACTATCCCACGGAAATATGGACAGATGGAGAGAAAGACTGAGAAAGTATGGTGGGAGAAGTGCAGGGGAAACGGGAGAACCCCGAGAAAACCTGCCCAGCGCGGATCGTCTACCATCACGAAACCCACATGAGAACCGAACTCGGGACTCAGAGGTGAGAGGCCGATGTCTTAGCAACAACGCCAACCGTGCGGCATGCACTACACTTTCTAGTGCTTATCTTTCATCTGAGCAAGCATGTCAACAAAATATGGAGGAATAGCAAATATTATTGAAATGTAACACTACTACTAGCAAGAGAAGACTTACTACATCCTCAAGTGTTTCACAAACACAAGTATGGCAAGTATTGCACGAGGAAAGTTTGTACCCATTTCACCTAGCAGACAATGCCCATGTATCTAGATTGTTGACACTGGTTACATATGAATCACCAATTGTTTCCATTAATACTATTTATTGACGAAGCTATTTTCACCAGTAACAGAATCAATAACACATGTAGCTCATCAACGGTTTCACAAAAATCCACATGATATCGCAGGTACAAATTTTCAATTTTGCTTCTCTGGTGTAGTATGATCGACAACATATGTTGATCGAATTCATTTTTTTTAGGCGATCCATATAGTTCATCTTTTAAATGTATGTAATTTCTTTGCTTATCTTGCTTCTTTTTTTTTAATGTAAAGTAAACACAAGTGGAATTTAAGTCAGGTAATAATAGAGTACATTAACAATTACTGTGATTTGTTCTGGATGCATAGAAATGACATCATTTTGCAGACATGGCGGTAACTTATACATTTCTTAAAAGAGCATAAAAAAGAATAAGCAAACAGGCCAAGAAAGAGAGTGGGGAATAGGCATGACTCCGTGTTTTGTTGAATAAAATAATGTCAGAATAATCAAAAGCCAAATGAAATTATTTGAATTTTTAAATATATATCGTTGTGTATCAGTAATGACATATTTTCATCAGTGACAGTAAACAGTATGTCAACTTTATCATTAACTGCTTTTTTACCATAATTGTTAAATTTGAATGCATACTTTAACGAATTCATATGTAAGAAAAATGGACCAGGATAAGATCCAAATCTGAATATGCATGTGGCTGCATTTGGAACATCTGTGCTTTAGGACAAACTAATTATGTAAGTGGTCTAAGAAAAGTGCCTTTCTGAAAAATCGTTTCTCAATAAAGTTTAGAAAAACTCAAATTTCTGACAAAGATTTCTGCATAATCTCAAGGAGTTTGCAAGACGTAGATGTTGAAATGTAAAACAATTAGAATACTCCTACTACCATTTTTTTTTTTTTTTCTGATCTTTGTCACTGCTTTTAAAACTTCTTGAAATGTTCTATGTTTCATCCATTCTGTGATTTTCACAGCCGTTTATATTATATTATATATATTCTTTCAGAAAGCACATAAGTTTAACTGAATATGCTCCAACGACAAAAACTTACTCCCACTATCATCAGCACTGCTGCCTATCACTGTGTGTAACAGTCTCTCAAAATGTAAGCTTTCACATTTTACTTTTGAGAATCCCGTATATAGCAGGCTTGCATGTTTCTCTTCCTTCCTTAGTACGTGTTTCTACTTGTGGGTGTAATGAGAACTACCTTCTACAATGTATCGCAGAAAGGTGAAATAGTCACAATAACAGTCCTTCATTATGGCATAATTACGGAAAAGTCTGGGTATTGGATTCCACTCAAGACGTGTTTTGACGACTCCACACCTTCATAATAATATTACTTACAGATTTTTTTTTTTTTTTTTTTTTTTTTTTGTGATTCTGAATTATTGTGACAAAACTGTGTGAAATCCCTATTTCTTTGACATACATAGTTGCATTATCATCTCATTGTTTATATACAAAATCACAATGGCCGTCAATTTCAAATTTATCGCAAAACCTGCATAATTTACAAGGGTTAACACTATCTTTGTATTTCCTTACATTTTTTAGTTCTCAATAGCATTTCCAAATCAAGTTACTGTAAACTACAGTATTTATGAGGCACATCAAATCTGTGTTCTACGAACAGTAAATGAAGAGATGATCACTTTAAAAATCTTTCTGGAGTACTTAAGTTCTAAAAATATCCACTGTTTCCAGCAATTATTATCATTTTCAAAGCAATTGCCAGAATAATGACTTAGTAGATTAAATTTAGATAATGGAAATTACCTGGATTAGAATCTCCAGCCTCCGTTCGTCCAGAAGAACCACCTGACTCCTGCGGCCCTCTGTCATCTAATAGAAAATAAAATTAAAAAAAAAAAAAATCAGAAAATAGCTCCATATTAAACAATAATTAAATAAAATTATAATTAAAAAATTTCCTGCAGTTTTATAAAAATAACTTTTTTAATTTTAATATAAAAATTGTTCATTTTCATAATCGCAACTATACAAATTCCACAACTTCCACTTATCTTTTGTTGATTTTCTTTACGTAAAAAAACTCATCACAATATGATTAAAAAGATGTCTCAGTGACAGTAACAAATCGTATTTGGTATTCTGAGATACTCTTCCAATGTTCGACTTCCTTAAAATCCAGTCTTTATCTACAATAATTATTCTTTTTAAATTTAACTAAGAGGGATAAACATACTTATGTCCTTAAACTTTTTAGGACTTCTCATAAACCATGTACTCTTTTAATCTCTCTGAATTTATGTAAGTCCTCTAATTCACTATCCTTTATTTATTTTCCTAATAAATATGAAAAAAGTTTATTCGAAATCTGGAGTGTATTATAATGTAAATTTACAAAAATAATTCCTGCATCAAGGACTAAAGATTTCAGAACAACAAAATTCCAAAACTTGTTTACTTCTGTTTTGAACAAAAAGCCACAAAATAAAAATGTAATGAATATTAATGACCATCATTGAAATACAAAACGACTGCCGCTCTTTTGCACACAATGCGATCTTTAATTGCTTGCTTGATTGCTTTGAAAATAACAGAAAAAAAATATAGTCAACTTAATTATTATAAAATGCATTGAAAGTTGATTATCCCAGTTCCACTAATTGTTATAACTATGAATAAAGTTATATTTGACGGAAATAAAATACGGAGTAATAAGGTAGAATTTGTACAATTCTATAAATTTAAATATCACACATTTCAGTTTTAATATTTATGTCTCTTTTAAAATGAATCTCACTTAATCGAATAAAATAGTAATTATTTCTATCAAATTATGAAAACTACCAATTACAAGTTAAAATTATCTTGTATGGGTATTGTATGGGTTATCAATCTCAAATAACAAATGGTTCTACAAAACAGTTGTGTAGTTAATATATAATCGACAATTATAGATTCTTTCAAATGTTGCTATATTCTTAATCAACAGGATCCGATTTTTTTTATGTCCTGAAATTTAAAATATATATTACATATGAATTTTTTTAAAAATCTAACCAAATACCAGTTCCCATCTTCAATTAAAAAAGTAGTTCTATTCTTCACAAAAATTATGCTCTTGTTTGGCGACATATGGTCTAAAAATCAAAAGGTCAAAATTGGAATTTTACATGCGTAACAAAAACCCTATTATTTTAACTAGAATAACTGAGATGTATCAAAATTCATCTGAAACTAGGGGGGGGGGCAGAATTAAAATCTAGTCTATTAATTCGATATACAATAATTACAGTTTGGATATAAAATGTTAAGTTTCACGGTGATCTCGAAAGGAGGCAATAACCAAAATTCTCAAAAAAGATTTAAAAATAATAAAGGAAAATTATTACTCTTACCCTTGAACAAAATGATTTTAGGCAATTCAGCCCATAAACCATAGGATTAAAGAATATGTTCATCATGACACTGGATTAAAGCGAATTAAACTTGTGTACAGGGTTCCTTCGCAATCTCTTCAGTGAGTTAGTTTTCTCGATACTCATATTTGTCACCTGCTAATACGTTCGGGAACATTTTTCCACGCTGAAGCTATGTCTTGACGAAAGCTCAAAAATGAATTTAAAGTGACAAGTGGTTGTTTTCCATTCCCCTTCATTTAATTGAGAGAAGGGGGGAAAAGACACATTAGAAATCCAAAGGGGATCAACGCTTTCCGGGAAATACTTTAACGCACCACGCGGAGACACGACGACTTGCCCCCACCGAGGCTGAGCTACCGAGTGACACAGTATTTGGCCCAACAAACAAAGATTCCTCTGTGCATAATTCACCCAAGGACAAAAAAGGCAACTTGTTTCAGCTGAATCCTTTTTCTGTGATAGTCAAATGGCCTTTGCCGAGTTAAAAACAGGTGGGCAGACAATTTTCGAATCTGCCCCCATTCCCTCCTCCTCCTCAGTTGCTTTATCATCCAAGGAAGTCATTACATAGTTTTTGTGATTATCATATGACAACAACTTTGATAACGAATCTGTCAGAAGTAACGTCGATAAGTTTTTATGTTAAAATCAATCAATTATTAGCATTTTAATTCTTCACGTCTTCTTATTTTCAAAACCTCGGAAGCCCTCCCATTCATTCATTGATAGACAAAGCCATTCGAGGAATGGGGGAGGAAATGACAATATTTTCGATTAAAAATGAACACTTACAATAATGCTTATTTTTACATTAAAAATAATAAGGAATAATAATAACGGTTTATTATTTCGAAGAATATGTATATTTTTTTTTAAAATTTACTGTTGAAATTAAAGGTCAAAATATTTAAAAGAATGAGGAAAAATTTAAAATTCCTTCCTAGTTTTCAACATAATATACGAATTTAAAATATGACGTAATAAAGAGATGCGTCAGCACATACTACAGAATTTTCGTAACAATTTTATTCTAGTGAGTAATAATTATTTTAATTCGAAATGCTTCAAAGATAAAACTAAGCATCAATATTTACGAATATTTATAATAAAAAAAAATTCTAGATAATTCTGCTTTATTTAAATATATATATATATATATACAGTGGAGCACCGTTTATACGTTTTTCGAGGGACTGAGAAAAAAAAACGTATAAACGAAATTTACAAAAGTTCGAACAATTTCGTAATAACCAACAATAAAAAGTCAATTAAAATATTATATGAAAATGAAATACAAGAGGTATGTAATACAAAACTTTTTATTCCGGATTTAATATACAACTAGTACTACTATTCATATTCATTTAGCATTTACAATTTTTTTTTGTTATTTTAGGTTGTAGGGCTTTTTTTGAATGCACAGAATAAAGTTCATTGTACACAGTTAAAAGTGCCATCTTAACTGTAGCATTTAAATCACTGCTAATGAGGTATTCTTGCATGGTGTTAAAACCCGCCAAAGCTTGTTGAAAACTTAGCAGAGGTTTTTCAGTGCAATTTCCTAAGACTACGTGCCTTTTCTAAGACTGGACAATCGGCAGGTGGGAATCTGAGGTTGAAATGTGCATTTTCTCTTTTCTAAGGTCGTGAAAAAAACGTATAAATGAAATTATTTAACGTTAATATGCATTGGATTTTGCCGGGACCATTCAAAAAAACGTATAAATGATAAAAACGTATAAACGAGAAACGTATAAACGGTGCTCCACTGTATATATATATATATATATGAAAGATATAAAATCGGGATTTATCATTATATATTATTTCTCAAAGGTTTTTTTTTGTCGGAACGCCATATTTCCTTTACTACTTCATCAAAATCAATAATTGAGGCATCATTTTGAAGATTACGTTCCCCGCTAATGACGAAAAATAAACAAATTGTTTAAAATTAATGTTTTCGTTAAAAAACTTTAATTTTAAAAACTTTTTATAAAAATGTAGACACGTTTTAACAGAAGCGCCTTATTTTTCGAAAGCGAAAATATTCTTTAGCGTTGTAACTTTCAACTATTTCCTTTTTTGAATAAAAATGCACTTTAAATGAAATTTCATCGTTTATTTAATAACAACAGATAAAAAAAAAAAAACAAAGATTTATATTTTAATAAAAATAAACGATTTATTACAATAGAAACATAAAAATTAGTCAACTTCTCATATATTATTTTATATATTATTTCTCAAAGGTTTTTTTTTGCCATATTTCCTTTATTACTTCATCAAAATCAATGATTGAGGCATCATTTTGAAGATTACGTTCCCCGCTAATGCCGAACAATAAACAAATTGTTTAAAATTAATGTTTTCGTTAAAAAACTTTATTTTTAAAAACTTTTTATAAAAATGTAGATACGCTTTAACAGAAGCGCCTTATTTTTCGAAAGCGAAAATATTCTTTAGCGTTGTAACCTTCAACTATTTCCTTTTTTGAATAAAAATGCACTTTAAATGATATTTCATCGTTTATTTAATAACAACAGATAAAAAAACAAACAAAGATTTACATTTTAATAAAAATAAACGATTTATTACAATAGAAACATAAAAATTGGTCAACTTCTCATATATTATTTCTCAAAGGTTTTTTTTTATTTCCCTTAATACTTCATCAAAATCAACGATTGAGATATTTTCAAGATTACGTTCACCGCTAATGATGAAAAATAAACGGTTGTTTAAAATTAATGTTTTCGTTAAAAAAATTTATTTTAAAAATCTTTTTTGTAAAAATGTAGAAGGCAATCTATTGACAATCTGTTCATTTATTTATTTCCACATTACCATTCGGTGACTGATCAAGATACCATGCGAATTATTCGCACGGGTCAACTTTTTTATAAAACTTGAGAAGACGCCATCTATTGACAATGTGTTTAACTAACATGCACACAAGCTGTTAGATTTGTTTATTATTTCTCAAAGGTGGTTTTTTGTTGCGAATTATTCGCACGGGTCAACTAGTTATTGAAAAATAGCAGGAGAATATTTACTTCATTGAAGAAAAAAGGTAATACGACGTTTTTCAAGCACCTTCTTGTGGAAGGAGTTCCGAATAGGATTCGGATGTGGTAGAACGTGTAGGCTATTTCTTGATTAGAATAATGGAAAAAGCAAATGAAAGGAGATTTTGAAAGAACGGGGGTTGAGGGGAGGAAGGAAAGAGCAAAACAATTAGCTAATATTTCTTGGAATGAAAATGTTTACTTGTAATCTTAAAAAAAGAATCAACATTTGAAAAGGCAGAAAACATGCTAAAGAAAATTAAAAAAAAAAAGTTTTTAAAAGAGATCATTTGCAAGAGATTACTAATAGGCCTACTAAAAATTATCGAAATTGTTGGTTCACAAAGAAAGCAATGCGATGGGGAGTTTTAGAATGATAAGCATAACAAAAACAATTCCAATTAATCGATACCGGTAGCTTTTTTTTTTTTTTCCAAATTTTACTTTCTTTTTTGTTTTAAAATAATTCCTGTAGGATTTCAACAGATGTAAACAGTTTAGTTGATATTACAGCAATTCTCTTCTAAGAGATCATTAGAATTATTGGGACACAACCTTGTTAATGAAGGAAAGATATCTTCGAATCAAACAACAGATGTGGATCGTCGAAAGTCCACATTACTCGATTTACAATCTTTTGATAAATTCAGTATTTGGTAAAATAAGTACTTCAATTAGCTTCTTTCAAACAATCCCCTCCACATTTTTAACTATAATTTTTTTTTAAATTTTTTCCCCGCTTAACTTCTTTTTATATAAAAGAAACAAATTTCGGATTTGAACTGATGACAACATTTTATCTTTTATTACGACACGAATAAAATATTTATGTTTTTTATTACTTGAGTGGATGAAATGATTATCGTTTAACGATTATAGAAAATGATATGTTAAAAAAAATGTATGGATTAATTATTATCAAAGAAATTATTTTTATTGTAATTCTTATGGAATTGTAAGCCTTGAAAATTTAAGTTATGTACATAAACATACGAAATATGTTGGCGATAATAAAATATTATGAAATTTATATATCATCTGGACTGTATTTTTGATTCTGATTACACTTATAGCCAGGCAGCAATCTGTAAGATGATACTATCAGGAAATTTACAAAAAAAAAAAAAAAAATACATATTTTATTTCATAACAATGGGTGAGACTAAATTGTTTACCAAGTGACATCCTGGAACAGCTGTTTCACGCTCTTTGGCGATCATCAGCCAGGAGGAGTCACCAGTAAAACAACAAGGTCTCCGTACTGAGGCTAGCAGTAAGACACATGGGTAACGTAAAGTAAATCATAGCTAACGGGAGCCCGCACGTTTTGTCATTTGTAAACGAACGGTAAAAGCTTTTAGTTTTATTATTCAGAAATCTCTAAATGATGTTTTCCGTCAAGTTAATTTTTCCAGACAATCTACTGAAAACTTAGTACATTTGAAACAAATAATACGTTCAATTTTTTAATGCTGATTCACAAATTAAAAAAAAATTTCTTACTAAATATTGAACGAAATTTATACGTATCACTGAGGGTCTAGCGTGCATTACATTACTAATTCGGGCTTGTCTATGTAATTAAAAAAATAATAATAAGGAATCATGGGAATACGATTTCATTCTTAAGAAACCTCATTTTTCCATCCACCTCTTACTCCTTTTTATCTTTCTCTATTACAGTTATTACACTGCTTCTCCGGGCGACGCTCAATGCAACAGGTGGCAACAGAAGGTCAGCTGATTCCAGCATTCATCATTAAAGAAAAACAGCCAAGATGTAGGACACAGTGATCGTTTGCTCTTTGTATTTATTACGAAAACAATTTTCTCAATCAAATGCATCCAGCGCATCTCGTCACCATCGTACGAAAAAAAAAAAAAAAAAAAATAGGGGGAAAAAAAAAGCGTGATGGGTCGTAGCCCTTTCTTCTTCTTCTTATAAATTATTATTGTTTAAAACCACGTCATGCTTCAATATCATCTCTATCAGAATTATGCAGATGTAAATATATTCTTGCTATTACTGCTGAATACAATTCACTAAATATTTTTTTTTTATCCATTGTTATATTTGATATTCAGAAATTCTTACTATTATTATTAAGCCTTTCCTAAACATCTTAGTCACATCGTAATTACTTAAGTGCAACAATTATTCCAATTTCTTAGGGGATAGAATTAACAGTGAAGGTGTTCTTATCTCAGGGTCGTTCTGCTTTTACTTTCCAGGAAGATTCAAGTTGGTTATTAGTTGCCCACCAGGATCTCTGTGAACAGCCTCAGGATAAAAAAACAAGTGAGCATCAAACACACATATTCGCAAACACTATTTTCTCGTTATTTAAATCTCCACTCGTTGGAGAGGATTTACATTGTTAAAGAAGTATTTCAAGGATTAGACTACAATAATTTTTAATAATACAAATTACTTATCAAAATTTTAATTGGTGCAACAGAAAATTTCGTTACAGTAAAAAAATAAATAAATAAATAAATGAAATAAAGCAGCAGCTCTGGAAAAAAAAAATTGCAATATTGCATTTTTTAAACTTTTCTTAAATATACGTAAATTTATGTATACATAAACGAAAAATTCACGTATTTACTTTTAAATTACAAAATCTGTCTCAAATTTTTCATTATTCTAAATAATAATAATAATTAAGTCTGCATTATTTACTTAAGTTGCCTAATCCGACACTTTATTAATCCTATCGAAGCACGTGCAGATGACATGGATTAAAATACATTGTTAGACATCCATAGAAATTCATTCCCGCGTTTTTCAACGGAAATTTCTGTTCCTTCACGCGCTTTTTTTTTTTTTCGAAGATCCACTTGAACAAGAAAAAAGAACAATTGAACAAACAGCTTGCCAACAACCACCCTTTCGTGAGCAAGAGTATTTATATATTTTGAAAATGTATTTTATTTACTTATTTATTTATTTATTTATTGATGGGGTTTTACAATAAGTGAGAATTTTCATTTATTGAAAGATCCTGCAGGAAACTTATCGAATGATTCCATTTCTTGCAAAAAAAAATTCTATTTTTTGGAGAGCCTGACTCCATTTATCATTGGAGATAAATTTCTTTTATTGAGTAACTGTCAATAAACTTTGTTTTTTTATCACAGAGTCTTAAATGACTTCTCTTTCTATCTTGGGGGGTTCAATTTATCGATTCCAATATCAATCGACACTTACTCGCGATAATTTCAAACCCTAAGTAATTTCAAAAGAAACCTTTTAAAAGCAACTAAAGAGAAATGGTTTCTCTCACTTCCTGTCTTACAAATAAAGCTTTAGAGGAATTTGATTAACTGTTTCGAATTTAGTGGAACCGAACGATTGAACGAAAACAATTCAATTTCAACGAAGTGAACTAAATCAAAATACTAGAGTTTTATTTTTAAGTTTCTGGACTCTCGTTACTTTTGATAACTCTCCGGGGAGTTCAATACCCAGGGTATCGAGGTTCAAGGAATTTACAAGAACTAATAATATATTTAGTGAAACAGCCTAACCCTTTATGTACATTACATACTACAATAAGCAATCGTAATTAAAACAGCTGAAAACTAATATTTTGAAATTTAACACATTGATCATTCCACGAACTTCTTCTGATAAGAAATTGTTACAAGATTAACCCTATCAACATTTTCTCACATTCCACGTGAATTAAGTAATAACGATGTCGTCCTTATAATTTTTTTTTCCCCCTCGAGTGTCAATACTTTTTATTAGTGAGCGTCGATGAAATCCGTCGATTGCCTAAGCACTAGCCTCAAGCATCGCGAACACTATGCGACAAAACACGCTTATCGAGTCCGGTTCGGTCGCAAGCGACAATCGCATGTGAAGTGCCGTTCGAAAATGCCTTCTGTTGCCCATCTCGGTCGGTTCTGAAGTTCTATTGCCGCCGACAGCCAATTACGAGTGAAGCATTTTACCACGTTAGTCGAGACGTAGTCTCAACTTTTATGTAATTAAAATTTTTCTGCGTCCAATCGATTCGGATAATAAATCTTTGCATAGTTAGTTTTATTTCTTTGTATTTAAGGGCTTTCTTTATTATTATTATTATTATTATTATTATTATGTAAAAGATTCTAACCTTGGGTTTCCCCAGCAAAAAACAACATGGCGGATCAAGGACCAAAGCACATATTGCCAAGTATAAAGAATGTGCAAGAATGATTAGGGATGTGTGGTTGTGTCCATAAATTTCCTAACTATGCGTGTTGTGTTGAGTATCACAGCTTTCTGGAGCTGTGCATAAGTGTTTTTGTGAAGTCCTAGTGTACTGAGGCTGTGGTGCAATGTGTGAGGTACCAGACCAGTGGCGGACAGGACAATGGGTACAATATGTACTGCCTCCACTGCTTCAGGAGCTCGTGTGCTAGGTCTGTGTATTTACTGATCTTGTCTGGGTGAGTTTTCTGCATGTTCTTGCTGATAGGCATTGCAAAATCAATGAGACAGATCTGTTTGTTGACCTTATCAACAAGTGTGATGTCAGATCTATTGTGATATATGGTTTTGTCTGTGTGAATGGGACGGTCCCAGTAGAGCTTATGTAAGGAAGACTCCAATTTATTATTATTATTATTATTATTATTATTATTATTATTATTATTATTATTAAAAAAAATGAATGAATAAAAATAAAATAAATAAAATTATTATTATTATATTTCTTTTGTTTGTTTGTCATTTTTTTCAGATGGTGTCACGTAATATTTGAGATAACTTAGAATCATCCAAATAATATATTGCATAAATTCTTTTAATGCATTTTGAGTATTTTTCGTCATGATGATATAAAAGAAATGAGGAAAAAAAATTTTTAAAAAAAATCCTAGTATAATAACAGCAAATAAAGGCTATTTCACTTGTATTAATAGGAGTTTAAATAATAATTGCAATTATTACAATCAAAGTGGTTCTTAATAATTCAGCAAAAATTAAAGATCATAAAACTGACTGTACTGTTATGGTTTCGTTTGATCCATCAATCCATTCTTAGAGAATGGAAAGATCCACGGGTTTTTAATTGTTATCTTCTCTGGCACAATCAACCTTTAAGTAAATAAATTTAGCAATTCTCATGAAGAAAATTTTTCACTACATCTTTAATATGATAGTTATAATACTTCCGAAGTAAATATCTGGAGCTGATTCGATAAAAATTTTGCACGTTATAAGCTTCCAAATTAATTAAGCACCCAATTAAACATCAATTATGGAAGTGCACGAATAATAGAAACTGCCACAGATTTTTCTTTCTCTATTTTTGGATAGATGCATTGAAATGTGTTTAAATTTACATTTCGGGTAAACGAGGAAGGTTTTAATTCTCTTCTGAACGGATTCTTTATTTTGCCCGTGAACCTTCTTATATTTGATGCAAAACACAAGACTGGCCAATTTAAAGTCTCGTGGGGTTTGTTTTTTGGTAGATGACGAGTTACGAGACAATGAAATGTCGAATCGCTCAACTAAAGATGCTTCTACAAATGAGCATTTGTTTCTTCCCATTTCAAAGACATCTATTGTTAGAAAACTGGATTGAAAAGAGAACAACAGAAACCCATCAACTTAATGCCAAAGCAGCAAGAAGTTTATAATGAATTTAACGTTCATTTCTGTTCTAGAACTTCATCACGGATTTAAAAAAAAAAAAAAGGGGGGTGAGGGGTGGAAGTGATATTGATTCATGGCGGCGACTTCTTATTTGATTTCTGCTTGCATTATCGATAGTCAAGGAGAAATGATGAAACCTGGCATTAAGAAATTAATTTTTCAATACATTTCTAATGGACTGTGCGCCTGAATTTTCACTTCTTTTTTTTTATGATTATTATTATTTAATTTCAAAAATATAGTCATACACCTGTTTAAGCAAAAACACATTTATACAAATTAAATTACAAAACAACGCAACTAGTTTCGAGAGTTCTCAAGCCGAATATCAGGCTTGAGAATACCACCTCTCGGTGGAGAAACTAGTAGCGTTGTTTTGTAATTTAATTTGTATAAAAGTGTTTTTGCTTAAATAGGTGTATGGCTATATTTTTGGAATTAAGGTATTTCAGTACCCATAAAATATTTACATTATTATTATTTCTACTGCATTACATTTCACAACAGAAATTGTAATCACCACTGCTTTACAAAGAATTTCTACGAATTTCCAAAATGACCCCTATTTAGTGTAATGTATACAGAAGAATGTTTGTTGTTTATGCATTCAGTCCCCAAACTAGGGGAAGGTCGAGACAGGATGTGAAGAGCTTCTTCCACCATGACCAATATACGATTCTCAAAACGTGTTATGCCATTGGGTCCAGCGAAATTTAAGACTGGGTAGCAAAGAACCAGAAGTGGAAGTCTTTTCACCCTCCGTAATTTACGAAAAAAAATATAGATTTTTTTTTTGGACTTGTACAAATAAAACTCACATTTAGAATTCAGAAGCGAATTTTCTAAGATCAATAGCATAATATACGGAGTAAGAAATGAAATACTATGTACCAAATGAATGTTGAAATAAATATCTCAAGATACAAGAATCATATAGACAGTATAACTCGAAGGCAGAATTTTAGTTTTATATAAAGGGGTAAGAAAGAGGGGAAGACCACAAAAATGATGATTTTTGGAGCCGGGATAGACTGAAAGTTCAAGCCATGATAGAAGAAGAAAATAGTGTAGATAAAACATTGGATATTTTACAGGACAACACCAGATGTGTAGGTATTAATAACAGATATTTAGACAAAAATCATATAAAAAATGAATACAAAATTCCCACGTGATAATAACCTGGAACCAAGGTTCTTGCGAGGTCAGACTAAGATAGAGAGTCGTGTAAATTTTACCTCTCTTTTCTTTCATTCGTATAATATTATTTATTCGTATATCGATTACCTCAGCCCAAAGAGGAGACACAATGTTCCATTTAAACCTAATAAAGAAAATCTATTTAGAACTGAAGAATTACAACTTATTTTGAGAATTTCAAGTATACCAGTAATATTTTGATGTAAAGATACTGAGCGCAAATTCTTCGTTATAAAGCAATCAAAAAACACTAAAACATGTTATCGTAGTACGAAAACTGTACTATAGCTTCAGATACAACACCCACACCAATGAATAGCCATTAACTTGTAAATTAATCCTCCAACCGATTAATGAGCGAGGGTGGGACGGAGGTGGATCAGTTAGCAATCTAAGTCACTCCTGCGAGGGAACGTTTCTTGTGCATTTTCTCCTCCTTGGGACATCAGCCAATGTTTTTAAATTTGTCTTTTTATTCAATAAAACTGTTTCGGTCGGTGCTTTCGGCTAATAGGCGATCTGAAATATTTCACGAGAACACTTCGTCCCCGTTTTGCATTAGAATGTAGAAACATCTGCGAGAATGCCGTGTCAGTTCTTCTATCCAATTCCTTCTCTCTTTGCATATCCATAATTATGACTGGGCGAATGAAGCAACTCACAAAAGGCAACTCGAACAAAAGCAATGCAAATGACGAAATCGGCTTTAACAGAAAAGAGTAAATAATGTATGAGCTATTGTTCCTTCCATTGGCTCTGACTACAGTTCTTTTTTTCTTTATGGTGAATGAATGGAAATTTAAAATAAAAAGAAATTTGGAATGGGAATTCACGTGGGAGGAGGAGAAGAGAAAGGAAGAAAAAAAATAATAGAGGGAGGTTGAATTGAGCGGAGAAAATGTTCTAAAGAGATTCTTTAGAACAAATAGAGTAAGAAGCTTATTTGAACAACATATTGGAAGTATTTAAAGAGTTACAAAGGATTACAATTTAAGATAAGTGAGTACCGTTACAAATCTAAATAAATATTTAAAGTTAGGAAATAATTAGGATTTTTAATTTGAAGTTCAATTTTCGAAATCGCAATGGGATTTTGTTTTTACTCAACTCTTTTCCAAAACCCAGCA
>JAFIDM010010028.1:28909941-28957971 GCA_023159025.1 Thereuonema tuberculata | reverse complement strand
TGTTTCACCTTGATCAATTCTCTTCAATGCTTCTAGTTTCTGTTTAATAGAAACAAACTTTTTCTTGGCCTTTCCACTCATTTTTGCAAAATATAACTAATTGAACAAAACAATGAGAGCGAACCGGTCACAATAGCAGACAGACTGATACTGGACTGGCCACCGACTGCGTGACCTTGGAATCAGCTGCACCTCGGATTATACGGATTACCGGGACTCTACTGTATTTTGATAAGATTTGTTCACTGAATATTAACATGAATCTGTAACACTTACTTTTCAAAAGTGCTGATAAAATCTTCATCTTTTTCCTAAATCTGGGGAAAAACCTAAATAACAGACACAATTCCTAAATAATAGACTAACAAATTATTTACTGGTATTATTATTATTATATACAAACAGTAGTGCAACTGTGCACTGGTGTACAATAGTTTTCTACAGAGCATTGTACAAATATTACAGTCAGCTTCAATACAACAAATATGCTGTATTTCAAAAACAAATATTACAATAGTCAAAAGCAATAAACAATTGACAACACAAATAAGAAAACGATTTTAATTTTCAAAAATATGTAGGAAACTTTTAGTAAACAAACAAAACAAATGCAGAAAATCATTGGAACATTTTTTTTTTCTTTTCCTATGAAGATAGATACATTTTGGGGAATTTTTGTCAATTTTTTTTCTAATAAATTTAAAAGATGATCATTTTATTAAAAAATTTAAAAATAAAAATTTATGTTGTTTGTGCTTGCTTTTGAATGCTTTGTACTAAGGAAGTGAAGGAACAGCTACACACAAAATATGGCATTAAAAGGAAAAGGTTTAAAAAGAAAAAAAAAATGAGCAATTAATTAGTTTCTCTGTAATTAATGGAAAAGTTCATATATGAAATTACAAATCCAAACACAGATGACTTACGTTTTTTATCTCTCTCTGTTTATAAACTATTAGCACAGCATTCCTTCATTCAAAAAGAATCTGCTTTGCCATAATAAATAATTTTCAATATGAAAATCCCACTCGATACGTAAAAGAACAGATTACAGAAGGAAATATCGGGATAAATGCATTATTTACAATGAATAAAAATGACAATCTCTATTAAAGAAAAAAATATGTAGATAATTTACAAACATAAGTTATAAAGATAATAAAAAAAAAGTTTATCTACAAAATTACATACAGACTTAAAATTCAAACTCAACAAATATATTTTTTATTATATATTAGATCTATCATATTAGCAATATTATTTCTTGGATTTTTTTTTTTTTTATTGATTAGCAGAAGTTGACGATTATTCTGCTGTCTTCTTGGCTATTCCATAAAAGAAGTCAGTTATTCATAAATGTAATTTGTGAGGATCAAAACAGCTTTTTGGAAATGGGTCGATTAAAAGGTCATTCAATTTTAAAAAATATTACATATTTATCACAGAGGAAGAAAAAACTCTAATATGGCTTTCAGGTTATACTTAAATCTTTTAGAAGTTATTCACTTACATCCACAGAGCAATTGGGTGTTTTAAATTCTTCCTAAAGCAATGTGGAATTTTTATTATTAAGTAAGAAAATTTTATAATTGTAATAATATGACAATGATAAAATTTTGGAATAATTCATTAGTAACTCCACTTTTGGACAAAATTGATTTTATTATTGAATACTACTGATATGATAGTTTTCTAAAAATACTAGAATTTTTCATTTTTATATGTACAATTAGCCACATAAAAAATAAATAAATAAAATAAAAATCCAATTGAGTTTGTAATCACATCTAGAGCTTACAACTGGAACATCAAAAGTATCTTTGTAATTTTTTCCCTATTATAAATTATGTTTTATAATATATCACTTGAAAAATATAAAAACAAAATTCACAGATATTTCTATGTACAAGCTAAATATTATACATGAAAACATATATAGTTATGGAACTTTGACTAGAGCAAATGGCTAAAAATATTTAATTCAATATTATTTAAGTCAATACATTATGGGGGGGGGGGGGAAGAAACTTAATCATTATAAATTAAGAAGATATTTCAGAAACATAACAGGGTGAGTAAAAAAAAAAAGTAATTAAAGCTGAAAGAAATGTTGGTATAAATGCAACTTCAAATGTATTGTTGTGTTTCGAAAGAAACATGGAATTCATTATATATCAATTGGTTGGCAACAAACTGATCAATAATTTCATTGTATAAATGCGTACCAGGTGGCTTTGTACTTACTGCTGTTAATGTATAATTACAGGCTCTTTTAATACATGCTTTTCTTTCCTTAAGGGTAAGTTCAGATAAGTGCAAACATCGCAATGCCTTACGACAGATTTGTATCAGTAAGTTTGCACAAACATCTGAGTTGCAGTCAAAACTGTGCTGCAAATTGCCACAGTGTGTTGTGGCAATACTTGTCGCTCGTCTGAACAGAGCCTAAAACTGGAAAGAAAACAAACGAGCTCTACAAGTTCATCTTGATTTTTTTGCTCGAAAATTTAATTATACCCAAGAAATTTAATGAAAATGGTTGAAAATAAAACCGAAAATATTGGATGTTTAGAAACAGCTGTTGCGTTTTGAAGTACTTCCTTAAGTTTTCTTTAAAATGAATCTTTCCAAATTATCTAAATTTTAAAATATTTTATAATCTAAACTTTTTTCTTATTAAAAACAATATGCTAACCAACTTTGTGCATTTAACCAAAGCTCACCCTGTTATGTTTTTTTAATTTCCACACAGCAAAACAGAAAATACAGCATTCAAAACTATTAAGTAACATTTTGAAGCAGTATTTCATTTTTTTTTTAATATATTTTTGTTATCCCCATCTTTTTAAAATAGCTATTTTGTAGGCACAATTAGAGATGTGCATTTGTTTTAAGGAAAGACCTATGAATATAGCACATGCAGTTAAGTGTAAGATAAACTTTTTTTTTCTTTCTAGAATTGGCAGTGTGCAAGGCAGAGTAATGGTAAATACGAGTTCACTGGTGGAAAACAGGGACAGTGTTATTTACTCAAGTCTTTATTGTTATTGCTTTTTCTCAGTACGTATTCCTGCAAACTTCCTCGTGTTTATTTATTCACTATATTTAATTAGATCGCTGTGAAGGCAAACATTCCAAAATGTATGCAAAACTATCAAATGATAGTTTCACATAAGCAAAAAATTTTAATTTGTAACATTATAACTTAATAAAAAACCAAATGCTTCTAAAATAGTCATGAACATCTACAATGATGAAACGAATTCATTATCTCTCTCTCATGTTCAAGTTTGAAAAATTTCCTTTCTACCGTTTAATAGAATTGTTCTTAAAAAATGTAAAATCTATTTTAATGTCTCAGTGATATCGTGTTCATGATATTAATGTTTTATTCCTCTTTCCAAATAGAACCTTTCCTTGAAATAATAACATGAACATCTACAATTTCCAAATCAAGTAGTTTAAAACAGTAAGAATTCTGTATGTGTAGAAAATCAATTTTCTGTCATATAGATATCTTGTGGTGATGGGTTGCCTGCCAACAACCCACTATCTATGCTGAGGTAGCAATGGATCAGTATTTGCAGTGAAAAATAAAGTAATGCTTAACATAAAATGCATTCATTGATTTGTAACTGATATTGTCTTAGGGACTGGAAGACTTGAAAAGCCCTTTGTTGACTGTGTTTTTTTTCTTTTTAGGAATGTCGACCTTCATTAGAGCATTAGTTGTGTGGTCCCAATTTACAAGGAATACAGAACACGGTAATATTCATCCAAAAGCAATTATTTTCAGTTCAGTTCTTTTGTATAAAAGCAGAAGTTAAAACAATAATACGAAACTTCTCAAGTTTCAGAACAAGAAGGAGATGAAAGTAAAAAGTTACCTTTTTTTAAAATCCCATCCCTGAGTACATAAAATATCATTTTAACAGTACGTAATAAACATTTGAAGAAAAAACAAATTTTACGTAGGCATTTAATACTTAACTTCATCACCTAAAGAAGTTTGACTAATAATTTATGTAATATGTACGTTACCTTGCATCCTAATAACATCTGTTTTAGTTACAATCTAAAATATCTCATTATAGAACTTCTTTCATCTCCTTTTTTTCTTCAACAAAATTATTTTATTTCCTAAACACTAAATATATCAAGTGAAGAAGGATATTTTTTTTTTTTTTTTTTTAACAAAATATAATAGCAACAGTTCAAGCAGCCAAGATGTTGTTCCATTTTTTAAAAATTCAATAGTATAAAATGATGTAGTACTAAAATTTAGTAATTAACATTTTGAATAATCCATTTTCATGAATAGATAGAAAAAATATATAAAACTAGGATTTTAAGATGGATAAATCTACATTTATAATTTGTTATTCAGGAGTCTGATAATACATCACTTTTGTAGGAAATTTATAAAAATTAAGGTTATTGAGATATCAAAAGTGGATAGCAAACGCTTTTTTTTTTTCCCTCTCTTGGTTAAAGAAAAAATTATTTCCCTTTCAGGTTCAGTAACTGTCTTAGAAGATAATTTAATAAATTGTAAGGATTGTATTTTATTCTAAATTTTACAGCTGTCAGAAATATTCTGGGGAAAACAAACCATACAGTTTAATAACATTCTACTTTAGCAAAAAATATATAACCATCTTAATACTGAGGTTGTTCCATTTAAAATCCCAGTTTTATTATTATTCTTTTTAACAGCAAAGCAATCTTGTCTGACTGACCACTTTTTGAAAAGAAAGAAAGAACAACAAAAAATAGCAAACAATAAAGACCTTTGCATTGCTACCAACAGGTAGGAATTTGTTCAATTCCATTTAAAAAATAGCCATAGTTAAGTAACAATAACCCTCCTCTGTCAATAACCTCAAGTACATTTAGTTATTATTACCAATCTTACAAAGTTTATATTCTTGTAATAATGACACAAGCTGTTAAATAGCCTTTCCCACTCAGTATGATCACCAGCCTACTTTTCAGGAACATCTGGAAAAAAAAAGAAATTATGAATGGTAAATATATTATATTGAATGGACAAAGTATGTTTTTAATAAGTCAATTACTTAATGTATTAGTCTTAAGGTATTCAAAAATATTTGTTATATAGGTTTAAAAAGCAATAAAATACTAATGAAAAAAAATAAATATAAAAGCTTAGCTACAAACATACAATTTGTTGATGTGCATATATATATAGAGAGGGGTTCAGAACTATGTACTCTTTGATAATCAATATCTTGGGAACACAATGACATAGACGTACAATTCTTGCGCCAAGGTGTAGTTCAATAATTGCTCAACAGATGGCAATGGTTAAGAGGGACTTGGTTGTGAGAGATGTGCCTCCACACAGTAAACAACAATGGCTGAAAGATTGACGTTCAAACAACGCAAGGCTGTATTGAAGTGGTACAAAGACAATGGTGGACTGAGTTTGGATTTAAACCACCAACACGTCGCATAATTGCCCGTATTCAGGATAAATTTGAAAACGACACAACTGTTCAAGATGTACATAAGGAAAGAACCGGGTGGCCACGGACAGTAAGAAGTCCAGCAGGCAGTGCTGCTGTGTTGCAGCGCTTCACACAATCACTGCAGAAATCAGTGTGCATGTGAAAGTGGGGTAAGCCGATCAAGTGTGTGGCGAATTTTAAAGGCTGGAAAATGGAAAGTGAACATTCCACGCCTGTTGCATGCTATGAACGAAGATGACCCGGTTCGTGATGATGAGGATTTTGCAGGGAAATTTACCTGGTCTGACAAGGCGCAGTTCAAACTCAATGGTACTGTAAACCATCACAATTGTGTGTACTGGGCTCCTGTCAATCCACATGTTCACATAGACAGGGAAGTGAATCTACCAGGTGTTAATTTGTGGTGTGGTCTATCATCTCGCAGATTGATCGGCCCTTTCTTTTTTGAAGCTACTGTAACTGGTGAGACGTATCTCCATACGCTGCAAACAGCGTTTTTCCCTGCCATTCAAGAGATGTTTGGCGATGAGGTATTTTACCTACAGCAAGATGGTGCTCCACCTCACTACCATCGCGATGCTACTGTACCTGGACGATGGTTAGGTCGCAGAGGTGCCATTGAATACCCACCATGGTCTCCAGACCCAACACCCGTGGACTTTATCTGTGAGAGACCTGAAAAAATGAAGTTTATGGGCAAAAGCCAGCTACACTGGAAGCGCTACGAGAATCCATCAAAGCATCACACGCAGCCATCACACCGGACACACTGACATCCGTAGTTCGCTCAGCAGTAGAGCGCCATCGACGGTGGTCACATTGAACACCTACAAGTGGAACAACATTGCAAATTTGGGCAATAATTTGAATATATTATATTTGAATATAACAACACGGTCATTTGGTGTCTAACCACGTGGTGAGGTAAAATGCCACCATCAAAGCAGCTGAGTGATTTTCAACGTGGAGTAGTCATAGTGTGCCATAGGAGCGACACTGAACCTGCCAAAGTCGACCGTGGGTTCTATTATCAAGAAGTGGAAACATGACGTCATGGAGGCGGCCAAGCCCGCATGCTGACAGATACAGATTGGAGGGCTCTGAAGCAATTGGTACGGCAGAACAGGGCTGTTCCAGCGGGCAAGGGGAACAACTGTCTGTACCATGAAGATTCATTGGGAGCTCCATGCCTTAGGATACACCGGTCAGGCTGCTGCCCACAAGCCTAACACCACCTCTTGTAAACACCCATGTCGTGAGGCCTGGTGTAAGAGCGACGATCTTGGTCGATGGACCGCATTATGTGGAGTGACGAATCACGCTTCCGCACTCTACCGATCAGATGGGCCATGGGAGCGGCTGCTATCCAAGTGTGTCATACTAACAGTGAAGTTTGGCGGTGATGGTATTTCTCCTGGTTTGGACATGGTCCGTTGGTTGTGATCGAGGGGAACACAACATCCACACAGTATCTGGACGTTCTAGACAATTCCATGCTTTCTAAATTGTGATCGTAGTAGGCCTATGTTGCCAGTACCGGGATTCCTGTGAATAATGCTCAGGAACTCCAGTGGCCCGCCCAGAGTCCGGACCTCAACCCTACTGAACATCTGTGGGATTAATTGGAGCGCTGGATTCATGCACATCCAATGCGACCGAAAACACGCATCCAACTTGCGCAGGCTTTGAAGGAGGAGTGGGCAAAAATACCGGTTGATGCTGTGCTTAGGGCAAAAGGCCACAGTATGCGCTATTAGACACGCTGTAAATAAAGCATCTGTTCCATATCACAGGTGTCCACTTTCAATTGAGCAGTCAGTGTATCGCTAGTAATTCTCTATCACAGGTGGAGTCTGTCGTTGAGCAGGGGTAGGTCCACGAGAGAAGAATGCCAGAGGAACAAGGCATTGTCCCTGTTGTTATTGAAGAGCTGCTCCAATTGCAGTGAGGATAAGAGGAGAGGTTGCTCTGGATTCGGAGGGTTGTCTTTGCCAGCTCTGATTTAAGTCGCTGCAAGTATGGCCTCAGTCCATTCAATAGGTATCTTGTACCTGGTAATAAAAAGAAGGACAAGATTAAAAAGTTCACTTTGTGTGGATGCTTGCTGTGGCATGCTCCACCTATAAAAATTAATAAGGCCTAGGAAGCATCGTAAATCTTGAATTGTCTTTGGGGTCAGGTAATCAATGACGGTTTGCACTCTGTCTCGTTGAGGCTTAATGCCCTCTTGATTGACGGTCCACCCTAAGAAATCAACCTCTGCAACTCCAAAAGTATATTTGGATACCTTGATAGTTACTCCATACTTTTGTAGGACAGTAAATGTTGTCAATGCTCTATCTCGTCATGCGATGCTATGAGGATATCATCTGAATACTTAAGGGCAAAGTCTAGGTCTTGTAAAATGTGGTGCATAAATTTCATTAATGTCTGGGCTGCATTGCGTAACCCAAATGGAAGGCGAAGGAATTCGAAATGCATAATGTTACGATACGCAGTTTGTGATCCATCCTTAGCAATTGTCCAGCAGTGTATATGTAAGGCAGAGATTAGATTAGATTAATTGAAAGTGGGTGGCATAATTGCCGAGCACATCGACCTGAAAGATCTTTTGTACTATCCCAAGGAAAGAAGGACAGACGGAGAGAAAGACTTGAGAAAGGATGGTGTGAGAAATGCAGGGGAAACGAGAAAACCCTGGGAAAACCTGCCCAGCGCAGATCGCCACCATTAACAAAACCCACATGAGAACTGAATCCTGGCACTCACAGGTGAAAGGCCAGTGTCTTAGCGACATCGTCAACTGCGCGGTTATATGTAAGGCAAGTATAATGTATGAAAAGATTTTACATAAGAAATATGATAATAAATGGATTATGGAACCACTAACCGAGCAAAAAAACAGAAACGAGTTTTAAACAAATGACTCTAAAGTGGAGACAAGGAAATTTAGATTGAACAACCTATACAGCTCACAAACCCCTTAGATTACATATTCAGGTATGTGCGAGTAATACTTACATTGCTTTTAAATCCTTTCCACTAATCCTGGAGGAAGAGTGAGTGCTTAAACTAATGTAGCCTGTTTCACAGTTTCTTGATCTTCATACCATGCTAACATTTCTTCATGGAAAGCATCAGCCAAAGATGCCCCTGGATCTGAGGAACCACTACTATCCTTCAGTTTCGTCTGGGAACTGCTTCTGAAACATAACAACCTTTTTATTAAAAAACAAAACAAACCCAATTACTTTGAAAGTAACTATATTTTTGAAAGAACTCACGGATAATAGATATTTCCTTCATCTATTTCACAGAAAATTTGTAGAACTTGAGCAGTCGATTAGTAAAGATTGTAACAATGGCAATAAATTGTAAAGATTGGAAAAGAAAAAGTTCAGACAATCAATTTTATAATGTAATAGTACACAGTAAATGAATTGTATTGATACTATATAAAAGAAATAAAGTAAGTTGGATAGAAATACAGTAGAGTCGCGGTAATCCGAGATAATTGGGGCTGATGGTACCTTGAATTACAAAAAACTGATTACACGGAAAAAAGAAAAAAAAAATGGAATTTTCAACTAAAACGAATCAAATTTAATTTATAATAGATATTAAAGTTACAGATACATTAACAATGTTACCTGGTTACATGAAAAGACTCTTTATAAGCATTTACAACTTTAAAAAACTGTCCAAGGTCTTCTGCTTCACAGTAGAGCAACGCTTTTTAGCATCATACAATCGTCTAAGTAGTAGGGCATGGGCATGCATCTCTGATTACCGCGACTACTGTATACAGTATATATGTATTCTTGTTCCATTTAATTGCTTTACTATATACTCTCAGTAAATAAATAAATAAATATTATATACTCTCAGTAGTATTCACATGAATACTTTATCTTATTTTCCATTGATCATAAATTTCATGATGTCTTATGATCAAAATGTAATTTGGCCCTCAAGGACTGAAGGGTTTGTCATCACGGAGCAAAAATATAAATGATTCAACTAATGTTTTGCTAGAAACAAAGCAATGATCCCTTTTAAGCTCAGGGGAAAAAAATAAAATATTGGTGACCTGTAATAGTCAATTAAAACCTGTTTTTAAATCATTTTGTAACTATACAGGGTGTACCTGAAATGTGCTGCCAAACTTAAAGGTTGTATTCAATCATGCAAAACAACGAATAAATGTCATGTAAACATGGGGTTGAAAACGAGTTATTTCCAAGATATGAACGGTGAAACGATACAGAGGTGTTGGCCTTTATGTCATATCGTGGAGTCATTAAAGTGCTCCTCAGTAATCGTGACTTGAAATGTTCAATACCCCCAAACAAAAGTGGAGCAGTCTGGTTGAATGCATTCCAGATGTCAGAATTGCCAGTTTGTTCTAGAAACATCCTGACTACGAGGTGCAGCAATGCAGAGATGGCCTTCATCCATTTCACTTACGGAAGAGCAAATGGAAATTGAAGAGAAGCTGCACGACTCTACCAGGAAGCCTTTCCGCAACGACAGTGTCCATCCAGGAACATATTTAGTGTGATTCATCGTCGTCTGGCTGAGACAGGATCATATACTCCCCCTACTGTCGATAGAGGCAGACACCGACCCATCACAACAACACACATTGAAGAACAGGTGCTGGATGAAGTGGCAGAAAATCCTGGAAAGTCCACTAGAAAGATTGCCAGAGAAGTTGGCATATCCAAGCAAAGTGTGCACAGAATTCTCCAGGACCAGCTTCTCTACCATATCACATACAGAGAGTGCAAGGTCTGTCACCCACTGATTACCCTTCACGTGTGGTCTTTTGCACATGGTTTCTGCAACACTGTGTTCAACCTATTCTTGAGCAGTCTGTGCTTTTCACCAATGAATCTTGCTTCACGAAAGATGGCATTATGAATTTTCATAACGTTCACCACTGGTCTGATGAAAACCTGCATGCTATCACACAGTCACGGCACCAACAAAGGTTTCCCGTAAATGTCTGGATTGGTATCATCAGTGACCATCTCATCAGGCCAGTGTTTCTGCCAGCTAAACTAACCGGCGATGCTTACAGGGATTTCCTGGAAAATGAGTTGCATATATGGCTGGAGGATGTTCTTCAGCACACTCGTCGTCACATGTGGTTCATATATGATGGTGCGCCAACTCATTTCAGCCATGTAGCCAGAAGACTTCTGAACCAACATTATCCTGATCGTTGGATTGGAAGAGGGGACACAACAGCATGGCCTGCTCTTTCCCCTGATTTAAACCCTCTGGAGTTTTTTGTATGGGATTATCTTAAAGAATTAGTATACACCACACTGATTCCTGACACCGATGCACTGCATGATTGCATAGTAGATGGGTGCAATACAATTCTACGTGCACCTGTCATCTTCGACCATGTTCGGCAGTCTATAGAACAATGTTGTGTTGCGTGCATGTTGTGTTGCGACACTTTCAAACTTCGCAATGAGTTCTTTTTTCAATTCAATTGTCGTTCTCACTGCTTTCCTTTTAGGCTTAGTTGAATCAGTAATCTTTTTTGGATCCATGGCTGCACTATTTTCAATAAAGATAACAAAAAATAACAATAAAATATCACAAAGTTTCATGAAGCTTGCGTGTATGATGCGTAGCGTACGGAAGCTAGCACGAGACTGAACTGAAACCACCGCGTGGGGCGGCCAGTAACAAGGTCACGCTGTCCGAATCGCGAGCAAGAGTACGAATGGAGAGTTCAATTTTACTTGAAAAAGTTGGACGAATAACGAGTTGTACGAATAGCGAGGTGGACGAATGGCGGGGTTCCACTAGCATATGTTTGAATAGATGGCATATGGTTTGAAACATGTCTCTGATAAATCTACAATGATATTCACTTAGGAGAATCAAGAGGAAGTGGATTGTGAAGTTATGGGATGAAAGAGTATTAATTATTTGAATCATTTTCTTCAAAAAGTTAATTTTTTAAATTTATCTTCATTGATTTTGTTAACTCAACTGATTTATTTAACGTAAATGCGGGTGTATTATCTGATTTGCAGACTTGTGTAGAAATTGTGAAGAAAAAACAACAAGCAAACTTACTTAGGACTGGTGGGAGCTGACATAGGAGGAACATCTCTTAAAGGTTCACAAGTCATTGGCTTGAGTGGTTGATAGTGACTCTGCTGTGGTGACTTAAACATAACACCTGCCTGCATCTGCACAGGTGATGCCTGGAGGAGGAAATACAAGTTATTATCAAGAGGAATTTACAAAAATTTCTGTAAATACTGATAGTTCACTGATATGACGACAGTAACTAAAACAGTAATGACCTATTAATGATTATCGAAAGAGATAATATAATCCAGAAGCAAACAATTTAAGCTACCGGCCAATGGGGATAATTCCTAACAAAATTCTATTGCTTAAATTGACATGAATAGTAATTTTAGGATATTTGGTAATTTTTTTATTTTTTTTCTTTCATCAAGAAATACCTGAATTTTAGAGAAGAGAGGCTTTAGCCATGCCCACAAAAAACGCTTGGCTGACATTTTGTTTCAGCTATGATGTGAGATTAGTATAAACTTCCACTTGTCCTAGGACTGTTATATTTAAAAAGCTGTAATTTTTGACAAAGTCATGGTAGCCATGGAAAATCACAAAATTACAAATGGCATACTGTACCTTTGTGTAAGAGTACAACAATTGTTACACCTCAAAAAATATTTATTTAAGAGCTTCATTAGATCCGAAAAGGAATAAAGCATGGATAGATATTATAAGACAAGATATTCAGTTCGAAATCTACACTAAGGATCAAATTTCAATGTAAATAAAATGAATAACTTGAATGTCTACAATCTTAATTAAATATAATAATTCTAAATAATAATAAACTGTTATGTAATGAAATCTACATTCCGCTAAATCACCGTTCGTAAAAGCCATGTGCTCTGGTCTAACATCGTGGACCATGCAAAAAAGTGATTTATCAATTGTGCTTTAAAATTCAATAAATGATATTATTAGGATTTATTTTAGATAAGTATGACAATTTTACTATTAAAATGATACTGTTACTGCTGAGCTCCAGAGTGTAAAGATGTTTAATGTGGAGTGACATTTATCAGTTTGACTTCAAGAGTTACAAAACGAATAAATAAAACATTCATAATCCTTACTATTTTGGAATTATTTTTAATTCATATATCTTGATGTAATAAATTCAGAAATGAAATTAGAATTCTAAAAGAAATGATAGTTACTGTTTTCATTCATTCTGTGTAACAATGTTGCTACTGAAATTCATAACTAAACGATTTTAGAGAAAAAAAATGCTGACATAACTGATCATTTTTAAAATTTTTCTTTTTATGACTTGATGCTTAGAATTAAATAGATCTGGTTTTAGAGCTATTGTGTATCAATTGAAGTAAGGAGACAAAAAAAAAAAAAAATTATATAAAACTATTGAATTTTATATAATTGATTATTTGTTATTATTATTATTTATATATCAATATTATTAAAATTTAAAGTTTCAACTGTACCTATACAGTTAGAAATTGTATATTTTTCAGTAAGTTTTTTTTTTTTTTTTTCAATGTACATGTAAATTTCTGAAAGCAGATAGTGTGAGATAAAATGAAGCCCAATCCTATTCTAAATGGGTCATTCCATATCAAACCAACACAGATTTCAAGCATTTTCAACTTGACCATTTCAGATTGTGATGAAAATTGGTATAGTTGTTTATCCATCAAAGATATATGTAAAACCCAAAAATTTTTTCCATATACTTTCCATAGGTCCCGAGCTATGGGAGGTTAAAGTTGACAAAAATGGTAGATTTTCAGCTGATACCTCAACTACTACTAAAGCTACAATGTTGGGGAAGATATCATTTCAAAGTACACTTAATGAGCTGTTAAATGACATTATTTTATTTAACATGTAAACTTTGACCTCAAAATTTCTTAAGTAGGAATATATTTTTTTGGAAAAAAAAAATAAAAAAAAAAAAAGGAATGTTGATTGTGATGTCTTCTACTAGCATACCAAATTTTATGATGAGGCAACGATGGGATCACGAGATACAAAATATTTAACTTGCTGCTGTTGGCAAATGGCATCACAATAATATCATCTGTTGCACAGTCACAGCCTCGTAGTCAAACTATTTTTTACTATTAATTTACATGTAGGTCTTTATCTTGCCACTAGATGGCAAGTTATTGTCTAAATAACACTGAGGATCAGATCACTTTCATCTTGTGACAAAGCAGTTCACTAGCAGCCATTGTATAGTGAAGGAGTGTGGTGTGGTTGTGGATATTAATCTACAGGTGCTTTGAGTTTTATGAACAGGTCAGCTTCTTTTATATACTATAAACCTTCGTCTCAACAAGATTACGATCATGCAGAAGAATCTGCTGCTCTGGAAAGCTTAAACAGCAGTCTTCCAACAATTGGGGAAACTCCTGTTAAGAAGAAATGTTTGCATGAAAAACATTATTCACAACAGAAACTGGAGAAGATTACTTCTGCTGTGAAGAATACAATTTTGCACATTCCTGATGAAGTTGCAGCTCAACCTATTGATCCAGAACGACACTGGAAGACTACAAGCCTCAAGATACGTATCTTAACAGTATTGCCTATCATTTGGAGTTACAGAAAAACTCAAGAAGAATTTACAGGTGCAACAGACTGGATGATTCAAAACGCAAAACGCTTGTTTGTGAGTTTGGAATCCCGTTGCCACCCAATCCCCGCCCTGGAAAAACACTTTCTGAAGATCTTAGCTGCTTAGTTAGAGCATTCTACATAAATGATAACTGTAGCAGAGCAATGCCAGGAAAAAAGGATTTTGTATCTATGAAGCATGAAGGAAAGGAAATTGATGTTCAGAAAAGACTTGTTTTTGGCAATCTAAAGGAGTTATAGGCTCATTTTAAAGAACGAAACCCGAATGTTAACATAGTTCCGTAAACTTGCTGAAACCTGAGACCAAAAGATTGTGTTCTTGCTGTTGCCTGTGGAATACATAGTGTATGTGTATAATACACTAAAATATGAAGTTAATGTTAAGTGCTTGTAAACTTAGTGATCTCACAGCTTATTCTGAAAAACAACTTGCCTCTTACAAAGACTCTTTTGCGTTGTGTTATGTGCAGTGTACCAAATGTTAAATGTTATTTTGATGACTGCACAGTGTGTCCAAGACCGATGTATTAAGAAAATTACTTGGATGATTTTATTTTCTACTAATGGTATAGGAAACATCGCACATAAGCAGTGGATTGTTACAGACCATTCAACTTTAGAAATCCTAACTAAAAAAAAAAATGAAGATTTTTTTGGAGATGTTTGTGGAAAAACTTATGATTCTCCGCCACCATTTTTTCCTGTCAGAACAACAGTCTGCATTCTTTAGTAAGTAATGAATGTGGTGTGTGATTTTTTTCAGATGCAATACAGGGATTTCACTGGAACAACTCACTGGCCAGAATTCATCTATTTGCGACATACAACAAAAATGCTGAGAAAATACTCTGTCACTCAAATTTACTTGTGATTTCAGATTGTTTAAAACATGATACAACTGCAATACATTTGTTTCAGTGTCAACTGATTAATTTTCTTGATGAAAAATTCAGTAGTCAGTTCCAAAAAATTATCTACTTTTCTAATGGTGATGCATCCCAATATAAGAACACACAGAACTATCAATTTGAGCTACCATGGAGAGGAATTCAAAATTCAAGCAGAGTGGCATTTTTTTGCCACATCACGTGGTAAGGGCGCAAGTGATGGTCTTGGAGGCACTGTGAAGTGTTTGGTTGTCTGAGCAAGTTTACAACGGCCATTTAATGATACCATGCCAGTTGTATGACTTTGCTTCGAAAGAAATAACTGGAGTGAATTTTGCATATACATCACAGGAAAATCATTTGAAAGAAGAAGAGTGTCTTCCCCAACGATTTGCTACAACCTCTATGATACCAGTGATACAGAAAATCCATTGTATTTACCTGATGGAAAATTCCACATCAATACTAAGTTATATTCGTATGCTTCTGCAGTTGAAAAATTCAGTGTCTCCTCATAGCTTTCATATGAACTGGAAGAAAGCAAAGGTTTTGTAACCTGTGAATATGATAAGCAATTGTGGTTGGCATATGTACTGAACATCTTGGAAGACAGATGAGGTAATTGTGAGCTTCTTACACTCCCATGGCCCATCACCATCTTTTGTTTATCCTTCAAAATCAGCATTCTTGCAATACCTCGATCAGCTATTTTAACAAAAGTTGATCCTGGAACTACCAGCACTGGAAAAACAAACTGAGCAAAGAAGAAATTACACTGGCCAATCAAAAATGTAAATTATTTGGTGAATGAAAGAAGTGGACTTTCAATGTACATTCAACAATAAACATTAATAATGTATTTTAGCAGTATATATTTTCTTGTTTAAGTGTTGTTGTTTTACATTTCATTGTTATTTATTTTCTCATTATCTGTATATAATAGACCTGTTTGTAAACAAAAAAAGCTTAGTATTATATGGAAATATTTTTTTATATCTCCCGATTCCATGGTTGACCCATCATAAAATTTGGTATGCTGGTAGAATACACCACAATCTACATAATATATTTTTTTGAAAAAAAAAAAAAAAAGACCTGCTTTTAAGAAATTTGAGGTTAAGTTACATGTTGTCCCCAATTTAATAGCTCATTAGGTGTCACTTTGAAATGATATCTTCCCCAACATTGTAACTTTTGTAGTAGTTGAGATATTAGCAAAATCATAAAGATCACCAGTGTGAAAATCTACCATTTTTTTGTCAACTTTCACGTCCCTTAACTCGGACCTACAGGGAAAAGAAATTATTTACGTATCTTTAATGGATTAATAACCTTACAAATTTTCATCATAATCTGATGATGGTGGTTTGACATGGAATGATGCAAATAGTAAATTCAGAAGTGTAAAGAGGAGAATTAAAAAAAACAAAAAAACTGAAGGTATAAAACTTATTAATAGATCAAAACAAGATTTTATAAGATGTCGGTATTTAATTTTGTTCGTAAATAATTTTCGTAAATTAGAATCTTTATGAAACGAACGAATTATTAATTTTTTTCATGTAGATTAGTTGTATCTGCTTTCAAAAATCCCATATTGAATAATTTTTTCTTTGGGGGAAAAAAAAAAGGGGGAATAATTCAGTTTAAAGCAGCAATAAGAAGATACTATAAGAAACACAAGGAACGTTGCCTTTAATTAAACTAAAGTGATGTCACAATCACCTCAGCCAATAGGAAAACGTTTTTTTACCCACCATGGATTATCGGGACGGCGCTTTTTTTCATTAAAATACTTAAAATTAAAATATTTGGCACAGAGCTTAATGATCACACATTAATCATTAAAGTGAAACAAATTGAAATATTGGGACCTAGGAATTATCCCCATTGTCTAAAAGAATTTATGTCACAATGAAAGAAAAAAATAAATTAGAAGCATGCTCACAAACTCCATATTAAAAATGCTACACAAGATGTCTAAAAAAACAAAAAAAACATTTAAACTGTTTTCATACGACCTGTCTAAATTTTTTAGTCATACCAAATACGTATGTACAAATGTACTTATTATATTTATAAAAAGAACAAAAACTGAGAAGCAATTTTACAGAGGGAACTTTCAAAGAAGTTCTCTTAAAAGATGGATACAAAGACGCTTCTTCAAGAAATACCTGTTCAAATGAATGAAGAAAGTACGCACGAGTTTTTATATTATTGAGGATTTAGGCATTAACTGAGAATTTTTTTGTAATGACAATAGACCTTGTAATAATCTCTATAAAAAAGAAATTATTACACAGTAGAAATTTTTTTGGGTTTTCAACAGGCGAGTTCAGGAAAAATTTTTTGAAACTTTCAAAGGCAATAAATTGCTCAGAATCTGATGGACATAGATCAAAATCTTAAAGGATTGCATACACAAGCGTTGTCCTCTTAATCCTATAAACACCTATATGTCTGCGTGATTTTGATCTGCTAATGGTGACAATGTAGCTCTCATAAAGCTCATTTTTTCTGCACCCGACCCAGTCTATTTGATTCTGTTTATCTGTTAATTGTTTGAATATTTCGAAATGTTTTTGCATTTTGAATTACTGTTAAGTTTTTGTGTCTTTGATTTAGTCTGGACACATCGTTAATACCTGAAGTTTTTTTTTTTATTTGTATCAAATCACCCAAACTTGCAAATAAATTGCTTAAAAAGTATTCATAAAGTGATAAAAAATTTAGATTTTCATAAAATAACGAGATGCCCCTAAGAAGCAAATAAACTATGAAGTAATTATATAATGAAATGTATTAATTAGATGACATTAAAGAAGGATTATTATTGTTTTAAATAATAATAATAATAAGGGTGTTTTTTTGTGTGTGTGTGTATTTGGGGAAATAGGTATTTAAGCAAGTTTGCTTTTAATATCTTATCAGTTGATCATAATGTTTCACTAATATTTCCAATTTTTTTATCTTTTATTTTTTGAAATCTGGGGACACTGTCAAGCAATTCCAATAAAACAATCTTTTAATTCACAATATAATGATTATTGAAATAATAAATTCTCCAAATTATATATTTATTTTAAATTGATGAAAATTGAGGAATAAAAAAGATTTAGTAAACCAGGTCACCATTTGGTGTAAAATTAAGCCTTCACTGTTTCAGGGAGTTAAAAAAATTTTATGTGTACTTTGTAACAAATCGATCCTTCACTTTGTCAACTTTTTCCACTATCTATTAGTGTAATATGTTGAAATAACAAGTTTAAAAGCATTAAGCACATTTTATATCTCAAGTCATTACAAATGCTTTGCCCTGTAAAACTGTTCAGAATAATAAATTTTAAGACGGTTAACAGGAGAATAATCTATTACAATTCAAGCCACTTACCTGTCCAGTGAGGGGTGAAGGAGATCTTAAAGAGACCTGACTCCTATGGGGTGAATTTCCACTTTCATGCCTCATCTTTGTGAATGGGGAACATGGTACAGTGGGAGACACAGGCGATAAAAAAGGAGAATTTGGTCGTGAGTTGGAACTTTGGCTGATGCTCATGTCCACTGTGCTGGGTAGGATTCCAGAGCTGGATCGAGAAACTCCAGAAGACGTCACTATAGAATTTGAAGCACTGCTCGGACTTGTGTCACTTTCTGATTTGGCACTACTCTGACTTGCTTTACGTACTTTTGTACTATATTTGTAATAATCTGACAATTCGTATGGTTTAGTAACCTCACGATATGGTTGAAAGTGACCCATGGTTACCAGCACTTGATTTTGAGGGGTTTCAAATGGAACCTGAATAAAAGAACTTACTGAATCGGGATCACATGAACGTCCTTGGGTGGAATCTCCTGATCCAGTTGATTGACTGGGAATTTTAGGAGGTTTACCGTTGAGGATATTTTGTTTGCGTGATGGCGCAGGAGAATCCAGAGAAGTCTCATACCACTCCTTAGGCTTCACCTTGGGTGAAATATCATCAGTTGTATATTTTGGGGCCACAAGTTCCTCCATGGGGGTATAGATAGGAGGAGGGGTTTCTGGATACATGTGGGGAAAGTGAGGGGATGCACTACTTCTCCCAGACCTTCCTGATTTATGTACGTGCTCAGGATTTGCATAGTTCAAATAAGTGGGTCGAGAGATTTTATTTCCCTGCTTATGTGGATCAGGAAGGGCATGATACTGTCTATGAATATGCTCTTCCACAAGATTGTCATATGGATACATAATTACATTATCGTAATGAGGACTTACAGGACAGTCGAGATAGTCCTGCGACAGAGCTGTATCAATGGTGTCTCTAGAGACAGGCAGCGTCATACAGGAGCCACTTTCCTGCTGAGCTGAATATTCCAAGTTGTCCAAGCTTCGGGATTCCAACTTTGGTTGAGGTGAATTGCAGGCATTACTATTGTGCAATGTCCTATCGAGACTGCCATATCGATTCTGATTGTACCCTGTGTGACGGCTATGCCGATGGTGATGAGGATGATGAGGGTGAGGATGAGGATGATGATGATGGTGGTGATGAAATGGTAAATTTAGCAAATTGTCGAGATCTTCCTGACTAGGAAATGCTTGACTTGTCCGCTGTCTAGGTACACTGTATAGACCACGGTTCTCCACAGAAACACTTGCATCATATTTATTACGATATGCAGGATTCAGGGTACCTAGAAAATTTGAACAAAAACTTTAAAGATCACAGAATAAGAAATCTCAATTAAAAGTAGGAATAAGAAGTTTCCTGTTAGTTTTGATATCATTTTCAAAATTACTGAATTCAAGATATTTTTAAATTATTTGTTGTTCACAAAATATAAATAATATTATATATTGTACTTAAAATGTCCACAACTGATATAGTGTTTTCAAATTAGGTAACGCTGTTATTATTACTGATTTACATTTATTTTAGTTATTTAAATATATAATATTTAGGCAACAAATATATACTGATAAAATTATTAATTAAAGCTTATGATCTCTAGATTTTGATTTATTTCTGAATGTGATATTTGCTTTTCTAATACAATGTTTACGATAAAATAAAGTTGTTTAATTATAACTCTTGCACCTGCTCCTTCCGAGTCTAGATTCCTAGCTTTATTGGAGTGTGATGCCTGTAAAAATATTAATCAAGCTATTCTGAGGATGGATGATTTTCATCAAGAACGCATTGCAGATTATTCTATTAATTTTAAAAATACAGTGAAAACTCGATTAACCGTCACCGTCGTGACCAGGACCGTGACAGTTAACCGAATAGACGGATAACAGAAATTTCGCAATAAACTTGTACAGTAACGAAATTTCAATGCTGGTTTGGGACGAAAGGCAAACAATAAATTAATACAAAGAAAAATCTATCGGTAGCAAATAATATCGTCAAACACAAAACAAACAAATAATAATAAAAGAATCATAAACAGTACTAGATAATAAGGTTTATATATTAAAGCTGTAATCAGTCATCTTCTGTTTCTTCAAGGCTTGAGCTTTTTTCGCAACATGTCCCGTATTTTATGGAGAAGTAGGTTTTGCGAACGATGACGGATAAGAGAGAGTGACGGTTAATCGAGTCTTCACTGTAACTTCTTCCTCTGAACATAATATTTAGTAGGAAGAGCTCTAGGACCTCATCCAATATACAAACATTAAAGCCCAATAGTAACATAAAATAAAATTTTATTAATAATTCCATTATATTAAAAGAGCTTAATATTGTATTGGTGAAACATAAATAAAGGCAAAACTGAACTATTTTTTTTAATTGATTCATGTTTCATCAATGCTTGATAAAAACTGCTTTATTTATACAAGAATATAGTTGGTCAAAATTTGAATCATACTAATTGTTGCTTTTTGATATCAGAAGATATTATAATTATAAAATACCAATATGACTAGGTTAGATATAGTTTGTATTTTATACAGAGGATGAAAGGAATGGATGTATATTCAATGTTACTTATTTCTTTGAAGTACAATCATTCAATTTAAACAGTGAATATTTTATTAATACATATTTCTGATTTTCATTTTAATTAATTGGTGAGCTTACTGTCTGTGATCACCAATTAATTTTTTGTTTAATAAAAGTTTATATTTTAATAAATAAAAAATAATAATAAAACAATCTACTTTACCTGAAGAGAAGTGGACATTATCGTATTCTGGATGATTAGTGTATGATGATGTGGAATGTGATCGAGTGCTGAATGTAGGATACTGCTGAGTTCTGTAAGCAGACTTGGTCTGATACACGGAACTAGGAATATAACCACCCACAGGGTACCTACAAAAAAGCGTTTTAAAAGGCTTTAGATTTTTTAAATTTAGATTTCTCACTTCTGTATTTTCAAATTTAAGCAATTTTAAACTCTTGAGAACTAACAAATTTTCTTTCATTAAAGAGAATAAATTTCTCTAAATTATATTAAGATTTCAATTCAAATCAAACAATTCATTAATCATATAAGATACAAATCAAAGCAGACTTTTCTTTTTTTTCCCTCCAAAAGATTAATTTCCATTAAACAAATTAACAGCATCGAATTCCATTTCATTCAAATTCCAAAATTTTTCTAACAGCAAAAAATTGGGAAAGTATATATTTCAAAGTAAACTTTTTAGTAAACTCTTTACATTATGTTTAGTTTACTATAAACACGCAAAATAAAATATGGAAATATTTAACTAGACAAATTTTCAATTATTAGATAATCATATGCTTATGTTTTCAATGATTGTCTTTATACCTTCAATGAATTGAGATAGAATCGTAATTAAAAAAAAACTTTATTGAATTTCATTTTCTCTTTTTTTTGTAAATTCTAGTTCTTTTAAGTTCTAATTTTTTATTATAACAAAAATTAAATGAATGTTTGAAATGGGCGTGAAATTATATTTTGTGAATGAAAGTTTTATCGGGTTTTTTTTTGTTAATCAAAAGAATTACTTTATGACAGAGTTGCTAATTTCATCATTGATTAAGTGGAAAGTATTAACAGACACCTGATAAAAATAAAATTAAATAACAGCTCATGAACTGCACCTGCTAGAGCTTGGGCTTGATGTCCGTGAACTGCTGGAACTTGGATGTTTTATAGGACTTGTAGGAGTGGACGGACTGGGTGCACTGTGTCCAGGAATGGAAGAAGAGGAAGAAGAGTTGCAAGGAGATGGTGTTGAACGAGTTCTTTCAACATTAAGAACATCCATCTGAAAAGATTAACAAATATACATTAGTACAACTTGCAAGATATTACAATAAAAATTTTACAAAGTAATTCCAATTATTAAAAACACAAAGTAATGAGACTTAACAACGTTTTAAAATGTATGTTCTTTTTTAATTGAAAATTAATTTTTATAGGAAAACATCACTATCCCAAAATATTCCGTTCACAAGTCTTCAGCATTTTTACTTTCCCTAACAATAAAGGTCCTTTCTCCCATTGAATTTGACAAGTCAGCTTCTTTCATTCAATTAATTGGAATGTTATCAGCATAGGAGGACCTATGATTTTGGAATAGGAGGGGTTATAATAATTATTCAACCCTCCCTCCCCCCAAAAAAAATCATGTTCTTTTCCAAATGGGGGGAGGTTACAAACAAAACGATGAACTTTCCAACTAAATAAATATATCCAAAATCCTAGAATTTTTCAGTTTACGGATGTGGAAGAGAAGGGTGTTCCCTCTCCTCCATAAAATGTCTTAAGGAGAAGTTCTAGGCGAGACAAAAGTTGACTGAAGAAATCCTACAATATCCTCATTTCATTTTATGCAAACAATATTTCTTATTTAGAAAACATCAAAACTCAATGTCGTATTTAAACTGATCCATTATTATGAAAATAAACTCCAACTGCTACTGACATCAATATTTCGTCGTTATTCTAAAGACTTGTTAGTTTATTAAGGTTTTGTATTCTTGTTTTTATATTGTTATTTAAAATGAAGTTTTTTAAGTTTTAAGGAAAGGGAGAGTTGTTTCTCTCTTCCATAAGAGTTCTGTAAGTTATCTTGATAAAGTCTTTAGAACAAAGACGAAATATTGATGTCAGTAGCACAGTTGGAGTTTATTTTCGTAACAATGGATCAGTTTAACATTTCTTATTACTTTTAAAGCTTGAATGTCTGCTGAATTAGGACTTTGAGACAAAAGACATTCTTATTTGACTTCATGATGAAGAGGAGTGGAGAAGAGATCTAGATACTAAGAGTAAATAGGCCAAAAAGTTCAAAGATGGGCTGGAGGAGATGGTAAGGAGGAGCTTTCTCTCCCAATTAAGGCATTCTGGATTGTGCCGAGAGCTTCCACCAGAGTCCAAGTTGTCTTTTTCAATTTTATTTGATACATATTACATCAGCTATTTTTGGGACTTCTGGTAAGACAATTGCTCATCTGCCCCCAACTCGCCCAAGTAATATGCGACTGCTAGATACTAATATTTTAAGATCATCTCCCAAACACCTGCAACAATGAAACATATTAATTACACAGATTCACTTGTAATGGATGAAATTATTCAAAATTTCAAAGGTAATCTGCAATACTATGACACTGGACATCTCAGATTTGATTGTTGAAGCTCTCTTTTTCTCTTATAAATCTAAATAAAGCAAAGACCAGAATGACTAGGTGAAATACTAAGAAAACAGACGGTGTTTGAAGCAAGATCAGTTATTTGGGTGACGAATTGCGAAGAAGCTGAGTTTATATAAGACCTCTAGATTACTTAGTAAAAAGTTTTACTATGACAATAGATTTATAAAAATATTGATTACTATATTAACTATGCCAAATTTGATAGGTATGGTAGGCAGCTTTAAATCATTAAGTTGTCAATTAAAACTAAAATAAACTGCTCTTTACCTGCTGGGCTTTGTTCAGCTGATTGTTAGTTTCTTCAAAACATGTTTGATACTTTGGCATTGTAAAACCACCTTCATGGAAGACAAGATCTAAGAGAAAAAAAGAAATTTACACTTTTTTTTTTCCTATTTCGTTTTAATAATTTTAAAGACATCAAAATAAAATGGTATTCATCGAACAAAAAAAAAAAAAAAAAAAAAGGTATTTCAGAAGCAAAATAAATTTCTCTTGTAGTCCCAGAACTCCTTCAACAAAAGCGATATCTGTCGTTTCTTGTGTTGTAATAATAAATTTAATTTCTTTTTTTTTTTTTTTTTTTTGTAGAAATTTATTACATTGCTGAAAATCATCAGAAAGGTATTGTGTAAAACTGCATCGTGTGATGCAAAAAAGGATCTTAGTTCTAATAATTCATCTCAAAGTTCTCCATTTAAAAATGCTAAAAGAGTTTAGTTCAAGAGAATCGGATAATAAGATGGAATTCCATGACAGCCACCTTCTCCATCATACAAGCAAATAATGTAACTATTTAGTGAACCACTAGCACCAACAAAATAAAAATAAGGTTCTCCGAGATTATTTTTTATTCCTCCATTCAGAAACTAGGAAGGTCATCTTATACATTTCCAATGAATTTTCAATTCAATTAATGCTATAGAAAATCACTCACTTAAAATACAGACCCAACAAAAGGCTGCATAGTAATTCATGCACATGTAAGTACACTTCTGACTTAATCATTAAATTTCAATAATAAAAACAAGTCCATGTCAATATATATATTTTTAAAGTTCACACCATCATCATGAGACTGGATCTTGCTTGGAAACCAAATAGAGTTAAAAGTAACAAAATCGGGTAAGCATCACTCAAAATCAAGATTCTGCATATTTTTCATAACTTCAATCAGGACTAAAGGAACCAGCAATTGCCATAAAATTGTGGCCTGTATAATAAAATTAAAATCCAAGAAGCAGATTAACTTAACTAATCATATTAACTGTAATAGTTTTTTACGTGTGGTTAAATTTGTTTGAATAAAAATACACACACATTTAAAAAATATTTTAAATGTGTGTGTATTTTTATTCAAACAAGTTAAGTAATCATATTTCTATTCTGCAAATGGAAGATTCTAGTCAGATTTAACAAACAATTCTTTAAACTAACAAGATACACGAATTCACAATAAAGTAAATGTTCAGGGCAATGAATGTTTTAAAAGAGAAAATGGTCATAAGAAAGAAATGCTTATGGAATAACAGTGATGCTAGTAACTCTATTGCTGAAACACAGAAGCACTTAAACAAAAAAACAAAACTTAAAGAGTTGGCAACTCTTCATATAAATTCCATATACATATAAATTATAATAAATAATCAGATATTTGTTGCTCATTATGATAGGATTTAATTGTAAAATAAAGGGGAAAAAATAATGAAGATTAATTTACCATTTTCCTCTGTTGATAGGCTTTGGCTATCATCATTATGATCTAATTAAACCAAAAACAAAATAATAAAAAATTATAAATAAATAAATAAATAAATAAAAAGGAAAAGAAAAACCCTTGAAGTCATTGAAGTGAGTGAACCTGACTGATGACTCTTAAAGGTGAAATTTCAGTTCAAGGGTTCTCTCATCCTAAATGACTCGAATGGGTTATTATTATTTTTTTTTCAAATAAAAATAAATAAATAAATAAATAAAAGTCTTTTCAATAGTTTGTAGCAGAGGAGAATATAATATTTTTACTGCATCTTCTGAAAATACTACAGCATTCCGTGCAGGTCTTTCTATCACTATTATGTATTAAATCTCATTCTTGCTTAATGGAAACAAATTATTAGCAGTGAAGATACATCCAAAATATATTTTAAGCAAATAACAATACATCCATCATTTATTAAAGTTTTGAATTATAGAAAAATTTCACTTCATTTAATAAAAAACAAATTAGTTATCACTAGACAAAGCAATTATATATATAATATTTTTAGCAGAAAAGATTATGAGAATATGACAGTAAAAGAAAGAAAGAAAACTGATACTGTATAAATGAATTTCAAAGATCAACATTTCACAATCACAAGAATGGTCCAAACAGCCAATCTCTGTGCATCTTACCTTCTCCATCAGATGAAGGCCTTGGCTGCTTCTTTTTAACTTGATTTCTCAGATGTTTCTTTTGGGCAACAGCTTTCTTGGCATTTACAAGCCGCTGTTCAATATCTTTCAGCTAAAGAACAATAATAAATAAATAAAGATTAACTGTATTTAGGAACAAGTGCCTACAGGAGAATATATATGGATCACTCAAATGAAAACAAGCCAAATGATACGGTAAAATGCCGAATGGATTTATTGCGGGATTTTCACGCAATGTCTAAAGGTGGCATCACTGTAGTGTTATGAAGCGGTGATATGTGGTGCTGTGATCACATGACCAGAGTAGCAGTCTGCTTTTGCATGCTAGTGTACCGTCCAAACAGTAATGATTGAAGCAGCGAATGTTGAACAGCAAGTAGTAATCCGTTTTTTTAACCGAGAAAGGTGTAGGAGTACAGAAATCTATTGCTGCATGAGTAATATTTACCAAAAATGCAAGTCTTTATCACTTGTTAAAGAATGGAGAAGGGTAGTCATCATTAGACTGATGATTCGAGACCAGGTCAAGCACATTGTGCAATCAACAATGCTTCCATAGCAGAAGTTGACAGTGTCATTCAGGAAGACAGAAGAGTCATGGTGGAAACACTTGCCAACAAAGTTGGCATAAGGGTCGAGAATGTGCACACCATTATCAAGGATCATCTGCAATACTGGAAGATTTGAACACAGTAGGTGCCACACAAATTGGATTCCGTGCAGAAAAACGTTTGAATGCGTCTTTACCTGGAACATTTTTTGCTCCAATATCAAAAGGAAGGTCGCCGTTTCATCAAGAGTTATTGCAAGAGGTGAAACATGGTGTTTTCATTATCCACCAGAAAGCAAAAGACAAAGCATGCAATGGAAGCAATGTCTTCTCCCTGGCAAAGAAGTCAAGGGAATGCAGAGATGTGCAAAGAAGATTAGGTTGTTGACCTTCTTTTTCGACAACAAGGGTTTCTTGCCTTTGATAACAACGTCGATGCTGCCCAATAAATGCATAAACTCTCAAATCGCTGCAAGCATCAATCAAGTCCAATCGATCTGGGCTGCTCACAGTTATAGTAATTTTTCTTCATGATAATGCCTGTCCCCAAACTGTGAATATTGTCAATGTTTGCCTTTCCAAATTCAGATGGGAAACACTGCAGCATCTAGTCTACTGTCCAGATTTGTCCTCCTGTGATTTTCACATTTTCGGGAGCTAAAGAAGCATGTGCAGAGTCTCAGATTTCACTCGTACGAAGAAGTGCAGGATGCTGGGAAGGTTTCCACCAACAACCCACCACCTTCTACGCAAGAGGAATTGGACATCTGGTATCACAGTAGGATAAGTGCCTTATGAGTCACGGGAATTATTTTAAGGTGTGTTACAATTATCTTGATAACCCTGTAGGCTTCTTTTCACATGAATTACCCTTATGTATATACCTACACACACATACGAACCATTTAAAATATTATATAGAATAGCTGAATTCGCAACTACATTTACTTATAACTGAAATAAAACAACCCTAATAACAACTCTAGCTACTAATAACTTACTTTTAAATAGCAATTTTAACATTAATAGGGAAGTGGGATTTCATGGCAGTCACACGAGTAGAAGTCAAACAGCATTTTGGAAGACACAATGAAAAGTACCTTCCAATTGATGCATGCAAATTTTATTGTTTCTGATATTATGGTCTGCAGCCTAATATTCATTCAAGTTCTGTAAGCATAATATTTTTTGAGGTCATCTATACTTTGACTTTCATCACGCATGAGATAATTTACATTCCTCCCCTTCCACATCCAAACAAATGGAGTATTGATTACTACTGCAAATTGGTTCTTTTTCACTGCTGGTGATAGTGAAAGATCTTATGCAAGATTCAATGGTAACATATACATTAATCAGAAAAAAGGAGTTTAGTGTATTTCATTATTTATTAACTCATTCGTGATTCTTTAGTAACTTAAAATTAAAGTGCCTATGATTGCAAGGACAACAAGAAAATACTAATCTCCTACCTTAGCATGTGACTGCTGATAAGTTATTTTACGCTGCTTCCTTACACTCTTCTTCGCACTAATGTCGTTGGCTAATTTCAGGGCAGCACTTGTGATTCGACACTGGATTTCATATTCAAGCTCTAACTTTGCCAAAGCTTCTTCCTAAAAATTCCCAAAAGTATAATTAATAACAAATTCAATGATGAATAACCGTAAGAAATTCCATCATTTTTAGATACCATACATATTACTGTTAAACTTTTATTTACAGGGCGACACATAAGTCTCCATATAGATGATGTTGCCTTTTCATTTACATTAATTTATATTCAAATTTTTAATTTTGCTTTTTTCTTGTCTGTGACAGTTTGAAAGATACATTGACGTTAGAGGAGAGAATTGAAATAATCCTTCTTGTGGGCGACAATAAGACCCGGCAAGTTGCTCGTTTGTTCAACGAACGTCACCTGGATCGTGATCCCATCACACATGAAACTGTAGCTAAGTTTATGGAAACAGGTAGTGTTGAAGACAAGAAGAGAAGTGGATGCCCGAAGATGGCAACTGATGAACAGACATCGACATTTATCGTTGCATCTGTCGTTAAAAGCCCGAAGAAGAGTACCCGCCAACTTGCAAGGAGTCAGGTGTAAGCCGTCGGAGCATCTAGCGAATACTTAAATTGAATTAAATAACTATATGTTTTATAATAAATAATCAACATAAATGTAAATTACCTGTATGAAGACTGTTGCGCCACCCTGTATAATAAATAATAATAATAATGCTATATTGCTGTAATGGGGATAAAAACATGAGAGAATAAAAGTACGATTAAATAAAATAACTCTGTAAAATATTGACCGTTAAGCTATCAAAATCATAAATGAAATTAAAAGGTATGCCAAACATCTGGATCTGCTGCTTTCAATTTCTATTTTATTGGTTCTTCCTTATAATCATTATAATAATGAGATGAATTTTAGAATATGAAGATATTATAAATTATTACGGTTTTGTTGTTTTCCTTTATTATAATAACCCAAAACTTTCTTTATAACTTTTAAACCTTGGTCTCTGAATTAATTTTTACTTGAGGTAGACTGATCCTCTATTACACTTGGTAAACAACAATTGTTATAAATAGAACCTAACTTCTGAATGAAACAAGATTAATATTCAAATCTTGTCGAAATGAATGCCATTTAAACAAATTTTAGAAAGCAAATAGAAGATTTATTCAGACAACGAATAATAAATTTATTTTTGAAAAGTCATATGAAAATGGAATACACCAAGAACTTCAAATTTGGCTCTGAATTAAACAAGGGAGCATTATTGAAATGTGAGATTCCTTAACAGTGGATTGCAGAGATTGTGTTTCATCTTTCAATTGGGAGAGATAATTTATGAAGAAATTAGGAGGAGAAAAATTCAAACAGATGAAAAGAATGGATTGAAGTGATAATAGTTTTTATAAACACAATTTCTTTCACAATGCATATAAGCTAGCATAGGAAAATTTAGCAATTAGTAAGTTCTTATTTTTTGATAGGCAAAGGGTTGTTTTGGCCTTTCGCTCAGCCTTTATATGAAGAAAGATCTGACAAAGGAAAGGAATGAACAATGAAATATGTTAGTCATCAAGATAGTTTACACAAATAAAAGTAATTTTTATCTTTGTTAATTATAAATGATTAAGAACTCAGATACACTGTATGAAACTGAAAAATTTACCTCTTTGGATTTAATCCTATTGATGAGATTCTCAGGTAAAGAAAAAGCCGTACCCACTCTCTTTCGAAAAGGTGGAAGTGGCTCCCCTGGCACAAGAGGGATCTCGGGAGGCAACTCCCCAGTGAGTTCCTTAAAATACAATGAAAAGGGATTGTTTTAAAAGAAGGATGACATGAACTTAATTTAACATTATAGATAAAAATGTCTTTACTTTTTATAAGATATGTCTACAGCAAGAATTTATCAGTTAAATGTGTTAATTAAAATCTGCTTTTTATTAATTTAAACAGTCAATTCCTTTTCAGTTACTATGTAAGCACTTACGGCCTCCTTAATACAGAGAATCTTCAGTTCATTTGTTTTCTCTTGCAATTTAGCCTCAAGGGCTTCTTTGCGGGCTTTTAAAGCAGCGATCATCTCCATTCGAGCAGCTCGAGAAACTTCACTTTCAGTCTCTTCTGAAAACATAAGAGAAAAAAAAAAAGTTCAGAAAACAACTTTCAAATCAGACAAAAAAAAATACAACTGTTTAAAATGGGGGGAAAATATGGCATTATTAAGGGGGGAAAAAAAAGGACATTTCCAATTAAAGCACTTGGTGTAGTAAATACTTAACTAATATAGACATACCCTGATGTGAAAAGGGAAGAAAAATCAATAACATGCACAAATTCGTTAGAATTGTTTGCTTTTAAGGCATTGAGCCATTATCAATAGCAATCTGGGACAGCTGTTTCGTCCTTATTAGGACTCATCAGCCAGATTTACCTTTGATAATGGAACTCGGAATGCGTCAATACCTATGATCCCGTCTCCCCCTCAGAAAAGTGGGACCCGGTTGAAAGCAAACAACTAAAGAAAAAAACGCTGTAACCAGACAGCAAAATTACCTCATGACTGACACCTCGCTTATTGATGCTTCACTTATCTGATCATTTTCATTCACAACCAAACCCCACACAAACAATTGTGGGACTTGCTTATTGATCTATTTCATCATGTTTAGGCAAGAAACTGTCCCTTTCTTCTCTCAACTGATGCCATTTTAATTCATTCAGTCTGTTTAAAGAAATCGTTTTAAGTGCAGCTCTTATCTTTGTGCTTATAATATTGATAATTTGGCCACTGTGTCAATGCATCATATATTTAGTGCATTTTTTAGCTTTTGCGTGCATTCAAAAGTGATATGTAGTTTGTTATTTACATTTTTCAGCAAACAAAAAAGGCAAGGTAAATAAAGGCCATGTTTCCTTATTCGATGATTTTCGCTAACTGACAATGCATGGGTCCTTAATGTATCAAATAAGCTGATACATAACATGACTTTCATTAAATTTCAATCCTCTAGTATAACAAACAATAAGCATTTCCAACTAGGCTTCCTGATTAATTCTGATTAGTAAGGTGACCAACTTTTTTACAATGAAAAGGAGGGCAAGTAAATTGAAGAATTTTTATTTTATTTTATTTTATAATATTCAACAATAATAAACTACAATATGATAATGCATAATAAAAACATTTATAACATTTTATATTGTAATTACGCTTACATGCCTATTAATTATTATTTAAATGAGTATTTTTCCATTGAATGAATATTTTTTGTCGCATAATCATATTAGATTTACAGATTAGTCTTCAAATGTCGAAAAGGAGGACATGTAGGAGGATAGAATTAGAAAAGAAGGACTGTCCTTCCTAAAGGAGGATGATTGGTCACCTTATGATTAAAGTAATTAGTAAGTAATCTTCTTAAAACAATCTTTTCATTAATTTAAAAAAAAAAAAAAAAAAAACCTAGTACGACTCAAATCCTTCAATTGCTAATTATAAATAATATCTTTAAATGTTGAACAAGCATTTAATGATGACAATAATCTCAAAATGTTTAATTACACAAATGTTTTATGATTTTAAGATGATCTATATAGTGCCTTATAATAATGACTTTGAAAATCAGTAATAATGAAGTGTTAGTTTGGAAAGATGCTACAAAATTAAACTCCACACGATCTCTTATTTCAGCTCAACACTGATTCTAAAATTTACTGAAATCATTTCCTAAAAATTAACTTTCAATTTTCGCACCTTAACAACATTCAATTGCTCTTTCATCTCCGTAACTAGCAATGTATCAGGAAACTTTGAATGGCAATACAAATGATAACTTGGGCTCAAGATTACATTGGTAAGATGTAACAAGATAATGCTTTTAACAAGTAACTGAAAAGCCCTCATGTATATTATTGTTTGGACACAGATTAACATCCATGGCTCAAATAACTCTCTGCTGACATTAAACACTAAAATGATTACTCATTAATATTTATGTTCTATCTTAAATTTTGAATGCCAAAAAAAACAAACTAAAAACAAATTCTGAACTTCTGTTTCTTATAAAACTGGTTCAAATTTGAAACAGTGGAGTACAAGGAAATTGCATTGTATTGTATTTGTAATTTTTTTTTTCATATAAACCCAAGTGTTTGGAAATATTTGGTATGGATTGCACCAATATGATCAGCAATCATATTTTTTTGTTTTGTTTTTTAAGCTATAGAAGAGCCTCTTGCAGGAGTTGCAGTCATTTCATGCATGTGTCAAGTTACATGAAGTTGATGCCAAGAAAAAAAAAAAAAACAACAGGTTATTCTTGTTTTAAGGGAGGAAGAATTTTCAACACATCATTTATCTTGTAATCAGTTGACAGACGGGTAAATTTTCTTTACAACAATACAGGTCTGATGATAGGAAAAAAAAAGGAATGAAAACATGAAATTGCTTTTTTATAATTTTGTTTTATTGATATTGGGAACTATCATATGGAGAGCCAATCAGTGCAAGTCATTTTTTTTTTTAAATTGAAATTTTTTCTGTAAGTCATACTCTAATGTTTATACTTTCGGTTGACAAAGTGCCCAAATCACTCCTCCAAGTGCATAGTTATGTTATCTTTCAATAAAAAATTTATTCTTCAAATTTACAAACGTTGTTGTTTTTTGGTACATAATTTTAAAAAACCTATTTCATTTTTTGGTTTATTGGCTTACGCTGATTGGCTTCTGAACCCTCCATATGCAGAACGTGAATCCTTGATTCATTCCTCAAAGTTTATTTTAAATATTGATGATTAGACTCCTTCAGATCCAATTTTTACACTAATAGATTTTCAAAAATGTTTACCCGATTCAAAATTAACTGAGTATACACTTATGTTAATGCACACTATCGTTAACTTACCAGAATCAGGTTGGGTTGAATTGGTAATGTTGGAGCCACAACTTTCTGTGACACTGTTCTGAATGCTGTCACCTGATAGAGAATGGCAGCTCTGAGAGAGATCAGCTGCAATTTCACTAAGACGCCTTGCCAGGTTTAACTACAAAAACACAAATAAACAACCAAATTATAAATTTAAATCGTCTAGTGATCCAAGAAAAGTTTGTTCCAAAAAGAATTGTTACATGAGCTAAGTTCTATCATTTGTATCTACATCATGTGGAAGAAAAGAGAAGAAAAACACTATAAATTCAAAACCCTAGAAGCAAACAAATATTGTTATTTTATATTTCCTGAAGCATCAATCTACCAACTGCTTCAATCATATGTCACTGCTTATGTTTCATACATCAGAAAAGAGTTTGGAAAATAAGTGATCAAAAGCTAAAATATCAAATCACAATATTAAGACATAACTAACACAATACAACATTCAGATTTACTTCATTATAATGAAAAGGAATTTCAGATTTCCATAGCTTCCCCCCCCCCCCCCACAGATCTTTATTTCCATTTTTAATCTTGATATACAGTCATTTCCAGTTACTGATGATTCAAACTGTATATGATTTTATTATGCATATTTTATCACATTTCGGGGCATTTCTCACATTAAGAGTTTTAATATTGAGATTGAAGTTGTTGGTTTTTAGCTTAGAAGAAGCAATCTGGCTGGTTTCTCTTTCTTTTGGTTGGCTAAGTGATGCTCAGAATTCCTTTCTTTTTTTGGTTATATTTTTAAATTTCTCATTCATGTATCTAACATTCTTGTTAAGTAATAGAAATTCAGGCCCTGGTAATGACCCTTACTTTCGATGTATCATCACATTCCAGAACTTGCTAAGACCATATCTTAGGAGATATATGATCCTTTTTTAGTCTTGTACACAGCTGTAATCATTGATTATACAGTAGTTATAACTGAACCATCCCACAAATCCTGAGAGATATCTGAGAAATCTTTTACGTACTTACATATAAGCAGTTTCGGGAAGCCACTACCAAGCCATTTAAACAATAACTATCAGTATCAACTAATTTTTATTAATTTGAACTCTTCAAGTTAAGATGTTTTTAGCTTCCGCACGAAGAGTTTGTTGCTCCTATATTTTTTAATATGATAGTGAACTTAGAAATACTTAAGTAGGAAATTGACATTTATTAAGCCAAAATAACCATAATTTGGAAGTTTCATTACTTCAAAAGCTCAATTCAGTAGATGTTTAAGGCCTTCATCAAACAGTTATCTTAATTTGGATTAATTTTACTAATTAAAATTATAATTAACTTTTTTTTAATAAAAAATAATTTTTCATGTTATTGAGAAAACAATTCACTATGTTTGTTTTATAAAGTTAAAATTAATGAAAAAAACTAGGAAGATTGTTAAGATGATGGAAGATGACAGCGCCTATCTGTCAACGCTTAAAAGCAGGCATAGATTTATGGCTTTTACTTCAGTAGTTGAAATTTGATAAACTTTTATATCAGTTTTTAATTGCTGTAGGTGCATGGAGTTGTAAATGGGTCAATCCATATCAAATTTGTCAGAAAAAAAAATTATTGTCTATGTGCTATTGTTCTTATGTTTTGACAGTTCGAAACCAACAATCTTAAATATTTATTTAAAGTAGTATCAATAAGGTGATTTTTTTTTTTTTTAATCCAGGGCATGCCCTTTTCCCCATTTGTAAGACTTTGTAGTAACCTTCACATCTCAGGTTTGGCACAGCCTAGGAACCATAAAACCTGTGACTTCAAGCACATTTCAGGCTACAATTTTGATTATGTACATATTTCTCTTATAATCATTTCTTCTTAATAACTTTTGAGCTCAAAATTTCTCATTACCATAACAAAAAAAAAAATCATTTTTATGAATTTTTTTTTTTTTTGGAGGGAAGGCAACTTGTTTAAGGGCTCAAATTATATTTGGAAGTACATGTGTATCAGTAGTCTTTGTAAAAAAAATTAAAAGGTTTGGAGACTTTTTTTTCTCTCAACAGGATCGTTAATATGAATTTTTTTTTTTTGTAAATTTACCCAACAACTGGTGGGCAGTTGCTTCAAATTCTGAAATTTCTACACAATAAAGTTTTACATAAGAGGCAACTTAAGTAAAAACTATGACATCGAGATTCAAATGGTATAGGAAATATGGCAATGTGAAAACCTATTAAACAATGCAACAATTTACTATTTGTGAAGCGACACTTATTTTTATTATTTTGTGATTCTTGCATGAGAGAATACCATAAACTCTTGTAATATTGAAAGTTACTATTATACAGAAAAGTCAAAATCATAAGGGTCTTTTTTCAAAAAAAAAAAAAAAAAACTTTCTGGCTTGGAAAAAGTTGCATACTTCTCAGATGTTGCAGCAAGCCAATTTAAGAACAAAAAAAGAATTTCATCAATCACTGCTTTCACAAGAGAGACATCGACCTCAATGGAGAATGGAACATCGTAGCATCGTCACATAGAAAAAAATGCTGGTGATTGTGTCCGAGAAACTGCCAAGAGGGACAAAGCAAGTCTGCAAAGAACTGCCAGTAATCAAATTCTTACTTTTGAAGTTATGTATCTATACTGCTCACAAAAAATGTAAAGATGAGGAAGTAATCACTCGACAAGAGAAACCAAAGGAAAGATTTGACAACTGCCAGCGACTACCTGGAACTCTGTCATTCCACTGATTTGTTCCCTATTCAGAGAGCATGACCTGATGCTTTCTCACATCCAAATAAGAAGATTACGAGGATCTCATTGTCACCAAAGGTGTGCTGACAATCAGGAACTGACTCTCAGAAATGACATTGTTGCCTGAGTTTACAATGAGCAGAAGTGTTTAGAAGCCATTGAGGACTTGAATTTTAGAAAACAAGGATGTCTATGTCAAGTTCTAACACTCATGAGGACACACAAAGGGTTCCTGTGTCAAATGTGCTCAGAAAGTTAAGTCCATTCAAACTCTACAGCAGCCGATTGCTATCACAACGAATCATCAGCATTATGTGAAGAAATTACAATCCTGCTAATCAAGAAATGAGTTTCTTGTAAAATAGCTAGCACTGCAAATAATTACGAATCTATTCTTTCAAATTGTAGACTGTAATTTTGTTCTGTTTACAACCAGTTTTTAGTGGGCCCTAGGTTACAGCTTTCCTGTAAAACATAGGGGATCGCTCTTGCTTTTATGCTTGCTGGATGTCACACTCTGTAGTGGCCAAATGGTTAGAGATATTAGAATGAAACTTCACCATTGTGTTCAGCAAGAAAAAGTAGGTGACCACGTCCAAAAAAATCAGACCTTTAGGACCACTCCCTGACCGGAAGTTGGAGGGGTCAAAAGTGGTCGCATCTGATAAAATTTTGTTTATAAAATTGTGTATATTATGGGGCCGCTTTGTTTTTGACACTGTCTAAAAGCATTAATTTTCTCGTTTTGTTTAGTTCTTTTAATTTTCTTGTTTTGTTTAGTAAAAGTCTCACAATCGAACCCTCACGATATTGATTTTTCTGTGTGATAATAAATTTTAATATTATATTACGAGAATTTATGGTATTCTATCATGCAAGCATCACAAAATAATATAAGTGTTGCTTGACAAAAAGCATATTGGTACATTTTTGATGGGTCCTTACAATGCCATATTTCACATATCATTTTCTATAGGAATATAAAAGTTATACAGGAATAAAAAATTATATCTCCTATATCAATCTCAAAGTCAGAATTTTACCTCAAGTTAGCTCTTATGTAGTACCTTATTCTGTAAGATTTCAGAATTTCAATTGTCCACCAGAGAATTCATACCTTAAGTGGAGTAAATTTACAAAAAAATTAAATAAATAAATAAATAAAATTCACATTAATGATCCTCTTGGAAAAAAAAAAAGAAAAGAAAAGAGTTAAGTCTCAAACTTCCAATTTTTTTTTTACAAAAACTACTGGTACACATCTATTTCCCAAAACAATTTGAGCCCTTAAACAAGCTGCTTTACCTCCAAAAAAATATTCTTAAAAATGATATATTTTTTGCTGTGTCAATTAGAAATTTTGAGCTCAAAATTTCTCAAGAAGAAATGATTTTAAGAGAAATGTGTATGTAATCAAAATTGTAGCCAGTAATATGCTTAAGGTCACAATTTTGTTTCAAGGTCCTAGGTACCAAACCTAAGATATGAATGTTACTCCAAATGCTTACAAATCGGGGAAATAACATGCCCTGTATTTAAAAAAATGGCCGCCATACTGAAACCACTTTGAATAAAACTTTAATATTGTTGGTTTGAACTGTCAAAACATAAGGGTAACAGCACAGAAAAAATAACTGTTTTCAAAACTGTCAATTTTGGCGGATCATTTCTGTACATATTGATTCATTATATCACTATGGAACTCACAACTACAATTTAAAGACTATTAAAGCAATTACACTAGACAAAATTGAGAAAAATAACAAAAAGAAGACTATTTTATCTTTAAAATAAGTTAAGTGAGATTTAGCTGTACCAAAAACTTAAGGTTTTGAAACATCACATACGAGTATTCCAATTCAAACTCTTAAGCTTTGGTTTTTAATCTTGCGAGTTTTCAAATTGGACCAGATCTTAGGAGAACCTACTGGCACAGAGTGCAACTCGCTGTAAATCAATATTACACTTTAAAAAAAAAAAGAAAATACTAAGATTGACGAAATATAAACTGGTCTCTGTTCTCACCAAACTGAGCACAAGTGATTTTCAAGCTTTGGCGTTTCATTAATTTTCTTTTATCGCAGAAGAATTAGGTTTCAAAAGAGTAAAAGCAAAGAAAACAAACCAATATCCCTAGATTCCCAAAACTGATATTACATTTTATTACAGTTTTTACTCGTAGACTACTTAAGACTTGGACAACTTCAGTGTGTGTGTGTGTGTGTGTGTATTATATAATATATATCTGTACTACTCAAAGGGTTAAGATTGAATATCTCATCCAGCTCAAGAATATCTGCATAAGAAAGCAATGGGGTCCACACAAAATTCATTCAGTAAATAAAAATGAAAAATTTGCATTAGCAAAATAAAAATCCATAGATTTATCGATTTACCTTTGTTTGCTTTCGGTCCAGATAAAACTGATGTTGGCTTATTGCCATTGACCAAATGCATCTTGTTAATTGCTGACTAACACAAAACCAAGCGTGAACAGTAACATTTCCAGGTCCAAAAGTTCTCCTGCTTACAGAGACTCTTCAAAATAAAAAGATAAGTTATTTTAGATACATTGCTTGTTATGATGTAGCTTAGTTAACATGCAGTAAGAATAAAAAATAAAAAACCAAATATAAGAACATTTAACTGAATTAAAAAAACAGCTAGGTTAACATTATGCAAATCAGTAACTGACAAAACAGTAGAAGACTTCAAACTCAAAAAAGAAATATTTTCTTTTCATTTTAAATGTTAAGACAAAAAAAAAAAGAGGGGGGGGGGGGGGGGGAAGAAAAAAAAAAACAACAATTGATACAATATTAATTTTTTTTTTTTTAAATATTAGTAATCAATATCCATTTGTTATTTACTGTCACCATCTACTCACACAAACACATGCTGGATAGAGTCAATTATTAGCAGTTAAAACTTACTGAGTTGATGGATCTGAAATGGCATGACTAAGATCATCACACTCGTCAAGTGGTTCCTCAATGGCACCCTCGTACAAATTGAAACTGCTCAGAGCATGCACAACACTGTAGGACAACACAAACACAGACCAGTTCTAGTCAGGTATGGTCAAGCAGATGCATTGACAAAAACATCAGTGAAAATGTTACACACAAAATAATAGTAATCAAACACTGAAACTTTTTTAAAGGATTTGTCTCTAATAATATGATGTTTTTAAAAATATACCACGAACTATTTTAAGAACATTATCATAAGAAAGCCCAATAATATCTAATACAAACGATATATGAAATATATATAAAAAAATTTCTCTATCCTTATTTTAACGTAAAAATTTTGCCTGAGGTCAGGAATTAAAAATTTACGCGAGTAATGTTATGTTTCTTATTTTTAGTAATAATTAGAAAATTATTTGGAAGTCAGCGTAACTTGCCTGTATTCATAAACACAGAAATTTAAACAATAGTAAAAAATTCTAGTGTTTGCAGACATAGAATGCAAGCAAAATTTTGGAAAAAAGGAATAAATTCTTTAAATAACTTAAATTCCTTACATTTTACAAAATGTTTTGATAGCTTCTATAATTATATGTAATATTGTGCTTCCAAGGTGTGTTTCTCTTATTAATATAAAATTATTACTTATTATTAATCATCTCAAAAGAAGAAAGAACAAAAACAAACAAAGTTTGCTAATTATCAATGTTTGCTATTAAAGTTTCAGTGACAAGATTTCAAAACCCTACCAAAAAATTATGATGCAAGTGAATCAGAACTTTTAAGATTCACAAACTGAACTGCATTTTTTCTATTAACTCTAAACTTCAAAACATCTGGGTTTTTTTTTATTGTATTTTTGTTTTAATGTCATCCATCTTTATTAGGATTTGCTCTTGAAGACAGACATTACAAAACTACATTTATCTCAACTCAAACTCACAAAACATAATATCTTTAACTTGGTAAACGTTATATAATACTACACCATTGTAACCTTCTTCCTTCTATATTCCGGCAATATTTAGCGAAACCATATCGTTTCACAAAATATCGCCGGAATATAGAAGGAAGAAGGTTAAAATGGTGTAGTATTATATAATCTAAATAGAACATAAGTTATGAAGTATATTGGTAAACGTTTTAAATTTAACAAAAATGATTTAGAATCTGGTACAAAACAAGAAGTAACGTGTGTGCATTATAAGTAAGACTCATTGGGAAGTTAAAATTCTACAAGAAATTAGTGCAAATGCATAACTAACACAACAAGGAGGAAATGGTGCAATGAAAGGAGGTGATTCCAACAGACGAAAGTGGTGAAAAGCCAATGTGATAATCTGAGCAGTTTCATACATCTTGAATTATCTTTGCTATATACTAAAACAGTCTACTCATATGGATCTGACAATAATAGCAAGGTTATTTTTTAAAGTCAAATAATCTATTAAAAATACAAAAAGTTATTTTTACTTGCAATGCTTCACTTATTCTACATTAATATCTTGAAATCAAAATCCCTTTGATATACGAATAGGAAAAACAAAAATAAAATAATTTTTGTTCATTTTCAACCAACATCATATTTTTGTTGGATCTCATGTAAATGAGTAATTCTGTGTAAATCCTGCAATATTTAAATCCTTCACAAATTACTTAGCTTTGGGTAAACAAAGCTTCAATTCTTTTTCCATTAGTTCTCTTCAACATTAGCAGATCTAATTGGAAAAAAGCATTTCCAGAAACAAATATTCAGGGTTGTATCTAATATCCAAATTACGCCTTGAGATCTCAAAATAGAACAATCAAATATTGCATTTTTTTTATCTGTAAATGATAATGAAAATTCTAGCCCTTCGCAGTAAATTAAATCAGCTCCTTTTAAATTCCAATACACATTTTTTTCAATGCAATTTATCATATTTATTGGTTGTCACTGATAGTAGAAGATTAGGGTTCAAATTAAAATTAACTATCCCTACAGAGATATCCAAAATTAAAGCATGAAATTCAGGTAGAACAATGTATGAAATTGTGAATGTATATAAACTGCTTCTTTGATAAGACACATTTGAACTAAAAAAATGTTTATGAATTCATTGTCATTAAACTACAGAATGCATCAGATGGTTAAAAGAAACACTGATGTCCTCTTACATGGTTCTCACAATTATGAATAAGGTTGATTTGAAGGTTGCAACAAATTAAAAAGGTCCAGAAATGGGGAAGACAAGTTTCATTGCAACACCCAAAGTTCCGAGGCATGCTTTATGTTTGTAAGGAAATAGGTTTGTTTTTGTTTTGCCATTTCCCTAAATTAATAGCCTTTTTCTTAAATTTGTTACTGTGACATCATAACCTTATTAGCTGGAGTATTAATAGGAACACATTAGTTTTTAGTATATTTTCTTTTTTTGCAGCTGAAGATAGCACTCATCTGATTGTAATGAGAGATCATGAAAGAAAATATAGGTCATTATGAGCTATTCCTTAGGCAATCCTGCAATCACCTTCTTAACACTTCACTAGTTTCACCTAGTTGTTGCCATATTCTTGAAGCCACTCGGGACTAACACTGCTTCTAGTCCAACTATGGATTTCCAATGCATTCAATCAGGCAACCATGTATGAAACATTGTCAATGATTTTGTTTTTTTAACAATATCTACGATACATATCAGCAACAAGAAATAAATGTAACACCTTCAATTTCACCCCTTTTTTTACACATTAAAAAGCTTATTTTGCAAAAAGATGGTGTAAATGTAAATATTGATTTGTCGTAATCTGAGTATGTGAAATGAAGTTCACCGCATTCAGTGTATTTATAAGTTTTCATTAGAAAAAGAATATCATTTTTTTCTCTCTCTCACAAAATTAATAAAAAGCAAGGAAAAAAATTAATTCAAATCTAACAAGATGTTAAATTTAACATTTTTCTTCTAATCAATGTTGCTGCATCCTTAAATGTAATTTGATAGTAACAATTTCATTTAATAAGTTTCTGTTAGGACTAATATTGATCGTGTTAAGAGTTTTGCAATAATATAAAAATTTTACTGTAATATTTCTATCCCTTGACAAGAAAGGGAATAGCGAACCTACTACACTGTCAACTTAATGTATCAAATCAAATACGACAAAGTATGCAATTCTTGTACATTTTATCTTGAAAACGGGCCTAAGCATTTTGTTGCCTTTTTTGGGTGCGAGAAAACGATTTAGCTAGGTCTTGACTTAAGGAAAACTTATTTAGGGGACAAATGACTGACCTGGGACCTGGGTACCAGGTTGTCTACAGTGTTCTTACTTTATTTTCATTTTATTTTTAATAAATTGGTGTTCTTACGTGTAATAAAATAATAATAATTTTACTTAACAATAATAATTTTTAAAACTTTTTCCGTTTAACTTCAAGTGTATTCACTGTGGAGCTGTCCATTTCCCTGAAAGGGGGTTAAATAACCTATGTGATTGTCTACAGTGTTCTTACTTTATTTTTGTTTTATTTTACTGAGCAAAGCTCAGGCTTCCAGGCACTATGATTATTATACATAAATTACTTTCCAATAAAATGGATTTGGGTTGAAGGCACCTCCTCTCAAATGCAGAAAATCAAAATATAATTAAACAACAGTTCTTTTAGTATTGGTAATGTTATATATGTGACTCTGTCTTTACCAACACTATTTAGTGGCTTCTACGTTAGTTTTCATTTTTAATTTTGAACATAACTTATTATAATCTTCAGTCACTTCAAGCATCTTTACTTGAAAGTTCACTGAAAAATTTAAAAATGATCTTTACTATTTCATTAATATTTTAAACAAACAGAAATTGAATCAAAAATTAAGAATCCCAGAATTTTCAAAAATTACTGTTAATTCCAAATACAAGTGTTTCTATTTTCAATGAAATTAAGTTTGGAGATTTACTCCCTAAAATAGTGCAAGACAAATTGGAAAAAGGAGAAATATAGATTCTATGAAAAACAGGAATCATTAAAAATGCCTATTTTTCATATTACATTAAATGCACCTAAAACTTTCCTCTTTATGAACGTAGGGTTTTTCATAGAATTTTTAATTTCTTATCTAACAGAATTCAAATTATGTAAACTGATTTCAGCATGTAATTTAAAATCTGTTAATTATAGTATCTGACAAGAAGTCAATTTACATTTGCTATCTCCATTTGCTTTAACATCAAAACCAAGAAAGACTAACGTGTATTTTGGATATTTACGTTATAAACCTTCAATTGTGCATAAATTTTCTTAACAATCTCTTTCTCTCTGTTTCTGAAAAGCCTATGTAGTAAAAAGATAATCTCCACACTAGTTTACAGCAGCATCAGATCTGTCTTAAAATGTTACCAATGTAACAGGTAGTCCTCAAAAATCTTTATGGAATTTCACTTGGTATTTTTCAAACCATTTATCTTTTTATAAGCAATTCTTAACATATCTAATATATGTGGACTTACAATATAGAATAAACATATTTTTTTTTTTACAGATTTCAACGCCAACTTTATTAATAAAATACTGAAATGAATTACAGTCAAATCTCCATAATAAAACTACAAACTTTTATGTGGATTTCTAAATGCCTGGATCAAATATTGAATCAATAAAATATTGATTCAAATTGATTGTAGTCACAAAATTTAATTTTCTCTTAACAAAATGAGATACAAGATATAAGCATCTCATAACAATGGTGAAGTGGCTAAACCATTAGTGAGTGGAGCAGGCATAAAAAATTTACCAAGACAGAAATTCATTTTTACATTTTATTTTTTTTTTCTTCAGAAAAAAAAAAAAAAAATACTTCTAATAATTTCTAAAGCAACAGCATTTTTATAAATAATTTCTTTGAAAACGTTGCCAGTTTTTCTATTCCTTTATCAAATTGGGTTATTTTGTTTAATTGTCATAATTCAAATTCAAACTACATAAATGCCATTAGAATTATTTTTTAATAATGTTAAGCAAAAGAGAAAAGTAAATGCAAGCAACTTTAAAGAAAAATTATAATTATACTTTATTTTTATTATGATTACGAAATTTTACAGTAGAGGAAGTTGAAAATTTCCATCAATATTTGTTGTAAAGTAATTTTAATTTACATTGAAAGAAAGCATAAAAGTATTTTTTGTTTCAAGTAAAGAAAAGGCATGTAGGACAAAAAAGCAAAAATTCATTTATCCAAAAAACTAGCACTTTCAGGCCAGAAACATTGTGTCATTCTTGTCATTTGCAGAAATCTTTTTCATTTTCATTTACTAATTACTAAGAAAATTATCAACAGCAATCGTAATCTTATAAACACTTGTATTTGCTATAATTACCAATCAATCTTGCACTCAATTATGAAAATATTATTTATTAAGGGCATTTTTATCTTAATTTTTGATCAATTAATTATAAGGATTTTACAAAGTATTATCAAAATATGTATTTTTAATAATACTAATAAATAAAGTGCATTTACATTTTACTTGATTTAAAGAGAATTCTCCATTAATGAGAATTATAAGATATATAATTACTACTTAAATATAATCAACAATATAACTACAGTGTTCTTACCGTTTAGGATCATGAACTTCTATGGAAAATTTCCTATCCCTGAAATATAAATTTTCTAGTTGTTTCCACGGAAAGACCTAAAAAAAGGTAGAATTGATTGTAACTTTTTATTATTTTTTTAATTAAGAAATCTGACACAAAAATAGAAAAATACTTCATTCTTTTATTGAAGAATGTGAAAGACTAAGTACCGATTGACATAAGTTCTTAAGACCTTATAAAAGGGAAAAGATTCAGACCATATTTCCTCTATACATCTTATCTATATATTTTTAATAAAACAGAATAAAACAGACCAAGTCATATTTTAAAATTAAAATTTCTAAAATAAACTACGAATTACTATCTTGAAATAAACTACCAATTACTATTCTCAGATAAACTACAAAGTAGTATGGATTTATTCTGAAAAGTAAGAAATAAAAGTCTAGTCTGCTTGAATTGAAAATCCATGCAAAGTATAATTAATTCCAACTTACTTTTCGTGGGGTCTTTTTATCTGCATAATCAAACAGAGCAATTCCCTTAAAACTCAGCCCCAACCACCAGGGGATACCTCCTTTATCCTGAAATCATTTGAAATACATGGAACATTAAAACCATTGAAACATATAAAAGGAAATAGATAACACTGTAGTTTTTTATTAATTACTAAAAACAACAACAACTCATCAACATGTTAATGAACAACATACGATGGTTTCTTCTAATAGAAGTAAATCTATGATCTGTGTATAGTACATGAGGAATCCAAGGCTCAACAAGATAGAATATTTCAAATGTGTTATCCAAGCAAGTGAAGTTCACTTTCTAGTATTATTTAAAAATTTGTATTTGAAGGTAGAATTTTTTTAAATACTCATATTTTAATATTATTAGTAAAATGTTACATTTCTGTTTTGGAACTTTTGTTAGTAGTTCAGTTTCGCAAATAAACTTAATTAAAATATGCATAAAATATCAATGAAATAAAAACCAGAAACAAATGCATTAAAACTTCAGCAAATCTTACTTTAACTGGTAAAAAATTATCATACATTCCATAATAAAATGATGTCTAGAAATCAATGATTTTCATTTAAAATATTCACAACAATCGGTCAAAGGTCTATTTTATATGCAGTGATCAGCTGATTAGATACTGATTCGTGGGAGACAAGTATTTTAAAACAATTCTAAATTATTGTATGTGTCCATTTACCATTTTCAATTTTTCAAAACATGCTTACATTAATTTGTGTAAGATCATTTCAAGGAAGTAACAAATTCTGTAATTCTTTACTGTATCATATTAAATGCAGTTAAAAGCTTCTTTCAGGGTTAACCACAGGGATAAGTTTCAAGCAACAGCAAAGAACTACAAATCTAATATTCTTTTTGCTTCGTTGAGACTAAATTGAAATTGCTCTTTGAAATTTTGAAAATTCATCAATGTTATTTCAACTTTCCACAGTAATGTCTTGTCTCAAAAGCCAGATGAAATCATTTAATTTCTCTGTCCTTCTCCTTTATGAAAGAACTTCCTGCTTCCAAAAGGCAAAAACAGCAACATTAAAAGACAATCAAAAAATTTTTTTTTATAAGTAAAAAAAAAAAAAAAGTTTTCAAGCACTTACCTTTACTTCAAAATAGTGAACACCATAGGTTGGCAGACTTTCTACTATGGTCATGTAACTGAAAACAAAACAGAAATTATTAAACTTTCAAATACATTATTATTTATTGTAACTACTCAAAATTATATTTTACACTTATAAACATTCTTTTTTCTTTATGTATATACATTACTTCATGTAATAATAAATATAAATGAAACTAAAGCTATAACTCTGCCACAATATAATACAAATATGCCAACATTATTGTTGATTGACATCTTATTTGCTAAACAACTTACTATTCTCCAACAGACAATGAAATTTGTGTGAACTTTTTATTTTCTTTAGATTTCAATAATTTACTATTAAAATTATGTATTGAGTAGAATCCAGTTTAATGCAAATATCTTGAAACACTCAAAATATTTTCTTTTCTGATACAAATAAATTAAAATCAATTTGATAATATTTCTACAATCATGCTAATTTTCAGTTTACATGAGGTACCCTAAATTTCTTCCATTGATGTATGTTTTGTTTAGAAATTTAGATCCAACAGACCAACATATTCAAATAGAGAATTATGAGGTGCCAATGGAGGATTGGTTAAGGAATTCATAGGCCAGAATTAATATCAATGTGTGACAGAAAACAGGAATGTTTCACTCATAACACACATTTAAGAAAATTAATCAACTGCGATTAAAAAAAAAAAAACCTTGCTTGATCACTGAAACTTCAAATTGTGTCTTTTGAACAGTCTGTGCAGTAGGTTTTTTTATCTTTTCATAAAATTGTCAACTACACTACTGAATATCAACTGTTTTACACACCATGTATTTCAGCGATTTATATTGATGAATTAGTATTTCTGCAAACTAATACGTATGGTTTATTAACCGTTAACTTTGAAATATTTTAGAAATTTTTTTTTCTCTATCCTACTTAGTGCATATACACTGAATTTTTACTGACACACATCAAAACAATCTTCCATTACTTCCTCCTTATTCAGACAAATGCTTCTATGGAAAATGTAATGCGTCAGAAAAATAAAAGTTGTGGATTATGTAAACTATCTCTAATTAAAAAAAACAGCAATACTCAAACAATTTGCAAATGTTGTAATTTAAATTCATAATTTTTTTCTAACTTTATTAAAGTGAACATAACGTTTTTAATCCATTACTTAAATTACAAATCCGTGCAGAATAACTCAATGCCTTCCTAAAGCATAACTGCAACAAGGAAATACTGAAAAAGTTATAGCTCTTCATTCAATAAAAAAAAAAAAAGTATATATAACAGGCAGTCTTAATTCCTTATTGCACTGTATTTTGTAGTGTATTTTTCAAACCTATTTTTACCATAACATCCTTGAAATAATGTAGGAAAACATTGTAGGTTATAATATAGAGTAATATGCTTTCACTATTATATGGTACCTAGTAACTTTATAAATTATTCTATGCTCGATTTATTAGAAATATTTGTTTCTCCATAACAAAATTAAATGATATTAATATATGACTGTCTCTCTCTCTGGTGTAAACTGTCTTTACGACAGGTTTCAATTGGACGTTCTCCATTTTCTTCTATCCTGTGCATCTTTCTTTAATTGTTCATACTTTCTTCCCCTTTTAACATCATCCAGCATTCCAATCCTTCTTCTTCCTCTCTTTCCTTCTATTATTCTTTGTTGTAGGCAATTTCTTCGTAGCACATGTCCTAACCAAGATGTTTTTCTCTTGCGTATGGTTTCTAACAATTTCCTTTTTTCACCTATTCTTGTTAAAACGTCCTCATTCCTTACTCTATCCGACCATTTCACTTTTAACATTCTTCTCCAGAGCCACATTTCAAAACTTTCTAGAAATCTTTCTTCCTTTTTTTTAATAGTCCATGATTCGCTACCATATAACATCACACTCCATACAAAACATTTAGCAAACCTTTTCCTTAATTCGATTGAAATGCCTTGTGCTGTCAACAGTGCTTTTACCTTTTCAAATGC
>JAFIDM010010028.1:28875514-28899941 GCA_023159025.1 Thereuonema tuberculata | reverse complement strand
GAAAAAGATATTCATCACTTACCAATAGGACAAAGACGGATGTTCCTTCAAAACACTGGTGGGAAGAACTGGTAGTTTCTTGAGATTGCTTTTCGTGATGTAATCACTTTAATAAAAAAATAAATAAAACAAAAATATCTCAATATACCAAACAGCTATTCTATTTAATGTATTTTTTTAATAAAATTTAATCTACATAACAGATTAAAAAAAAAAATTCCTAAAAACTCGAATAATGTATCGTTTACTTTCAAAAAAAATAACAGCCGATCCCCAATCAGTCAGACCCCTCTCCAGCCTCACCTTCGAGTACTGATGTTAGCTTCATTATAAGGTATCTATTGGAAATGTACATGTGAGAAACTACTCTCCATTGAATCCATACGTTCTTCTATTGAACGCTGATGATACAAAGAATTAGAAGTCAGTTTAAATATGTAGATGTTGAAGGCGGTTGTTTCAAGCAAATCAATGACTGCAGAGAGCGAGGATATTCTCGTGGGTTGTAACTGAAGTATAAGAAAATCAATTTTAATCTCCTTTTTAGTAAAAGAAACGAAGTATAACAATTTGGAATTGAATATCCCAAAAAAGCTTCGGAAGCAGATGGAAAAGTGTGTCTTCCAACAGGAATACTAATATTGTCTGCTGAATTTATCGTAGGCAAAATAGAGCGAGAGGTATTACGTATCAAAATACATCCTACTGGGTTTTCATCACCTGAATTGGGAATGGTCTTGATACAGAAGGGAATTACTGTCAACGAATAACTGGTATCATTTTCGAATTTTTTTACTTTTTAGAGATTACGTCAGAATTAGAAAAATCTGTTTTTCCAGAACAGATAGTATTCACTGGTTACTCAAATATGGAAATAAATAATGTAAATGTGCTTAAATGAACAGAATACTTGAAAAATTGAAGCATTTGTGATATAATCGGGACGTCTGTTGTCTCGAGAAGTTTCTTCATTGATAATCCACGAATATAAACAATAGGAAGGTAACAAACGTAGATCACAAAAATTGTGAATCATATTTTAACTTCTTTTAAGAAAAAAAAAAGATAAAATAAAAGCCTGCTAAATCCTTTACCTTTTTGACATAAATATATGTCAAGCTAAAGCAGAATCGTTGAATGACAGAGAATTATTCATTTATTTTTTGTTCAGTTCTTCAAAAAATGATGTTGGTTCGTTTTAAATTAATCGCAAAACCATCTTCTCTTCTTCAACCATCCGAGTTTTGGATTCATTAAAAAATTGGTTCTACTACGTAACGCCAGAGTAACTTTAAGACTGAAAACTACTTCCTCTTTCACGTGGCCAATATTTACTAGTATTATTAACTTAAGAAAGACCACAATCTTCAGCTAAAAATTTATATCATAATATTCAAAACACCTCCAATGCCAAATATATATACTAAAAAAACAATCTATATAAACGAATTCTCGGAAAAACTTTTCTTGTTTCCTTTGTCAAGTTTTAAAATAACAAACAATTTACAGATGTCAAATATCAAGCCATGTCACACATCATACACATTGTTACAAAATAACTATGAAAGTTTAGGTAGTTTGAAAGAAGTATTGTTTTGATGGTTAGTTGGTAACAATGTCCAGAATGTGTGACATGGCATGATATTTAACATCTGTAAATTGTTGTTATTTTAAAACTTGACAAAGGAAAGAAGAAAATTTTACGAAAATTCATTTATAAATATATATGTTTTATTTATACTGTGTATTTGCCGTTGGAGGTGTTTTGTATATTACGATGATATGATAAGAAGAAACGTTATAAGGAAGAGGTATGGACTTAATTTTTAAAATTTTTGGTCAATACAGAAGAGGAAGAAAAAAAAAAAACGGAAACAAATTAGTACTTCGTTTAAATAAATAAAAAAACTAAAGGCTGAGATAACAAAACAAAAGTGTAGGGCTAAAATAGTTTTCACCTTTCTGTCAAAAAGTATTTAACACAATTAAGATTTAATGGATTTAACAAGATGCGTAGTAATATTTCATTTGGATGGCGATCTGCGCAGAATTTGAGTAAATGTGTTAATACTAAAAATGTTCAAACAGGAAATATACTTATTTTATAGTAGGATTTCTCTCATTGTTTCAATATGTTGACTTGAAATATTCTCAAGTCTTTCGTACACAATTCCTTCTCTCCCAAAAAAGTTAACTTTCGTGAAACTTCTTCCAAAGTAATAATAGGAGAGTATGTCATCTTTCAGAAGTTGCCTGTGATCTTCCTGTTTCCAACAATCGATTACAGCCATTCCAACGAAGAATGCTTCCCATTTTCATTTAATTCGTCTCCCTACAAAGCAGTAAGGGCCAATTTTCTGTCAACTGCGTATGTGATCAAGAACTGGGGTCGTAATCAATCCCGACTGAATAATCGAAACGTGTTACGCCCTGTTGCCTACAGAATGCTTACTTATCGTAAATCATGTAAACAAACAATTGTTTTTTAACGGACATTATTTCCAAAATCCTCCATTTCTGTTTACAAGTGTAAAAAAACTGTTAGATGACCGAAGAAACAAGATTAATAATTAAAATATCATCAACGAAATGCAATAGTTTCGTGAAGGGTAATTATAAAGCTTATGTAGGATGTGATAATTTTGCCAAAGACTGTTTAAAAAGGTTGATATTTCTGAAGCTATTTGATAATAATCATTTTGGCTACTCTTAAATACTGTTTATACTGATTTTCTCAATTATATTCTTTATGTAGAGCTAAAATAAGAGAGGAAATGGCAAATCACAAGGTTTGTTAAATGATAAAGCAAACAAGATAGTCGTTATTTAAACTTCTACTTCGCCCTTTTGAGCAGAGGAGTTTAATAAATAATTAAATTACTTACTCTATGTAGTCTCCATGGGTCGCTTGCAACACGTGAGCAGCGAGCTCGAAGGACGTATCACTGTCGACTTCAATCTGACCCTGTTAATAAAAGGAAAAAAAGAACAAGTTAATTCATGGTGATGATCGTAAGATGTGCGACGGCGTTAAAAAGAGATGCAAACGGACAAGATGGAGCGCAATCTTAAGCGACGGGCAACCGGCCAAAGTTTATGGGAAAACATAAGCTCCGAGAAGGTAATATTACGAGCGAACCTTATCTGCGAGGGAAAACACCTCTCAACAACAACAATTCCTTGTCAGATGACTGGCTTTCATTGTCAAGGCTTCTTCAACGACAGATAATTTGTAAAAATGTCGAGAGCAAAGAAACAAAAGCTGATAAGAGACTTACACCAAGTACTTACACATAAATGATTCCTCCATTTTCAGTGGCATTTTTTCGATGTTCTACAAAGCCACGTAAATTCCACAATTTCTACAAGAAATCGTTAAATACGAGGAATACACAATAATACGCTAACATGCAGTAAAATTTTGAGTTAAAGGAGTCCGACAAGTTTAAGTTTCAGTTAGTTTCTATTCATGTATTAAAAATTGATATTAATTGACATACATGCTTCTCCCTCCAACCGAAGGAATAGAGGAAGAAAATGGTATTATTGCTAGGGTTTCATTCAACTTAAAGCTTTATTGCACGGAAAAGAAGATTCAAGTCTGGAGCCTATTACTTGTACGGCGTTTTCAGTTGGTGAGAAGTCTTCATTCCCATCATTATAATAAGCTTCGTATTGAATACACTGAGATTATATTTGCCATAGAAAGAAATTATCGAGCACAGCGACTCACTTCAACATAATATCATTTACAACAGTGCAATGTGACAACAATTTCCCAGTTGACAAAATTCTATTTTTCTTCATAACAGTGCAATTATTTCCAAGATGTATCAAAGCAAATCATGTATGCAAATTATTCTTTTAGTGACAGGAGAGTTTTTCAGTTTTTCTTTTCTTTTATTCAAGTCAAGATTGAAATTTGGTTGAGAAGAAGCTAAATATACTCTTAAATTTAGTGGATTTTTCTAATGTATTGCAAATATTATGGTACTTCAGGACTGTATTTGCTACTTTATACTTTAGGATCAAAATAGGATTGTAAGGAATAGGATTAGAACGGACTCCTCCTCCTCCATCGAATTCATTCACAGATCAATAATAAAAAAGCGACAATTACGAATTGAACATTGTGAACTTTAAAACTATTCTTTTATTGAGCTACAGTTAACGATTTCTATATCCATGATTACAAGCCGACATCATTTCAGCCACTTTAAGCGCACTTTACCACGCCCATACATAAATAGAGCCTAGAAAACTTTAACCCATTAATAGTTATCTCTCGTCAAACGCAGCCTTGCTTTCAATGAATTTCTTTGCAAAAAAGAAAAAAGAAAAAAGTCCACGAGATGACCAAAGAGAAGCTTTGCCATCAAAAGCACAACGAGTTCTAATGAATTTGTCTACTTCTTCTCCATCGTTCGTTCCATTATGCATGAAAATTCCACCGCAAGAAGAGGAGGGCCATGAATTTGGCTCCCATTCCATTCACTGTTCGTCTCTATTAAGTCCAACCCGACTTTTCGCAGAGGGATGGAACCACCTTCGACTTATGACTACGTCCAATCCATCTTCCACCGTCTACTTTTAGGGGATCAATTTTGGTCACGTGACCCAATAATGACACAAGGATCTTCAGAAAATAGATCCCAGGTTGCGTTCACAACATTTCCTATCTTCCAGAATTATTTACTAACAACGAAACTTCGCTTTTAAATTTAAAACACAGATAAAATAACGCTGTTCGTATTAAGTTGATATTCCTCTAACTTACGACAATGAATTCCCAAATAAGCTTTTTACATGGGGAAAAGAAGCTATAAGTTCTCAAAGTACCAAATATCAACATCAATGATAAATAATAAAATCTCGCATATCGTAAATAAATATTTCTATAAATATACAAGTATAAAAATTGCTTGTACTTATTCCTTTTCTTTTTAAATTCTTAGGAATAAGTTATAAAATTAACGCTATTTTATCCAATGCTAAAATTTCAAATTAGGAATTTGAATTCACTGTCTAGTAAAAAAGAAAAAAAAAAAAAAAAGTTTTCAAATAAAAGACGATGTAGGAAATTTAAAGTAAAACTATTATGGATTTGTGCTATTCTAGACATCGCACTGTAGAAGGCGCAACTGAACTACAGAGAAAAATGTGTCAACTTGGCTTCGGAGTCACCTGACTGCGAGAAAAGGCGACCTCCTCAACAGGCAATTCCAAACAAAAGTGATGAAAATCCACATCATTTGAATCCTCTCCCCTACAGTTCTACCAGTGTTCAGACAATGACCAAACGATAGATAAATTTATATTTAAAAGTTAGTAACATATTCATCATATTTCAAACTTTAATATAAAGTATTAACGAAAGATAATTAAAAAAAAAAAAAAATGGTCTATTTGAGAACGACTTCTACCAAGAAACAGAATATTCCTCTTTTAAAAGAAAAATTGTTTTTTCCGAAAGAACATAATTTAATGCAAAGTTCTCTTGTATTTTGTTCGTAGATGTTGTTGTTCTCCAAAAACAAAAAACAACAACACAAACCACCCTCAATATTTTTTATTGACAGAACTACCAGATCATTGCGAGAAATTCTTAAAAATGTAATCTTTTCTAATTATTAAAAAAAAAATATTATTAATGATATTAAAATCGTTACTACAAAGCTTGTAAGGTATTGAGCGCTGATTTTCGCGAGACCAATATTTGTGTCAAATGAGTTCGTTATCGCCTCAATTAAGTCACCGAATCTCGTCGGCACACAAGAGGGTCGTCAATTAAATACAAATTAAAGTGCTTAGAATGAATGGCGCCCGTGCTGTTTCCACGTTTCTAAAGATTTCCAGATTTCAATCGCACTTTAAATAATTTATTCAATGGATTTGCCTCATTAATATGAACAAAAGACGCCTGGCGTTTCAGAACTATCAATACTTCAAAAATGCTTTTTTTTAATTCGTTTACATTATTTAATTCGAAATAGTCTTTTTTTTTAAGTGTTCTGGAAGCTTTTGCGTAATAAATTAGAAAATATATTTATATATTTTTTTAATCCTATTGTTAATACTGCATCTTCAATATTTTTATAAAACAATTCTTTAACAAGGGATTCTGATGATCTCCAATTAGTATGAAACATCTGTACAAGGCATCCTGGTACTGAATTGCAGCTACACCACCACCTCAAAAACGATCCTCGCCCTGTCAGTCATTTCGTCAATCTATTCAAATCTCGCCGTCTAATAAAAAAAATCATTGCAACAAATTAATTTTGAACAAAGAGTAGAAAAAAAAACGTTTATCGTGTTTCAATCTGAACAATGGAAAAACACAATAAAAAGTTTTATTCCCTCCTTTTCTGTTTATTTATTCGGTTCTGTTTCGGCCAGTCCAGAAATAGAAAGAAAAAACCACACAATGGACGCAATGTCCTGTCAGATATGACTTTTTCAAGATTCTTTGTCAAAGGAACCGGAACTGACTGCGAAGGTCCTCTATCATTAATACTAAAGGGTCTGGATTCTTATGCTAATACATTTCCTTTCAAATTTCATAATATCTCAGCCACCCTCTGATTCACTGTTGGCCAATGTTGTGTCATTGGAAGAAACAGGCAAATGGCAGCTCTGTCCATAATTTCAAATGTTTTACTTTTGTGTTTATATAAAGTCAAGAATAAACTGTTTCTCAATTACAACTTAGACTAATGCCAAATTTATGATTAAAAAAATATTTCCGTTAACCAAGGAAAAAATGATTGCTTTATTATCGAATAAATAAATAAAAGTGAGACAACAAAATGTGTAATTATCTGTAACAGCTAATTATCCTCACATCAAATATTACATAACAGTTATGCAGGAGCTCACGGTTGACTTGCTTCAAAATTTTTATCATTTCCCTTTTATTTTATTATACTGTTGTTTTTTTTATTTCCTGCTTGATAAAGATGACGAAACCCAAAACTTTTGTATTGAACATTTTCATTCATGTCTGAAGACAATTTTTTTTAAAAAAGAAAAAGGTTTACAAGGGATTATTTTTAAACTAATTCTTTTGTAGCTCTTTGATTATAATAAAGAGCAATTAAATATAAAAGCAAGCACAATGGAAATGATATCCTGAGAAACAAATGGAGAAATAGTGGTGCGTGTGTTGCTGACAGGTAATTTTCTACTCAGGCGACCAGCATTCAATCCATTCCATTTCGAGTTGTTTTCTGCTTTTGGGAAGGATCTGGTCAAATTCCCAGAGACCAAATTCCCTCTATTCAGAAATTGTGATAAAGTGTGTGTATATATATATATATATATATATACTGTTCTCACGACAAAGAGACAAACTGAAAAACTGTTAATAGAATATATTAGAAACTGACAAATACGCAATAAAAGGATTTTTTTTTTTTCTTCTGTCGCTGCACTACACTTTCATTATAATTTTTTTTAGTCAAAGCTCCAAAATAAAAACTTTTAAAACGATGTTATAGAAAAATGTTATAGAAAAAAGCATTATATGCAAATGCTGACCTGGAGAATAGATTAAAAATTTAAAAAAGTTTTTTTTTTTTATTATTATTTATATATATCTTATCAAAATTTAAACCGTATTAAAATAAACACATCAAGATGAGGCAGTTCAAGAAGAAAAAAATATTAACGATGAGACTGAGAGAGTAGCTTGTTAAACCAATTCATGAATTATTTTTGTAAAAACTCAAATTTGTTTCTGAATCCTAGGAGTAATTTTTTTTTTTTTTGATACTAGAAATACACAAATACTAAGAGACATCATCAGACAACCAAATAGTAAAAAAAAAAAAAAGTAAATTACGAAAACCAATGTTACAGATCACTCAAAGGAGTTAAGATTCAATGTTTAGATGAACAGTACTAAACTAACAGCTATTCCTACTATAATTTACTTCCATTCGTAGTGATTTGTTGAACGAAGGCGAATGACACTTGTCTGTGATTCTCTATTTAGCATTACGACGATTTCTCAAATATTGTTTACTTGTTCTCAGATATCACCAAATTGTTGCGAATAAGTAATTTAAAAGTTCACGGTGAATAGGAGAATGTTGGAGAAATGTTTTTTAGGTTGAGGTTTCCTGTGTATTTAACAATAAACCTTTCTTATTATGTTACACGGTTTTGTGCCGAATTATCTATTCAGGGAAAGAAAATAAGCAGCATTGGGTTTTTATAGAAACAACACCCTTATCTGGCTGAATTCAGGTGGAAGCTCATTTCTTGGCTAGTGAGGGTGGGGGACTAATAACACACCGATTGTTTTTTCTTTCCTCTTGGACATGAGTTATGGATCGATGCAGATTAAGCACAGGTTGGTGCCGCCACACTGAGTTTTCTGGAACAGAGCCACGGGAACCAACACAGGAAGTCAAACACAATTAAATGACCTTGCTTTCAGTTGGCAAAAGTTTCTGCCTAAATCACACAAAAACACCTCTCACAAATCATCAAAGCGTAGACACAATTATTGTGAATTCACTGAAAGCAATTCTCTCGAAATAGGTTCCAAATAGATCAGGAAATACAACATACTCTTAGTCTGTCGAAGCACAATCTATTCATCTTTTTTTATTTAGCACAAAAAAAAAAAATCGCTATTTTCGTTGATATATTTTTCAGCTTTTCGAAATCAATAAAATGAAGACTTAGGAACTATCAGTAATTGATCGCCGTTAAAACTCACAAGAAAAACAATCGCTATTATTTAGATTTTTCACTAAAATCTTCTGCGTAAAATGACATGATAATACAATTGTATCTAAAACACAAGAGATGGTGCTTTTGGAAAGCCCTGTTTTTTAACAGTGAATACGGTTTTGATTCCGAAAATAAAAGTTAATTATTAATGTATTCAATTGAGAGTCTATTAATCAAAATCGTTTAAATTTCCTAAGTTACTTGTGATTCTGATGGGAATTATCTCAAAAAGATTTTTAACTCGCGCAAGATTTCATTTTAAACACTTGTCAACGGCCGGCGAGATCGGTTGAAACCAGGTTATGTTGTTAAATTTTTAATGTGTTTAATGTTTTTTAATAGTTGTATGTGTCTGGCCATTTATAATCATAAACTAAAAAGATTTCATTTTATTATTTGAAATCCACTTTCATTAAAGAGTATCATTGAAGTTACATACATACACAGTAATTCAATCCGAAGATTGGTTGAAAGTCCACGGAACCCTAGTGACACCCGAAGGGCGACCCCTAGGAGAAACCGTAACTTATTCTTGGGAACAGATACTGGAGTGGTTTATTGAAGTTAATCCATTACAAATGAAGGAAGGAATCTTTATTTACTAAATAAGAATCACATTTTTGGAATCAGTTCATTTACTATCACGTGATATCATTAGGCTACCGACATCACTAAAATCAAATCGAAATGATTTATTTTTTCTTTGTTCTGAAGCAATGCATCCAATTCGAAATCTCCTTAATATCTGATACAAGACAAGCAAATAATAATAACGACTCATTTCCTGAAAAATACAAACACTTCTTTGATTCCCAAGTGATCTCTTGTGCACAGACTCTCTTTCTCTTTCTGATGATGCTTTTATTGCTTTGCTGGAGAAGTTCTAATATGTTTTCCAGATGTCTACATCGGCTATAAAATACCCCTTTACTAAAATTCCAAAGATATTCGTGGTTCATTTGTCATGGATTAGTTACAATTTCCTTAGGTTGGTTTTTTTTGGATGAAATTACCCCTCCTTTTTATTTTGAGAGTAGAAAAAGAGAGATTGTTTAGTTATCGAAGATCCCCTAAATGACCGAATTTCGTCTTTTTTTTTTTTTTTCCTCTTTCGTATCCCAGACTATGTAACTTTGTCTGGTAGTAAGAAAATGCTTTAGATTCAAAATTAAGTTTTTCCGAGAAGCCCCTGATGGAAAAGCAGGAAGAAAAGAAAATAAAGAACACGGGAAATAGCAACAAACAAACCCATCTTTAAAAACTAAACAGACCATCAAGCTACAACAAAAACATGAAAATCAAATCATGTCGAAAAATTAAATGGAAAGCATTTTGTACTGAGGTTAGTAGTGTTCAAATTAAGGAAATAAAAGAAAAACTGAAATGACTGTCAATCATTAATCAACAACATTCACTATCTCAAAGGAAGAATTAAAAAGAAAAAGAAATTCCCTATCAACTCAAGAGTTCCTTTTCATGTTGGAAATCCCAATGGCTGATAGTGAATAAAAGGAAACCGAATAAAATCATTAAAAAAACACACACACACATTGTCAGAAAACGATTACAAATAATAATCCAACGTTGGTCTTGATTCACTGCTAATTAGTGAGTCAAAAAATAATAATTACTAAAAATTTCTGCAACAAATGGTGATAGTCATCTGAGTACGTAGAGAATTTTAAAGCAACAAATGAAATAAAGAAAAAAACACAGCCGTCTCTTTCAATATTCAAATCTGAATGGCGTTATTTTGTGAGTTTTAACAGCCCCTTTTGACAGCTGAGTTTCCACTTTGTTTTCATGCGGATATCTTTTTTCTTTTTTTTTTTTGGTTGATGCACGTTAATCCTTTGTGACTTCGTTCACCTGAGCTGCTCTAAAAGAGACGGAAGAGTCAGTGGATGATGAAGACGGACATTTGACGACAGCAGTTTACCATCCATGAGAACGCATTACCAACAGCTGGTCAAAACCCTGAGTGCTTTTCATTAGCATATCAAGATCAACCACCCCACCCTAACGCTATAGCAACATAATTATTTCTTTTCGCTTCAAATGAAGTAAAATTTGTTACTTCCGATAACTGCTGACTTTTGGCGAAAAAAAAAAATAGAGAAAGAAAAAACTTACAAAACAAAATATAAAAAGAGAAAAAGGAAATCTAAAAATCCATATATTAGTTGATTTAGATTTTAACTTTAGTAATAAAAATTAAAAGTTCTTGTCACTTAAACACTCAGTTTATCATTGTTATAAACATTGTATTAAACTGCGATTCAATGGAAAAGTTTTGGAAAAGAATTCATCAGTTGCACCTTTTCAAGAATGTGGGTGATTAAGTGTTAGGAGACAGGTGAAGTAATGAGTTCCATCAATCCATTCCAAGGATCAAAGATCGGAAACATGAGGTCAGTTGCAATTACCCAACGACGTCCACCATTTGGGTTGGGGGAATGGTAGAAAGGTCTTTCAACGTCATCCCAAGCATGGCCCGTCGGATTCAAATTGGGAGAAAGACATGGCTTCGCTGCCGTTAGAAACAGTTCTACGATTTGCTTAAAACCTCCTCGTAGAGTTTTCTATCTACGATATTTTGACGGATGAAGAATTAGCTTCGGGTTTTTCTCCTTGGTCTTTATTGAAATGTCGGATTATCCTTTGGGTAGCACTCATCGTTAAAGGGTCCAATCAGTTCGGTAGCTCCTTCTAATTGCGTGGGAGTAGGAGCGGGCAACTAGCCAACATAAACATTTCTCTTGAATGGCGGGAGATTGAAATATGGATTCAGCGCAGTCTATTTCATGTTGATCGTAATCAATGCCGTAATTAACGATCCACGCTCAAATTCATCCCTTCCATTAAAAACACCCTTCTTCGCCTGTCTACAGCGCATTAGAGGGCCAAAGAAGATGCAATAGATGAAAGCTTTGTTTCTCTACGGTTAAAATGAATACTGATATATACATACAATGATAGTGATCGAATCGAAAGAAAGTATAAATCAACTGCAATATTACCCATCTAACAATTTCTTCTTTTTCAGTTGTTTCACAATCCCCATGTGGGTTCGCTGTTTTTGTTTGGCAGTTTTTACGACCGGATGCCCTTCCTGACGCCAACACACATTTACAGCGTGTGGACCTAAATATGTTACAGACGGCGAAAGAAGAGAAAGACGAAGAAGCAGGAAAATACAGTAAGAAAGCAAGTACACCGACGCCGGGATTCGAGTTGGGTTCCAATGAATCGTGAGAGGTCGCCGCCAAGACTACGAAGCCACGCCGGAACGGCAACAAAGCTCACTATTCATTCCGTTCTCAAAGATAAAATCACTTGAATCGATTACTGGCTAAAATCCTAAGACACACCCATGATTCGATGTTCGGGATTGCGTCATCAGCGCATGCGCTGCCATCATCTTCAAGTATGAAACGAATAGTTACTTTTTCATTTTTTATTCAACCATACATATTTTCATTATTTACATTTTACCAGTAAAAAAAAAAAAAAAAATCTTTAAAATGAAGGAGGATATATTATCGTCGCTAATTTCACGAACTGGCGAATCTGCAATTCGATAATTATGAGAAAAATCATCTACGAAGAAAAGATTTTTTATTAAAAGTACTTAATACGTGTACTAAATGTCATAGGAGGGAATTGTTATCATTTGTGCCTTAGTGGATTGAAAGTACATCTCCCATAAGTACCAATAGCACATGAATTTAAAATTGACAAATTTTTCGGATTCGCCAGTTCGTGAAATTAGCGACGATATATGCTCCATTTGCTGTTCCTTAGGCACACCCATCTCTTCTAATAATGCAACTAACATTAGGTAGATATGTATATTATTAGAATAAGAGTTACATAGGTTATACCGTCTTTGTTTTAAAAATAATGTACGATTAAAAAAAATAAGATAAATAAAAAGAAGTGAATTGAGAATAATAACTGTGCTACTTTCCTCTCCCCTTGGATTCTTCTATCAAAACGAACCAAAGATTACAACTAGACAACTAAACATATCTTGAAATCCGGGAATCTAAAATGTGCCCAGTGAAAATAAATCCCCACCGTGTTGGCTGGCACCCAAATGCTACATTTACGCCCAAAATAACCCACAAGTCTCTCTCTTTTTCCCTCCCCAACAGATCACAGTCGATTAGAAAAACACGTCTGGCCACAACGGAATAGGTTACGAGTTGCCAAAAAGAAACACCGTCTTAGTTACGTATATAAAAAAAAAATAATCCTCCTTATCTCAGTTTCAGTCATTGCTTAAGTTGAGATCCGCCAATTCTGATGCAGATTTCAGGAACAGTATTATCTTAAAAAGACTCTTAGATATTTATACTACAGTTCGACGTACGTGTGCTAATTTTCTTGATCTCAATCAATTCCTGTTGTCAGCGAATTAGAAATGTTCGACTTTTTTTTTTTTATTAAATTACATCGTTACATCAGAGTATTTAAACACTCAAATATTTAAACACTCAATCGAGTGAATGTGAACGTTAAGAACATTCATTTCAAAAACAGATTTTATTTACAAACACAGTCACACACCCACTGGTGCGCTTTTAGAGACTCAAGGATCGGATGGGAGTGGGGGAATGTTACAGAAAGTGCTCTTTTTTAGAGAATGGTGTTACTTCAGTCTGCATTATCGATTTATTTGCTTATTTTTTTTTAAGAATTTTTAGGGAACGGTATCAGTAAGTATTAAATAAATCGGTCCTGTCGTTTTAGCGTGATACAACAGATACAAATGGTAACGCTTCGCATGCTCAAGAGAAACTATTATATACAAAGGCATTAAAATTATAAAAACAAATATTCTCAAATCCTTACAAAAATTACACAAAGTTTACCATGAAGTAATAAATTCAGACAGATTAGTCGTTTTAATACTTCATTCTGATCCGCACTTATTGCCTGCTGGTTTGTGAGCGAGAGCGTGTATGGTTTTTTTTGGTTCGTTTGTTTAATAATGCTTTATATTCCTTCCAAAACCCCGCCACGCATTTCATCGTCGTTGAAAAAAAAAAAAATCCTTCCTGGATTTAGAAGAAAACGCCCGCCTCAAGCAAAAGTGGAATCCCCCGAGTTCCAGCTCTTTGAACAAAGTGAGGTTTTCTTTACTAAATAAAGCAACCCTACTGCAGCTACAGCAGCGTTTGTGAAGCCGTCAAAAGGTTAACTCGTCTACCTAAAGCATCAGGAATATTTTTCCCACCGGACGGTCACTTGCAAGCAACCATAACAACGTAAAGATCGATTTTTTTTTTTTTTTTTTTAAAGACGTTGTTGTCACGAGCTTCTTGTGGTTCGTGCCGTTAAAAGGGCGCCGCAGATATCGAGTAATAGTTACCGATCTTTTGTCAAATCTATTCCATGACAAAAAAAAAAAGACAACGAAGACAAGACTTGTCGGAGATTGAGAATCGATAGCTTAAAGGCATCGGTGACTTTCCATTGTCGACGACAACTCAAGCAAAAGAATAGATTGAATGCCGTTCAATATTAAAGGGGATCAAAACTCCACAGTAAATACCTACAAATCTAATGTACCAATAGCCTAATCTACCTTGATAAAGAGTGTGTCTTGTTCACATCGATCTTTTCTCTTTCCATCAAATCTCAAAAGGGTTAGTTTTATCGACAGATCGTCCGAAATCTGAAGTGCTGCAGATGGCACCAACTTGGTGCAGTCTTCATTCCGATTTCCAATTTTTGCTACTTGCCAAAACTCTACCGTCTTTCTTTGTTTTTGTTTATTAGAAAAACAAAAGTACGATGCAAGGATTTTTCATCCGAAAATTATTATAACTTATTTTCATTTCTGTATGAAGGCAATGTACTCCAGTCTCAAAGAGTAATCCAGCAATTCTAATCAAAAGGTTGCTACATATTTTTATTTTTATGAAAGGCTCTTTTTTTTCTCTTTATTATTTGGCTAATCCATCAACATACCTTAATTATTTCCCGATTAACGAACTAATCTTACTAATCTAGGAAAATGAATACTATTTGTTAACCTTCATTCGAAATTTGAAAAGGGTGAATTTATTTAATTTATTGATTTGTTTGTTTTTTCTTCCAAGCGAAACAGTTTGTCCTTTTTTTCTTTTGCTAGGATCAGCTATTGACACTGATTCTCACTCATTTGTTGTTAGTCTTTTAAATTCCCATTATTCAGAAAGTGTCTCCATCGAAATCAATTCTAGGTCTAATTTCTGGAAAAAAAAATTGGAACGATGCATGGATTGCAAAAGCAACGGGAGAAACCCGAGAAAACCTGCTACAGTAGACACTCGCTAATCCGGCACGTTCGGGACTTTGGCAGTGCCGGATTACCGAAAATGCCGGATTACTGAGCGCCGTCTAAAAATAGCCATTATTGCGAGGATAGAGGAAATACCGCTAAAATAGAGTCAAAAGGGCTATTAATAGTTATCAGGCCATTTTTCCGTGTTCTATTGTGATTTCTCTGATTTCGGTAGTGATGGCCGATTGCCTGCGAACTCTGCCGAACGCGCCCGGGAGGCTTATTCAGTGTAAAAAAAAAAAAAACCTTTGACCGATGCCGATTATTGAATGTGCCGGATTATCGATGCCGGATTAGCGGGGTTTTACTGTACCACGGCTGTCACTATGCTGCTTGAGCGTACAGTTTATTTGGTGGGAGATCCTGCACGCGTCTGCAATTTAATGTTTTACTATCTGGGCATAAAAACCATCCGAGTGATAATCACAGAAGATAAAACAAATGAGAACCTACGGCCATTCCAAATGAAACAACCGTGGAATAGGATTAAGAGACTTCCTTCTTTATAATTTCTTAACCAACAACAATTTCCCAGTAAACCTTTAATCATCAGTTTCTTACTGGTTCAAGAATAATTAAGTAGTGAATTCACATTCCCTAACGATATACGTAATTCTGATGAAGTGCACAACAAAAAAAATGATGCTAATACCACAGTTCACTGAAAATCATGACGAGGTTGTATTTTTATTTATAGTAGATGACAAAGAATTTCCCCATGTTCCATCACAGATTCGTCAGCGTTTCCGGCTACTCTTTTTTTGAAACTTCATATTTTAAAATAATCTAGCAAAGGTTTTTTATTAGACTTCAACTCTTCCTGAGAACCGGTTTTAATATTTTTAACCGATTCTTTTACTACTCCTTAACAACTATCAAGAATAATAATCATTCGGAGGGGAGAAGAGAAAACAAAACTTCCTCGTTTACAAATCTGGATTAAAAAAATAAATAAAATAAATCGTAATGTTTCAAGGTCAAAAACAGAAATTTCTTCAAATCGTTTTCAGAGACGGAAGTGGATAGTTTGATGAAGGAAAAATAACCCATTAGAATTGGAAAACTTAGTTCAAACATGTCGAGAAGCTTTTCTGATCCCTTAGAACAGTGGGGAGTCTAAAACGTTCGAAATCACCTGCGAATTGAAGTTTCATCGCTGGAAACAGCTTGAGTTCAAAAATAGAGTTTAAAACATTATATATTCACTTAAATATTTAATTTTGTAATTACAGTATCTTTTTGTCTACATTTCATGTAGGAAGGAATTTTTTCCACTTAATATAAAACAGAAGTCCAGAAAAACTGACTGTTAACGAATTGCCGTTTTCCAAGAGTGACAAATGTTCCGTTTCTTGTCCTCTGCCCTTTCTTCATTGTACATTTCCTTTCTATTTTCATTTTCACAACCGATGTTCGTGCAACCTTTCTTCATCTTAGCTCAACCATTCAAGCATCAGAACAATGAATAGTAGCAGTTATTAAACTATTAGTAAGCGAAAAATCTTTCATTACGATCTGAATATATTAAAATTTGATGAAACATTATTTGGGAAGAAGGAAACTGAATCACCCACTGTCTACTCCTCTCTATGATACTTTTTAGTAGTATTATTCTTTTACATAAACGTTATAAACATTCTTACGCAATGAAAAAAGTTACATTGACACATTTGTCGTTTTTTCTTGAACTCTTTGGTACTGAAGAAAACCCCGTCTAAATTAATGAAACATGTTGTGTTAAAAACTATGTATGTAGGTATGTTATACCAAAGTCATTCATGGGAAAGATGACGGCTGTTTTATATTGACTCTTCTAAAATCTAGTTCACAAATATTTAATAAAATCTTAAAAAAAAAAAAACCGGTCAGCGAAGTTTCTAACATGAGAGGACATAACTTTTTAACTTAAGAGAAGGTTGAAGTGAAAATTTTTCTACAAAATGCTACGAGTGAATGGAACCACTTCCCTTGAGAGTTTTGGTCAAAGTAGGCTTTCCTACAAAAAAAAAAAGAAGTAGTACCTTAGTCTGAATGAGAGAAGTGAGCCAAAGATAAACACGGAGAAAGGAGAAGCAAACTACATATCGATCCCACTGACAACCATCTTGTCTCGTCCAGCAGCGCCTCCTTGAGACTTGTACCTAACTTACAATCTGCGCTTCCCTCTCGCAATTTGGTTCTGTTTATTGGTGATAAAACGCTTATTCCAAATGACCAAAGGCACACACAGATATCGGAAATCAATGGAAGATAACAAAAGAAAGGAGGAAGTGGACGGGACTCAGGTTCAACACATTTTATATCAAAGAATCGGAATTATCAATCAATAGGGAAAATGAATAGACACATATACATATGGCTTTTAAAAAAAAAGATACTTCACTTAAGGCGACTCTGATCGCACAAACTATTAATAGTCTATATCATTTACTCACTTTTTTTCCTCTTGTTACGTAATATTATGACTATGGATTTACTTGATATCTAAATACCAGAAGGAATTACTTGAAAATATCAAAGGAGATTGAGATTGGTATTATTATTATTACTATTATTAACATTACGAAAAACGCTTAATTAATAAATTATCAATTAGACGAATTTGACAACCTAAAAAAAATAATATCAACTTCTGTACGTATAACGAAATTTCTTCGCACAAAGCTAATTTTAATAACAGCGAAATACCTTTATTTTAAGCAAATGGCTTTCTTTTCGTTTGTTTTATGTAATTCGTATTCCTGCTAAGTTTTAAGACTAACAGATAAACACATAAATAAATTCCTGAAACTCTTACACTGTTTACATTTTCCAATATTTCGTTTTAATCTCTTAAAACTTTCTCAAGGTTTTTGTAAACAAAAATTAAAAATTTAACATAAATTTAGAAAAAGAGAATTCCTTTTATTGATGTACGTATTTTTAAGACTAACGTTTCTTTATTTGCTACTTTGTGATTTTGAATAGCCTGCTTTCCTCACTGCGCGCGCATGCGTCACACCTATAACTTTCGAACATTCTTGAAACTTAAGTGTGCAAATTTAAGGCCTTATAAGACACGATTTAACGTCTATACCTAAAAAATTTTCCAAGAGAAATCAACGGGATAAATGCGACAAAAATAACCGTAAGAAAGCACTGGAATCTAACAATGAATTTCTATTAATACTTCATTGTTTTAAAACAATGAATCTCCTTTAATTAGCCTTTAATTAATTAGCCTCCTTTAATTTGAAATGATTTAATCTAACCCGATTTCGACAACTTCAATAATTAATTTGACCTTTAGTTTTTCTTTTTAGAAAATTTTGTACTGCTGAAAATAAACGTAAGCTTTTAGTTCACCAATTAAAAAAAGAAAAGAAAAAGAAAATGACATTATAAGGAAAGTAGGTTTTAAATTCTTTGTTTTCTATCAACTAATTTGGATTCTTGTTTTGTCCTGTTGCCGTACAATTTTTATTTTCCATTTGTATTCATTAGCTTAACTTTTTTATTATTTTATGTTTTAATTTTATTACTTTTTACTTATTTCTTCATCATAATATGTATTTATTTTTTGTTCCGACTTTCTTACATATGATTTTTGCCTACATTTCCAGTAAACTCTTATCAAAACTTGCCAATCAATATATTGCAATCAAATCTGCAGCAAAAAATAAGAGCCAAATTTCTCATACGAAACGAATGAAAACACAATGAAAAACAAACGTAAGAAATAAATAAATGAAACCAATTTATTAATATTAAAGTTTTGATACACATATATTTAATTTTTCATTTAAAAATAATATTGGTATTTTTTTTTCTTTTTAAACGAAAAATTAAATATATGTGTATCAAAACTTTAATATTATTAAATTGGTCATTAATTACTAATTTTGGTATTTTTTTTTCGTAAACTAAAAAGAAAAAAAAAGTAACTCAATTTAAAATAATTAATTATTATAATTAAAAACACGGAAACAGTATTATATGCTTAACTTCAAATACACCTTCGTTATGAGACCCTGCTTTGTTCATTCTGACTACTCTCAACTGATGATCGCCAAACAAGCGTGCAACGGGCTGATGTCAGTTTGAACATTGGTCTCAAATTTTAATGTGTTTAAACATTTTTTTTGGCGCTTTTCTTTATTTACATGCGCATAAAAAATTCATTGAGGCTGGCAGAGCCCAGCACATGAATTTTATTTTTTTTTTATTTTTATGTTTTTAGTTTAGATTTAGGGAGGTTCCGTTTCTTTTCCCACTCTACTCCAAATACACCTCCGTTATGAGACCGGCTTTGTTTATTCCGACTACTCTCAACTGATGATCGCCAAACAAGCGTGAGACAGGCTGTCTTGAGATGTCAGTTTGAACATTGGTCTCAAGTTTTAAAGTATTCTATGCTTTTTCTGATTATCTTGCTTATTTATAATTTGACTACGAAATAAAAAGTTGAAATTTGCTAGCTTTAAAGGTAAAAGCTTTTCTAACTTGGCTGAATAAATTGGGTAAAAATTTTGTAACTGGGCGATTTCAATGGATCAAATGTAAGATCACTGTAGGATTTTGAATTAAAATATTTAACAAAGAAATATTCAAAGAATGACAGCTGAATTAAAATCCAGTCCCATGCTTTACTTGTACTATAATGACTGTATTGCATCAGTTGATAGCTCACAAGATATTCATGAAGTGAATTCAGCGAAAGATTGAAAAGGTTAAACGAATACAACTAAATATTCAAGACATTTCCAGGTCTCGGACTAACATTAATGAGTCTATTACTAATCACAAATAGTAATGATTTTGGGAGGGAGGGGTAAATATTTTAGAATATTAAAGAAATCTTATATTCAGTGTAAAACATCGTCTCACAAAAAGAATCCCTATCTGTTCCATAACTTATCTTCTATTAAAATAAGTAATTCGTCTTCAGATACCAAACTGATCTCGTATTACAGAGCACATGGAATTCACACAACAGGAAGCTAAGCGCCTGGACCAAGGAATTTCGCTGCTACAAAGAGACAATAAGGAGACATCTGTGGACCATTTGAAAAGAGCCCCACGTGCATCCAACGACGTTTACCCGTTCCATCAAGATTCCCCACCAAGACTGGTATTACGAAATATGATGACAAAGTAAAAGAAGAAGAAAGCATTGAAGGATGATGATACAAGAAAGAAAGAAAAAAGGAGAATTCAATAATGGATTTTTAAGCAGCACCTGAAAGAGGGGGAACAGAATTCAACCACACTTCAAAGAAATCAATGATTAACCAAAATAGTAAATTCATTTTTTTTCTTCAAAAATAAAGGGAATTTCTTTACTCCGCTGCAAATTTGTATATATTATTGTTAGATTGCTAACACTGGGATTGAAATATGTTTTCTTCCCAATGCTCTGTTCTAATTAAAATTCATTATCTAATAAAGAATGCTTGGATCAATATCATTATTAACTGTTTGTAATGCTCCATAGAAATCTGAGACTGATTATAATGTATACTCGCAAAAAATCACAGATTAATACTAAAAATTGACCTGCTATTTGTTGAAAACGAACAGAGTTAGCGGCAGCTTGGTTTTTCCTAAGAGACTAAAAAACACACAAAAAAAGCAGACTCTTAGAATCGGCAAGAATTAGGTCGCTTTCCTTCAGTTTTAAACATTAACAATAAATGTTAATGTTTAATAATTAATTGTTAATAATAATTTATTCTTTTTTTTTTAAATCGTATCTTTTTTTTTATTAACCAAGATAAAATCTTTACAGCTGCTATGGCTTAAAATAATGAAAGGTTTAAATACAACATTTAGTAAAATTAAATACAGGTATTCGATTACAATAGCACTATTAATAATCACCTTTAGTACCTTCTTGCATCGGTGAGTATTGTTGTTGTTCTTAACTCTCCATTGTATTTCACTCATATTTTGGCAAATTTGTAAGCGATATAAGAAGGTTACATGTTACTGGAATGCAATTCTTTTTATTAATTACACCTACAATATAAATCATTACTTTAGACCCTTCAGAAAATAAAATAAAAAAATCGTAAAAATATTGTAATGGTGTTTGTGGGAGAGTCTTTAGGAGCGAAAGACGACGAGTCAAGTTCTGGAACTGTACTGAATTAATTAATTAAATGAAAAACATGGGTTTTTGTAGATTTTACAAAGTTGGATTTCATTGGAAGATTAATTAAAAAGATACAGAATGATTGGACAAGAACATAATGAATTTAAATTAATTAACTAATAAAACGGCTACAACGGAAAAGAATTTAAAAATAAACAGAACATCAATAATTAGGAAATAGAAAACGAATGATTTAAAATGAATAACGATAAAGATTAAAATGAATAAAATACAGATATATACAAATAAATGATTTCTAAAAATATTTACATATAAACTGTTACAATACTACAGACGTCTCCGTTTATTTTTTTAAATTATAATATCTTCCCAATTACAAAATTTTCATTTTATGAAAATGCTAATTAAATCTAAAACACGAAAAAATAGTGGATTACTAAAGATTGTTGAGACATCGATGTATGTTTCAAATTTCTACAAGAAGAATTAGTTTGTCCACACGGAGTTTCAAAGAGATCAATCTAGCGATTAGAAAGTTGTTAGGGCCGCACACATACAGATTGATTTCATAATTTCTAATGAAAATAGATTAATAAATTAATAATGCATGGAAGAAACGAGAAGACTAAAGAAATTTAAAATCAATACTTAATTAGAACCAAAATCTTATGCGGTTCATTTAAAAGTGTTCAACAGTTCACACTCTTGTAATGAAACCTTATCAAACTTGGGATGTGTATCTAATCTATTTACGATTTTTGTCTAAATTATTCGATATATATTATATTATAAATTATAAAACAAATAAAAAAAATGAGAATATCTTAAATTATTGGAGCTAAACCAAGCAAGTCAGCCAGGACAAAAAATGGTCTCCATCACTCGACATTACTTTTTACAGCTGAACTATTACCATCTGAACTTAACATGAGCAACAATATTTACTTAATCGTCATTACATTTATTAAGGCTAGTTTATGTTTACTAAGAGGTTCAAAACAGTTTTTCACTACAAGATCAGAATATACCAAAACCTAAACACTGAGAGTTGATGAAAAGTAACGGACAAAGAACAGATCCACAACTTTAACAGCGTCTGCTAAAGGTGAATGGACTCACTCAGAATTCTCTACACAAATGGAGAATGGTTTTCACTTGGTACGAAAAACAATACAACACAGAGAGACAAAGGAATTCAACATAAGGGTACCTACAAAAGAGAGACGGAGGGTTCACGTTATTCATAGGGGTTTCACATTCAACGATGGAAGACCAGCATTCCTCTACGACGAATGGTTTGTTAAAAAGTTTTCTAAAACTGAATAATTTTAAAATCATTGCTACCTACGTTAAGAAAGATCCACACGCCCCCACGCAAGCTCTACATGCTTTTTTAGACTGTGCATGCGAAGTTACAAGATTCAACCTTCTGTCAATTTGTAAAAGTACGACGCTAAAACGAATGGACCCATTTCCTTAATATTCGAGTGTGATTCTTATTAATAATGAACCAACTTACAACACAAGTACGGTTATTTTGGTTTGAATCCTTGCTTCTACATCTGAGAGTGTACCTGAAATATTAATTGGAATTACATTACAGAATTACAGAGCATCGAGAAGACCATCAATGCTAATGCATTGTTTATGTTTATGTTATGATGTACAAATTCCTACAAATAAAAGTAGATGCCAATGTTATTCTGCAGCATCATTAAGGTCCTGACTCAAGCAAATGCAGGCAACTGCAAACCTTTTATTTCTTTTAGCACTGCATCTAAAATTCTGAAAATTTAAATAAGAACTTGTGAAGCATCTGGGATTTCTATTTTCTTATTTTTAATTTTCAAAATATTCTGTAATTGATTAAATTAAAATTCAAAAACAATCAATTTTTTTGTGTTTTCGATATTACTTGATATTTTCAACTTAAAAAGACTTGACGAAAACCTGAAATGAAATATAAGGTTTTTAAATAATGAATTTAAAATATTTACTATTAGTGCAACAGTTAATTTTTAACAAAGTAAAAAGTTTTTTTTTTTTTTTTTTAATTGTGAGAGATTAAATTATTTTTTTTTAAATTAACTGTTCTACTAATAATAAATATTTTAAATACAAATCATTATTTTACAAATGTTTTATCATTAGAGATTTTCGTCAAATTTCTTTGAATTGAAAATACCGAGTAATTCCTAGGAAAAAAAAAAAAAAAAACTTCAAAAATTGACTGTTAAATTAATTAGATTTTAATCTCATTAGTTATTGAAGATTTTGGAAATTAAAAACAAGAAAACAGAAATCCCAGATGCTTCACAAGTTCATATTTAAATTTTCAGAATTTTAGGTGCATTGGAAAAAATAAATATATAAAAGAAATAAAAGGTTTGCGGTCGCCTGCATTTGCTTGAGTCAGGACCTTAATATGGAATCTAACTATAATTAATTTACATTTACAAAGTAAAGATGTCTTAAGCAATCAATGAAATTACATCTCTTAAAAAGTAAGATATCTTACGATGATTGATATGACATCGGTAATTTCTTGAATGCCTCTCAGTTCTTTTAATCTGGCTTTTTTTGGGAAGAAATTCTTCTAAGTCGAAGACAATCCGAATGAAAGACGAACGATATCAATTCCCTTTTAGGAAGAGAATTAGGATGCAAATCCTTCCATTATCCGCTGGGTCGAGTGGCAGGATTAGAGTTGGTATCGATTGGAAAAGGTTCTTCGAGGTCTCAAAGCTCTTTTCCGAAGCCAGTTTCTTCAGTGGGAGGGTTCTAATTAGAGGAGAATCAGAGTCCGCACCTGACAGCCAAAGAAGAAGATAGCTAATCAAACTGAAAAGGAGATGAGACCTCAGAAGAAAAGGAGCCCCGCCTGTTTGTGAAATTAAGAGTTCCCTTCGAAGTGGAAAAAAGAATAACGATGGCTCAATAGGGGAGAAACAGGCAAGTATTTAACTCTTCGAACATTTGGTCTAATAAGTTCGCAGCTTAACAACAACGGATAGAAAAATAGGTTAAAAATCAAAGATCCATCCATCTACGATCATGTAATTCAGTTTGTAATAATTTCACTTTCAAAGCAGTCTAGGAAGCTGAAACTTTAAAAGTAGGTGGAGGCTATTGTAGGAAATAATAGCAAATGTTTGATTTTGATTAAAACTGCTCTCATATTAAAGTCTTTGAAAAGGCTCATTCTCCCTGATAAATACATTATACTTGAAAGTTTTTCTATGTAATTAGTAACTCCA
>JAFIDM010010028.1:28863203-28875414 GCA_023159025.1 Thereuonema tuberculata | reverse complement strand
CTTTATTTATCTATTTATATTTTCACACGTTAAATTTTCTTTAGCAACATCTCGTAATGACAGTAATAAGACAAGAACCTCCTGGTCATCTTGTGATATTGTTCGAATTTATTAGATAATCATTAATAGTTCATTGGCTCTAATACAACATCTACAGGCGAGACAATCTATCATGATCTATAAAACCAAGCACCAAGAGATGAAATCATTACTCAGCATAACATCTAGTGAATTCACAATTACAGAAAAATCCAACAAAAGAAATTTATATAAATATTTGCATACACACACACACACATATATATATATATATATATATATATGGTGTTGCAAAATTCGTGTTTAATATTCAAACCATGTGTAGGGGCATGGCGAAGGATCAATATATTCCTAATGAACCCATGTCCGGAAACGCCCCGTTAAGGCGCTGGGTGGTCCTAAAGTGAGCCTTTCCGAGAGAACAGATCCTTCGTTACACCATAAGAAACGTTTTGCAGGCGAGCCCCACATTGATATGGGAATGCTATTTTTGTTTCAATATATTGATCCTTAACCATGCCCTTACACGTGGTTTGAATATTATACACGAATTTTGCAACACCCTGTATATATTTGACAGGGTTTTATTTATCAAAGCGACGAATCGTACAATTTAGTTAAATACTATATCATTACAAGAACAACTACTGGAGTAATGTAACGTCCACAAGATTTATTCGAGTTTCCCTACCAATTCAGTCAAAAGAAATTTGATACAATTCATATACAAAGTTTGTTTGTTTGTGGTGCCTGTGGGGTTTTTTCCACCCCTTAAGTTTTCACTGAACTATTAACAAAAAAAAAAAAAAAAGTTTTCTTTCAGAATGAATAAATGCTAAAATTTGTTAATTCTGAAAGAAAACTTTTTTAAACTGTTTTTTATTAACAAATGCTAATACATTTGTTTCCAAAGATAATAATAAAAGAATTTAAAAAGTTTTCAATGCTAAAAACAATCCTATTCAGGAGAGAATACAACATAACACACAGTCACTATAAAAGGTCATCTATGAAACTACAGCTATGATTTATTTATTTTGAAAGGATAGTTGTTGACTGACGGGTAATCAGAACTGAAGAACCTTTAACAAATATTCCCGTAAGAATCTGACTCCTGCACTGAGTAAGCACAGAATAGTTTTGCACGGACTGAAAAAATAATGAGAAACCAAAGAAACAGAAAGAAAGAGGAATAACAGGTTCCAATTCCCTGAGGAGAAGATACCAGTAGCAAAAATATCCCTAGGATAAGATTTCAAGATTTTAAAATACCGCAACCATCAAGGAATGGAACGAGGGAAGAAAAAAAAAGAATCCTTACAAAATAAAGATGCAAATTGTAGGATTCTCACTCCAATACTTAATTATACTAAGTTTTTGAAGATGCACATCTTTATCTATTAAAACAAAATAAGTTTTTGACATTGTATATTTTTAGTAACTATTTTGTCTTTCGTCTGCTATGTATATAATTGGCGTCCCAGCTTCCGAATCTCTATTACTAAAATCTTTTATTTCTCTGTCTGTCTGTCTGTCCGGCGCAATTGTTAATTTCCTGTGGAAAAATCACTACATTGAAACGTTCACGACGGGAATTGAACCTGCAAGCTTTTGATCCGAAGTCAGACGTCTTATCCATTATGCCACGGGGACTACATTCAAATTATTGTTTCTTATCTCTCCCTTTGTGTGTGTGTGTGGCGCAATGAGAGAGGAGCCAGAGAAAAAAGAAAATAACTTAAATTTCAATGTTCATTTTTTTAGCTTCTCTCCGTCAACAATGGCGCGCGCTATCAAATAATGAGTTCATTCAAAAAGGAATAAAATATCACTTTTTGCCATAACCGCTTGGAATCGATTATTCTTGGATTATCTCATATTTACCAGGGGCAGACAGGGGGATGGCCTAGTACTCATATTAAAAAAAGGATCTAAAAATTACATGTGTGCCTTTGATTTAAAATTGCAATCTTTTTCTTTGTCTCCGACGAAGATTAATCGATGCCATAAATGGTGACCAAACTTAAAATGTCTATGATAGCTTTGTTACTGTGAACGTACAAAAAAGTAATAAAAATTTCTTCTCTACTTTTCTCAAATGGATTGGACATAACACACAACTAGGAAACATTTAACAAACTAATCAAAGCTTTCTCCACTAGACTTCACTTATTTTATTCCTTCACGAACATTCAAACAGATTAAAAAAGGAATCTAGCTTTTATTTGGCTATTTTAAAATGTGAAGTGGAATCTCTATTTTTCGAGCTCTCTTTCTACCAAATGGGGAAAAAGCTTTCGATTATTCTAAATGTGCTAAACCCAGGGTTCGTACACATTTCCTTAGAAGAAAATCAAGGACTTTTAAGGACTAAAAAAACCAAAAAATAAGGACCTCTAAACGCCTTTGGGGGCCCGGAGCGGGAGTTCAATAACCAAAAAAAAAACGAGTAAAAAGTGAGGAATTTTTAAAAATGGGGCATAAAAATAAGGACTTTTAAGGACTCAATGTAAAAATAAGGACTTTTAAGGACTCAATGTAAAAATAAGGACTTTTAAGGATTTGCAAGGACCGGTACGCACCCTGTAAGCCTATGTACAACAAGTAAGGGAGAAATGAAGAGATACGAACATTTGATTATATCAGTGTACACATAAATATACAAAAACACTTTGTATATTTATACACGACACCCCTTCTCTCAAGAAAGATTAAAAAAAAAAAAAGGAAAACAGTTAGTTTTTCGTTAATCCACAACCGTTCGTTTATTTCCCACCATTTTGCCTGAAGGGTAAATTTAAAGCCATAACAAGTCTCAAGGAAGAATCAAAAGATAAGGATTTATAAGGATAAATAAATACAGACAATCAATATCATCAGGAACAAGGAAGTTCATAATATTAACAGGAGAGAAGAAAAAAAAAATAAACAAAATAAGGCAACTTAAAAAAGAACTTCAAGATTTTTCTTTTAAATAAATCAGTTTCATCAAACAATGAAAACAACTTAGGATCCGCTTAATAAAAAGTGCTAGTCAAAAATATAATTTGGAATGTGTGTTTTGGGAATATTTCCTATAACAAAATTTCATCAGGATTGTAATATTTATTCTGGTAAAAAAAATCTCACTAACGTTTCTTTTGTCTAGAACAGAATTAGGAAATTTTTCTTCACTGTGTGAACTAAAAAAAAAAAAAAAAATGGCTTATTCGATTTTATTGGATTAGATTTCTCAAAACTTAGTAGAGAATTTCCTGGATTAGGTAAAAAGAAAGATCTCTATGTAAGTATATTTCCTAAAACACGTTAATGTTATTTAAAAGTTCTTTATCGGAGAGAGATAAAGTGAACATAACAATTATCATGTGATTTGTACGAGTTTGGGTAACTAGAAATTAACCAAAATCTTGATAGTAAAACTGATGAATGATTTTTGGAAAATAAGGAACCATTCCTTCATCGATAAAAAAATAAAATAAAAAAATTACTAAATATTGCATTGGATATTATAAAAAAAATTACCAAAAATAAAACCTACTGCTAAAATCAGGCTACAAACAATAATTACAGTAGGAATTGTAGACTGAAAAGATTCCATAGCACGATAATACACAGCAAGAATAAGATACAACAGAAATATAATTCTTTCTAATATTAGGCTTAGTTTAACCTTAGTTTTGAATGTTTGACGAAACACTTTCTGCCATCCAGTGTGGATCTATAAAACAATTCAATTTAGGGACCAATAAACACAAAATTGCCCAATTTTTGGAAATCCTAAAGCCTTAGTTACATATACCAACAGTTTTGTTTTGTTTTTCCTTAATATTTCTTATTGATGAGGAGGTATTTATATAGTATAATATATATATATATATATATTATAAAAAGTATCTCTCGTATTTTTCATCTTTTTCTCCAGACATCTTACGACTGATTCTACAATGCCTATGGCAGTGATTTCCTCGGATATTATTCCCTATAAACTTCCTTATTTCTCATTCAGTTTCACGATAGCTGTATGTCGGACTGCTGTAATGACAATTTACCTTTTAACGTCTGACTTTTGAACTGGATATCACTTGAAGGACAGATAAAAATATAAGCTACTTTTCTCACCTGAAAGTCAGTTTCTTTGAGGCTTATTGTGAAAATGATTCTTAAACTCACTCCGAAAATGAAGTTCTAACGTGAATGAGTCAATGGAAAGTCCAGTGCCATTCACAAATTGAATACCTCAGAGGAAACAGAGGGGAAAAACTTCAACAAGGAATAATAACACAAAGCGGAAGTTAATTCCAATGCTTCTTAAAAAAAAGAAACTTTGGTTCGAGTGAACAGATAACGAAAACAAAACTCTAGTAGAACTTACTCTCAAAGTGTAAAGAATATTTCAGTTTATGTGTTTTAGTAATGTTAATACTACTTCTATAATTAACAATAATAAAACATCTTTTTAATGACTTAAGATTTAATATCTGAAATAAAATTAGCTTAGCATATAGCATATTATAACTTCCGAGATATGGTTAGTAAACATTTACTATTATTTTCATTATATTTTCTGAAAGACTAAAAAGGTGGTCAGATGCTAAAACATTTAGGTTTCCTATCGATTGACAGATTGGTGTCATCGCGCTACTTCGCTTCAATGGTTTTTAAGATATATCACTGGCACTGAATGCAAAGAAACTTATGCGATGTCAATACAGACAGACAGAAGCTGCACTGTTCTGTTCTGTCAGACAGAAGCTGTTCTGGAGATGCTATAAAATTATTGTAATGGTGTTTGTGGAGAATCTTTGGGATCGAAAGAACGAGTCAAGTTCTGGAACTGAACTGAATTAATTTATTAAATGAAAAAAAAAAAAAATTGGTTTATATAGATTTTACACTGAAGAATTTGATTGTAAGATTAATTTAAAGTATACAGAATGATAGTTTGGTCTCGAAAAAATATCTCATCCCTGAATAGGAAAATCCCTCAAAAAAGACCTGTATAATATACAGAATGATTGGATACAACATAATGAATTAAAATTAATTAACTGATTCAACGGCTGCAACGGAAAAGAATTTAAAAATAAACAGAACATCAGTAATTAGGAAATAGAAAGGGAATAGAAAAAATACAAATAAATGTCTAAAAAATATTTACATATAAACTGTTACATAATATAATGCTATGGTTGAATTTCATATATTTAATTTATTTCAGTTAAATGTTGACACTGTGATTACATTTGTATTGCAAGTTTATTTTTCCAAATACAACTTGCAGATCTAAAACGATCTCTAAGCGATCTCACAGATGACTACACCAAGACCTCTTGAGAACCACAGTTTGCAACCTTAAGTTCATGGACAGTTACCTTGATGATCTAATCTACAAGCGATTTTCTCAGGGTTCTCTCATTGTAGTGTCTTTTTATAAATCAATAGCTCAATGGTCCGTCTGTTGAAACCTATCCACAGGCTAATTTAATTCAATGACAGCGTAGAATTTTAAGCCTTTAATTGAACGGAAGATGGTTTTAAGTCATCAGTCCATTCATCTATCTTCATTTAATGGACATCCACCATTTATGCATATCAATATGAGGGTCTTATTTCAAATTAAATCAAGGGCGTCAAATAATAGCTATAAAAATCCCTATACGCAATTACAAAATCATGTCCTATATTTCCGCCAAATCGTCCCATCCCAAGTGACAGATGCCCAGATGGCGTTCGCATGCCACGTGAATGAGTCAGTCTCAAAAGAAAAATGGACGAATAAAAGGTTATTTTCATTTCCAATGCAAATGAAACGAATGTAAAAGAAAACACCCTAACAACCTACAACAATTCAACTCAAATGCAACATTTTTTTTTTTTTTTTTTTTTTTTTTATGGAAACTGTTTTTGGAATTTTCGTAAAGAATTTCAAATAAATAAATAAATTACGACTGAATTCACCTTCAAAATGACAAATTCAGCATCGCCGTATCAAACGAACTCTACTTTTATTTAGCATTCAGTTCTAGAACATTCAAAAAATTTTAAAGTTTAAAAAGCTGTACAGGCACTGATTTAAACCGTATCGTTGGTCATTAATAGAATAAAAATATCACCAACATCTGTAAAATCTATTTACGCTAATTTTAAACAATGAATAACAATCACAAAGCCAGCTTTATTTATGTTGAAAAAGAGAAAACAAGCAAGCAGCAGTTTTTATTCCTCGATTCTAAGAGCCCCCACTCCTTGGCCTTCTGTAGACTAATTCGGATTACTGGGTTTACATTAAGGAAATTTTATCTGAAAAGAAGCGGATGATTAATAAATGTCTCACGACAAAGTCAGCGCACGAGTATTATAACTTACGGATAATCTAAAATGGTTTTACAGAATAAAACAAGGTAGGGAAAGCGATTAGTAAACCAATCACAATTCTGCGCAACGTCTTCAATAAGAAAATATAACTGATATTGATTAAACTTCTTTATTATTATAAATGTGATTGTTGCGAATGCAAAGGGTGCAATTGTTGCGATTACTGTGATATTGTTGTACTTGTTGTAGAGCTGTATTATCAATGTGATTGTTGCGCATGCAAAACACGTGATTGTTGCGATTGTTTCGATTGTTTGTGCATTGCATTGTGGGATACATGTCCACAGACAAAACGGGATTATAAGTCTTCTGATCCTTATCAGAAGACTAAAAAAATTACCTAAAACGTAACAATCGTCATCAGAACAATCAATTCTGTAAAATCGTTATCTGAATATTATTTTTAGAAATTGAACTGAATATACTCTTCTATTAATTAAAAACTATATCTAACATTTAAGGTGTTCACAGGTTTTTTTTCTTTTTAACTTTGACGATTGATACTTTATTTCTCTTGAAAAGTGAAATAATTGGTATTTGAGGAAAGAAGCAGAAGTAGAGATTCTAAATTCGTTCCGAATCATTAGAAAGCAGCGAAGAAAAACAAAAATTCGGGACAGAAAAGGCTACGAGGTCAAAGCAATTAGAAAATATTTCAAGGACTCTGCAGGAGAGAGGTCGAGCCAACAACAAATCGATTCACAAACTACGTAAAATTACAAACACAGACTCGGAGCGAAGAAATACGATTTTTATTATATCTGAAATTTCGCGAGCTTTCTGAAAATAAGTAAATAAACTAACTTTGGTATTATTATTTTTTTTTTCATAAACAAATCGGAAAATCGATTTTAAGCTAATAATCTATTGTAAAGCAAAAGTAATTTCGATTAACTTCGCAATATTCATAAAAATCGCCTTATAAATATGAATCTTTATCTCAAAAATGTTACAATTTACAGGTTCGTCAAGTGGGAATTATATAAGTTTATAGAAATTCCTGTATATTCAGTTTTGTTCCCCTCCCCACCAGTTTATATGTAGGCCTACTCATTTATTTCCGTTTAAGAAAAATATATCTATATTTTTCGTTTCTATATTTAGATGCCCTAACAAACTGACTGAGGAGGTGAACTGTTTAATTATAGCCACAGATCTCAGCATGAATTTAACTCTTATTATTACAATGACATGTTTTTTAATATCTAGTAATTATTTCAAGCACAGCCTCTGAGAACAAAAGATGGAGAGTGAAAATGCTTGAAAAATGGATAGTGATCACGTTTACAACGATACAAAAAGGTTGTATTGGAAAGAATTACATTCAAATCAGCTGATAGCTTTTACGTAAGCCTTCGGTAAGTGGGAGTTACGACTTCGTCCCGCCTCGAAACTTTTTGTAATCCACACCTATCACAGTTTTGGTCAAAAACAATGAAATACCAGACATTTACAATTACTATTCCACGTGGAAAGATATCTGAAAAGTAAAAAGAACGCCTTTACAATTTCTATTGTATCACATCTATCTCTTAAAAGTAGATAAATAAAATAAAAAAGATACTTTATTAAGTGAAAAGTTAACTCAATAAAAGTTGTTGTTTTTTTTATTTATTTAATATTACAAAACTCCAAATTAAGTATTTAACGGAATAAACTCTTACTGAAGGAATACATTAAGACATTTTATTGTTTTTCAGGAGTATTAATTAACTGATAAAATAAAGGTATAACGACTTAACAGTCGACAGATTATCGTGAAGACGTAATGCGGAAATAATAGAGGAAATATTAAATTGCGGACCAGAGCTCTAATTCTTGGCTGTTAATAGTATGTCGGTGTTATACGATGACTTCTAATCCTCTTAAATCGCATAATAAGCTGTGATTATTCACGCTAAACTGAGCAGGGGCAGCTTCCGACGTTTGCTTGTCTCTTACTGTGCAGTGGGGATCGCTTAACTTAGGCTTAGCAGGAATGGTTTTTAATGGATTTTTTCCCCCGAGTTTGCCCTCAAATATCGACAGGAGACGGTGGCCGAACTAAGAGTTCGTTAAACTGAGAACAACATAATGATTTTCGAATTCATTTTCGTCAAAGAAAGAATAAGTTACTAGGAAAAAGAAACAAAAACAACAAGAATGTTTTAACGATATTATTTTACGTATTAGTTAATTTTAGCGAAGGCACGCATTTCATTAAAAAAAAATGTTTGTTTAAAAATAATTGTTTTTATAAGAGATGTTCTTTAAAATATAATTTACCGATTATTTTTTCGGAATTTGGGTATTGTTACTTTAACAACCTAACAAACTTCCCGGTATTTAATGTTCAAAAACTTTTCCGTTCGTGTTTTGATACAGATTTTCTTGGAGAAAAGATAAGAACGAAATTAAAAAAAAGGCTTCCTACCTCTTTGCCAGGCGCTGCTGGGATCCGTGGAACTGAGACACATGTGAGGGGAACAATATCAGACACACATCCGTGCAGGGGATAGATCCAATGAGCTCTGGCTATGAGCAACGCACTCCGTCACATCCTGTGAAAAACCAAGGCACGGTCGATGGACGGAGTTACTATTCCGTTTCCTGGGCGCACAACAATCACAGCCTTCCGTGGAGACCGCTTGCAAATCGGAGTCGGAATTCGAGGGCCTCGGACAGCCGTTCCCTGACTTGGTAAAGAGGAGGGTCTCGAGACCGCCAAGGAATTTGCGCTGCGGGGCAAGGGCGGCCGATCACACCGGGAGACCTGTGGAACGCTCCGATCTCGGGATCGGGGGAGGGAGGAGAGGAGAGCACTTTTGCTTTTCCCCTTACCAGGATCACACACACACGTGGCTTCGCGTCTCACGTTTCCGTCGCAATCTGGCAGCCGGACGAAGATGGAGGATGGCGTGGGTGGACGAGACAGCCGCACAAAAGCACTCGGATCAGGGGAGCGTTTAACGCCTCTTCGTCGTAGAACAAGCAGCAGCTGGATCAGGCGACCACTCGCCCACCGACTTTCGCCGACGCCATATTTCCAGCCTTCTCCATATAAAAGGACCTCTCTCTCTCTGTTAGGATGCAAAAATACCGCACTTCCTTTCCCGATTACCAATACAGGAAACTGTCAAGACCCTACTATAGAGTATAATGGGAGCCGCCCTTTCTCTATCACCGGCAGTTCACAACACAATTAGAATGAAACGGATCTACTCTACAATCAAAGACTATTAATAAAAATAGATTTAAATTCATTATCAAACATAAACTAGCCAACATATATGCTTTATTGAGAGACATAAGCCCTTGGCTGTTAGATGCTAAATCAATTCCTTTAAACACTTTGTTTAGGAAATTCCTTACAATATTCTACGTCATTCAGTATCTATAAAATCACACCGGTAATATTATATAAAACAGTTTGTCAACTTTCCCACTTCTTTCACCAGCCTCTAACTGCGGCATAGTAAACAAAATAAAAGATGTTTTTGTTTTTTTTCCTTTCTCCCCCTCTTTCCCAAGAAGATCAATGGGAAATAAAGGATAAATTTTAAATCCCATTTCTTATCCGCTTTTCCTTTAATGAAGTATTGAATATACTGGAAGTAAAGCTTTAATATAAAGACAAAAAGTTTGGAAAAATGAAAATAAGTCCTCGATTGCAGTAAGTTAACAAACATAAGGCAAATTTGGATATAAAAACAAACAGACAAACACAAATTAAATGTTTTACGGAATAACTTTCAATTTTCAGCAAAGCAGGGAAAAAAAAAACCCTCCGCTTATTCGCCTATCTTTATTTATTTAGCACTAACAGGATTCTATAAAAAGTTTATCATTTATAACATTTACTTGAGAAAATTATAAGTAAGATATGTTTAATTCTAAGAAAATACTTCATAATTATTTTTTTTTCTTATATTCTTAAAAATAAAAGTTTAAAATTTATTAAAATAAAAACATGGATATCGTTAATTTATTTAATTTATGTATCTCAAAGCAGGAATCATCTTGTAATATTGCCGCTTTATTTTTTGGACCACAAAACAACAACAAAGACAATACTGATTAAATCTTGTTCTTGTCAATCTCGTGAACATTGTAGGCCTTTATGTATTATTACTTATTGAAGAAGGACCAAACACACACAATAAGTAAAAATAAACACTTCATTACAAAAACTTCATGACATGTTTCGAGGATCGTAGTCCTCCTCTTCAGATGGTTTCATTTGATGTCGTGGGATTGTACACGGCACTGTCACTTAATTTGATCAATGAGGCTATAGAGTATATTTTTAATCTAAACATTGATCATTACCTCAGGAAGGGTCTCGTGGACGTTTGTAAAATACAAAGATTAGTTGGCACTATTTTTAAATTACAATGGTTTAGTTTTAATGGTGATGTGTACTTGCAAAATAAGGGTATATTCATGGGTCTTTCATCCTCAGCCATCCTTGCTGAAATAGTTATGAATTTCATTGAGATACAGCTATGGAACATTGACTTAATTAGCTTGCATATAAAATTCATGTGTAGGTACGTGGATGATACATTCATCATATTAGATAAAGCCGAGTTAAACAATATTCTAAAGATTTTTAATCAGATGCATAATGACATTCAGTTCACTTCTGAAACAGAGGTGGATGGCAAAATTTCTTTTTTAGATGTATTGATTATTAGGAATGATTCTTCATTGGATACTACAGTCTATCGCAAAAGCTCCAATGCAAACATCACATTAAATTATATGGCAGCTGGACCATTATTGTACAAAACCAATGCGGTAAAAACGGCTTTTAATAGAGCTATCAAACTCTGTTCCAATGGCAAGCTATTATTCGATGAACTGAATTTGATTAGAGGTATATTCCAAAGCAACAATTACCCATTGGATTTTATTAATAGGATTATTCATAGAAGTTTAATTAAGATAAGATCTCAAAATTCACAAATTATTGATGATAATGAAAGCAGAAGAGTGTGCCAGTTTGTATCTATTCCATTTGAACATTGTCTTAGAAGTAAACTTTCTCCCATACTAGGCCAAATTAATATCAAGTTGGCCCATAAAACTAAGAATACATTAGGTAGGTTATTATGTCAAGATAAAGAACATGAACGTAATTTAGACAGAACTAATGTAATTTATGGAATAAAATGTGCAGAAGGGGGTGATAGGTGCCTATATATTGGCGAGACGAAACGCCGACTACAAAAACGTATAAATGAACACGAAGGGGCGGTCAGGAGAAAGAATAAGAAGGACCAAACGGCTCTGCATCAACAACAAACGGGACACACGCTACTCACCAATGATCCTATTGTTTATACTAAGGAGAAGGACACATATCTAAGAAAATTCATGGAGACTTTATTAATAAAAACAATGAAATGCTATAACACCGAAATTTCAGTGACTAATGCCCTACAATATAACTTAATATGATCATTTACTATTTGTTTTAATAGTTCATATTATAATTTTGCACAACATCTTTGTTTATTGGTAATAATTACTGTAGACTGTTGAATTATTACTTTGTATTTGTTTGTTGAAATTCTTTTCTGGCTTCAATATTATGTTCGGAGCCATAGATTTTTCCTTAATATTAATATTATGTTTATCATCTGAAGAGGAGGACTACGATCCTCGAAACATGTCATGAAGTTTTTGTAATGAAGTGTTTATTTTTACTTATTGTGTGTGTTGGTCCTTCTTCAATATTATTACGCACATCATGTCTGATAATTACTATTATTACTTATATTTTAATGTCCTTTTTTTTTTTTTTTTTTTTTTT
>JAFIDM010010028.1:28826314-28847014 GCA_023159025.1 Thereuonema tuberculata | reverse complement strand
CTACAGATCATCTACCGTTTCTTATTCTTTATTTTTTAGAGAAACAAATAAAAACCCAATGAGATTTAAATCTTAGGCCTTTCATGAAAATAGTGAACCAGAATGTAACCTCAGAACACAACAGTCCAATGGCTCATCTACTTTACTTTTTTCCTCCATTTTACGACCCGATTCCTTGAAAGCGAAGGTGCTTCGGTTGCGAAACCTTTAATTTTATATTCAATTTGGTTCATCAATTTTCTTGAAGTGTTTAGGAAAAGGTCAGTGCAATTTGTGAGCTACTATTACAAGGGTAAGATTGAGTTACAGGCCTCCATTAGTTACTGCCTCTTCTGCAATAACATAAACTTCCCGCGGTTTTACTCGCGAATTGCTAGGTTTCCATTTCGACATAGTTCACTATCATCTTACCTCGATTGAAGATTATATATCGATTTTCCACTTTGCCTCACTAATAACAATAATTTGTTAGTCTATTATTATCAAGGATTAATAAAGATTAATAAACTAAATAAACCAAATGAAAACAACAACATAAATATTAAGAACCTTCCTAAATAAGTTTTAAAACCTATTTTATTTAAGAGGTTTCGACTCTTGAAAACTATTCGTAAATTGTAATATTCGTCGAAAACAAATGTGTCTTCCCATTTTTCATTTGAAAACTAATTAAAGCCGCAAATGTTTACTTCAAGTTGCCTAAATCCAGTCCCTTTCAGTTATCTTCAGCTGGATTTGAACCCGCTGCATTTAAACGCTGAAACCAAAATTCTTTGCGAAGCACTGTTATAGTCGTCGGCAAAAAAAAAATAAAATCCGCTGTTTGTCGTCAGTGTGAGTTAACTGTTTCACTTCAATGGGAAATTTTTACCCATCTTCAGGTCTACATTTCTCCAAAGGGATCAAACAAAATAGAAATATTTAATAGTTTCTTGTCCGTAAACATGCAAACAAAGTTTCGAAACGACTCGTAGATTCAAAAGTTAGGGGATGAAACACAATCTACAGTCCTCGCGGCGAGAAATGATCCTCCCAGAATGCAACGCAGATGATAGATTTATCTTTCCTGGCCTGTCGGTCAAATTCAAATGTAAAAGAAAATGGCGTTCGTTGGATTCACATTCAACATTTCGACGAGGAAAAGGTCTCAAAAAACAAGTAGGGAAATTATTCTTAACGTTGCTCGTCGATTTCAAGAAGATGTATGTGAGATTTGTGATATTTCCTATTTTTGATAATTGAGATTGATATTTTCTGCGGAGCTTATGGCATTGATACTGAAGAAATTAGTCAATGATAATGTGTTTGCGGGTTCAACTCTCACCGCGACGATAATAATCTCATGATCCTTAAGTAGACTAAAGCACAATTACTGACATACCGCTACCCGTTATTTTATTCTACTTGTAAAATTACTTTGAAACCGGAATTCATGTAATCAAACATTACTATAGTAAAACGCGGCAATTTCCGATTTCTGATAATTCATAATCTTCAAAAGTAGATGTGGGAAATTAACTTTTAGTAATGTATTTTTGTCCTTTTTGTGACCTCATGTTTTAAAAATAAAAAAATTAAAAATTCCAAGAATCCTAACCGAAAACTAAATTGTAGCTGAAAAGAAATAGACTCCGTTGTTGACTTGGCTTTGCTGTTATCGTATCGGAACGGAAGCATTTTCATGCACTAATGCCGCCGTAGTGAGCAATTAAGGCGCCCTCGGTCCAAAGGCACAAGGTTCATTCTCCTGTCAATTTCATCCAATTTTCAGAATCACTTTCCCTCTTGAGGGGTTCATAAAAAGCGAAGGGGGAGGTGGGGGGTGGAAATAGCCATTCACCTCCTTTACTTGTGAAAGAATAGGTTGATCTAACTAGAAGTGAATCCGATCAAAACAACAAGCAAGGAAGATAGGAATAGTAAAGACCTTCACTGCACTTGTATTTCTTTAGACGAGGTGTATAGGATTCATGGTTAATTTATTTCTATGACGACAAGTATCTTGCGCTAAATCCACCAGAAAATATTTCAAATAGTAAACATCATTTTCATCGGATGGAAAAGCAAAAAAAAATTCTTGATGCCTGGAATTTATGTTTCACATATTGTTCAAAAATCCATTTATTACTACTACAATGTACTATGTAGTACATAGTAAAGTATATAGTATGTTTGTAGCTAACCACTGACGGAATCCACGCAATTTTGTTTATGTGTAATAACTCCTATAACTACGTCAGATTACATTATATTATACAGTCATATTAAATATAAATATTTTACGCTTGTAAATAGTTTTCCTCGTAATTTCTCTTTATGTTAAATTTACCTAGGGTGAATCACCTGATATGAAGATCAGTGCCTTTAGTTTTGTTCCTCGAGCAAAGAATAGTTTTGGTCATCTCAGCAACGGACCATCCGTAACCATCTGGACCACTGGTATCTGAGAACTAATCGTACAGATAACAAACTTGGCCGTGACACTTCCGCTATATATTATTCGTAAAGTCGAAGTAATTACGGAAAATTACGGTAAATGCCATGCATCACTGATATAAACAATAAGCAGTTGGGGAAAAGAATTCGAGGGGGGGGGGGGTAATCTGTTTGTAATACTGAAAAATTTAAACACACACTCACTAGTTTCTATACAGAATAACTTGAATATGTACTGCTTTGGGCGCAAGAAGGCCATTAAAGCCATCAATCGTACAACTTGACTAATTACAAAATGCTCTTGCACTCATAATCCATTTATTATAACCAATGAATCTCAATTACTGAAATCTATCCGTAGTTGAAAAAATAAATCTTTTATTCTTTTCATTCCGAATCCAACACCCACGCCTCATTTTGATAACCATGCTTTTCGGGCTCTTCTATCAAGTTTGTTTCAAATTTAAGATTAAGACACGTAAAGACCATAGCAGAAAAACCGGCTGAATTCTCAACAATCTTTATTAATTACAATTTCAAGAGCTCCACCAATCTTTATTACACCGTGAGCTCTTTCAGGAGGAGGTGGGGGTGTTTCCCGTTTCCTTTATTCAGGGAAAACAAAAGATCATTTGTTACGAGGTAAATAAATACTCGGTCAAAACTGCTTCAACCGGCAGCATCGCAAAGTGTGGTTTAGTTTTCTGCTCAAAGGAAGCGAAAATCAATAGAAGAATAAAATCGTTACATCACGAACTCAATCCCCAGTAAATATTAAAGAACCTCTATTTTAGAAAGAATATTTATTATTTCGAAATAGGGAATTTAACCCAACGTTGTCTAGGAGAAAGATAAATAAATAAATAAATAAATAAATAAAAGATTTCATAATATCTCAACTCAAGTCTTATTTTATTCTCGTTCATTTCACTGAAGAGATAGAACATTTCTTTAGATGCTTTGTAGAAAAGTAACGACAAATAGACAGGAAAGAAAGAAAGAAAGAAAGAAAGAAATGCCTTTTCTACAAGAAATATCTGACCATCACTGCGGACTGAAACAACAGATTAAACTCAAACATGTGTTCTTATCATGGTCGTAGCTTTCGTCATTCTTGAACCGTGAACTACAAACTTTCTTAAGTTTATTTTAAATTAGATGATTTTATTTTTTTAAAAATGCAAGTTATATTTGTATTTTTTTAATGTAGAACATTTTGTATTAGAAATTATGAAATATGTTTACCTGTCACTGAAAATAAGTAAAATGTCTTAGAATTAAATATCATCATCAATAAAAGGATTGGCTTGAAATCCTTTTATTATTGTTTTATTGTTTACAAAATTAAACAAAAAAAAAAAAACCTACAATATTTAATTAATATAAATACATTATTTTAAATACAAAATGAAAATAGGGAAATGTAATTGAGTCTAAGATCATTTGATGTAAATAACTTTCAGATAAAAAAACTGCCGAGATCTTAGAAATAATCAAGATTGTCTTATTTATGTTTATTTAATCTTGTCTTTATTTTCAAATTCTGAATTAAAAGGAAATTTCGTTTCAATATTTTACGAAACAAAATCAATAAATGCAATAGTAGCAAAGAACACAGTTTCTGAAGCTTATGAAATAAATTTAAAGATTTGTTTCCTTAATAATTTATAATTATTAATGTCTCTCCCTTCTCCGGTTGAAATGCTACAAATTCAATGTGTTCTACATCTTCTTCAGTTTGAGTGCAAACATCTACAAAGCTAACAAAGAATTGTTTAAACAGAGGTGAAATCGGTTGTACTTCTACGACGAAATCTTCGCGTAAACCGACATAAATTTAACTAGTTTCATAATTATTAAAAATTAAAAAATATAGATAATTTAAGTATTCTCAGGTTTAATTTCTGTTCACACACCCCCCCATGATACTGAAATACTCTATTGCAGGCTGCGATATAAAAAAAAAAAATGTGAAGCAGAAAAATAAAAAAAAAACTAATTTATAAATATAGTGGGTTTTTTTTTTTTTGGTTATTATTATTATTCGAGAAATTACTTTATAAAAATCAAATAACAGATCGCTTTAAAACTTTACCTAACCGATACGAAAGTTTACATTTTTACCTTCAAATGTACTTGTTGATACAATGGTTCAGCATTAACACTAATTTAACTACTTAACTTACTATACTTTATTGTTGCTTCCAAAAAATGGAAACCTTGTTTTCATATTCGCTTTCCAATATAAAGAATAAACAAACATTCAAAATGAGAATGCATCAATTGTTTTATTCATTTGTACTAAACAACTGTCCTTTTCATGTTGAAATTATAACTATAAAGGGATATTGGATTGTAAACAATCGAATATTATTGAAAAGTTGCAATTTAGGTTAAATGAACCAACCCTGTGTTATTTTTTTTGAAAATTGGGACACGTCTTCATTCAGACCAATAGGAAACTCAAGGATTTATTTGTTTCAATATTGCATTTCTAAATACTTCATATTAAACAGCTAATTACTGGATTTCTTATGGAAGCAGCTGTCACAGGTTACGGTAGATTTGGTAAGGTTTTTGATAAACACTTTCAATACACATCGGGGGGATAAAACAAACAAACTTATGTCCAACATAGGAATTTCCATAAGCACAAGTTGATGAAAGTTTCATCAAATCACTGTCCTTTGTATGCTAATGCGCATTCGAAAGTCGACATCGAAAGAATGCTATCTTTTTTCTTTTTTTTAATCCTGCTAAATAAACCGGGGCTCCAGTGCTTTAGACGCTGAGCTGTAGATGGAGAAGCCGGGGTTTAATTCCCGGCAGTGTTTTCTTGGTGTAGTTTTCCACGGTTATTTCTTCTCCAGACGGACCATACGGTTACCCAGCCCTCTGTCAAAAGGGTTCGGGTTTCTTATTTCGAGGTTAAATGCGGGCGGGTGTCGGGCTGACCATCCGCTCTTAATAAGTCCTGTTGGTCGAGAATCGCTAAGTCTAAATCTCGGCGCACTCCAGTACCTGCTGAGTTGCAGATTTTATTATTTATTTTTTTTCAAATAAATCACATTCATCAAAACATCACTTTGTCAGTATAATTCATACTTAAGTATTCTCAATTCTTTCAAAGTATCCTGTATTTTCAAACCTTCTTCTAGTATTTCTTTCAAATTTTCCTTCGTTTCGTGAAAATCCTATGAAGAACGGAATGGTAATAAAGGAAAGGAGAGAGAGAGAAGAAAGAAAAAAGCTACATTCAAAATCCGATTGGGATTGGAAGCATGCGAGTCAATTATTCACTATCTTCTGGATATCAATAATAATAGTGAGAAGAATTTTTTATCATTATTAGCAAACCTGTGATCACGTGATCTTGGATTCTGGGATAATTTTCTTACCACCCGTGACCGCTTTCTCACAATCCGCGAACGCGTCTCGGAGACCTCGCCTGATCGTAAGTCACGTGACTGCCGGTTGACCCACGTAGAAAACAATGAAAATATTTTCATTGAGCATCTTGAAGACCGTCTCGGAGATCCGGGATGCCCGGTTGACCCACGTAGATAAAATGAAAATGTGAGCATCCTCAATACTACACCTAACATTTGCCACCTTATCTGCATTTCTGTGTCTTATGGTTTCGGAGGGGATAGGGCCAGAAAAAAAAAAAAAAAAAATCATTTTTTTTTTATAGTGCTTTATTAGGTGACTAACCCTAATAGAAGCATTGACCTAATAGAAAGAAGACATACGTCAATGTCACTGTCAGCCATCTGACAGTGATGTACAGAAATATTGAAACGGAAAATGAAAGCTAAGATTACAAATAAAAAACCAAACAATTACAACAATGTATATATACTTCTTGCTTTGTACTCACCATTAAACGTTTTTCTCTTAATTTTTTTAGCATACGATCTCCGATGTAGCAGCCTGTAAAATAAAAGAGATCTCAGCTTCTTTTCTTTTTCTTGTTAATCTTTTGCGATAGGGGCTTTCTGAACTGTACGATTCCCTTCTAATATGACTCAGTCCTTAATTGCTCCGATAATGTTTTTCTTCCCAACCGATTAGCGCTCGAGTGTTGATAATTAACCACAAAACATATGTACTGTTGGAAGGCTCTCCTTTTTTTTTAATGTTGTACAGATTAGGTACAAAAATCCTAAAGATCTTTTTATTAAGAAGGAAGAAAAAGGCGATGACCCGGGAATGTTCCCGTATTATAACAGTGATCTATTTTCAGCTCATCTAATGTTTAGAGACTGTCTCTCAAACAAAAAAATGTCAAATAAATATTAATAAAAAGGTTTTTGTTTTTTTTTTTAATTTACAATCATTTCATTTGTCTAAAAATGTTTTAATAATGACTTATTAAACAATTCGCCAAGTCTCGTTCACTTTATATCAAACACTCATCAAAAAAATAAATAAATATGTAATTAAAGAAAAATGTAGAATAATCTAAATTGCATATTTTCCTATGTTTGTCTGTCTGAAGAATGATTTTAGTAAAAATAAAGATCTTATTTTAGTATAAGATCAGATTAAAATGTCAAATAATTAAGAGGATTCAGGGAAAATAACTCCTGAGTTACTGGGTTCAGTCTCTGAGTGCAGGTCTTCCTTCAAAATTGATATTAATGCATCATAGACGTGATATCGACATTGTGATGAACTACTATCCCATCGTTTGGGAGGCACGCTGCCTAACAAATACTATAATTTTATAGTATAATTTTTTATTATTGAAGTAAGGGAAGCAATTACTATTTAGAATAAGTTATTTTTTTCTACCATTAGAAAATTAGAATTTCGAATAAAAAGGGCAGAAGATAACAACAGTTGCAGCTCAGGAAATAGAGATATCAAAACGATAAAACAGATATTTGTGAATCAAAACTGTTTTCAAAATACTGACCAAAATGTTCGCTGCAGAGACAATTGTTTCTGGTGAAAATGATTTTTTTTATCTCTCCTTGTGGTTTTATTTTCAAGCGATCAATGGCCGATGATGGTGGGTCACTGAATTTCAAAACTCTCTCCCGCAGATTCCTTTTGGTGCCACGGGTATTACAACTCGTGGGCAAAGTTTAACAATGATGAAAATGGCTTTGGCGTCGTGCCAGCGCCATCGCAAACTCATTCATAAACATCAATGGATTTCACTTTCATATTATCCTCTCAGACCCAACAAATAAATTTCACAAAAGGCTTCGTAATCTGTGTGGGGAATAACAAGTCACTTTGAAGCGATGATCTCCCTTCTCGGCCAAAGGAAAAAGCGTCTGAAACTGTAGGATTAGAAATGCATTTATTAAGATAAAAAAACAAAAACAACAACAACATTAATAGCATAATTAATCCACAATGAAGAAACAAAGCTACTATGTTTATCAACTTTTCTTTCCTTCTGTATAATTATCAAGCGTACATGATAAAGTCGATTACCCAAACAATTCCAAGCTTAAATTCCGCCATCATGCATACTGTTATGCACATGCTCAGTGAGCAATGGACCAACAAAACGTTAAATTAGTATTCGTCTATCGCACATTAGGAAATGGCGGTTCGTTTAATATTTATTTAACACTTTTTAAACAAACAGAAACGAACTATCTTTTTACAACCAGCTTTATTACAAAAATAAACTGTAATATGGATTATTAAAACATCAGCCTCATATCGCTTTGCTGAGAGGTCATTTCTGGTTACTGCAAAAAGCTTTAATTCAATGGTAACTAAGAAATCTTAATACATTTCTTATTACAAGAATGTATAAGTTTATTTTACATTTGCACACACACAACATTGCAACGACGATTTCATGAAAATGGCAATGAAAAGAACCGGTTCCTTATACAGTGAAGCTCGGTTATATCGCGATCTTTCGGATCCAAGATCTCAAAGATCGCGATCTGCCCGAGCTTTTTTTACTTCGCGATGTCAAATGTCGTATACTCGAACCCTGTTATCGCCCACACGATTCCAAATCGATTTAAAATGGTCATTTCGCGATTACCTACATCATTCAGAGCGATGTGAGAGAATTTTATATTTATAAATATTTAAACATCATTACTTTTTCAACACTTTGATGGATTATATTGACCAAAATCTTCATATTTCTGTTTTCTTACGGTTTGGCGCCGCAATCTTGGGATTAGCAGTATTACCCAGTATTAATTGCAACTAGCAAATCGCGGGCAGTTCTCTAAAATCAATCCATTTTCGTACTTTTGGGGGAAAAATATGATAAATTTTGCAATTTTACAATTATACACCTTTTCCAAAATAGAAGAGGTCCAAAACCAAATCGCGTTGTATCCGAATTCGCAATATAAACAACCGTGTTACAGCAGAGCTTCACTGTATTATTATTAAGAACAAATTAGGTAAATAATACTTCAAAAGCTTCTAAATATTATATTTCGGAGAATTACACTGCTTTTAAAGCATGGCTACAATTTATTTATTTATTTGTTCAATAGACCGTTTAATTTTATTAATGTCTATTGACTCAATTCTAGAGTAAACATATAAAAAATTACCTCATAGCTTTAATCGCTTTTAAAAAGGATGTGTCTCGTCGCGAAACGTACACATTCTCAACACGATGACCTACTCGCCACCTGGCGACAGAAAATGATTACTGCTACCATTGTTCAAGATTGAATATTAGCTATTCTTAATGGCGAAGTTATTAAAACTTATTACATACAATGCTATCCTTTACATAATTGAACATTACAGAACTCGGATCGCATTTTACTTAATTTTTATTGGAATTCTTTAGAGAGCTTGTTTATTATCCGATCTTAAAATTTCCATTTGTTTTAAGGCTTTTGATTTAAAATATATAAATCACATTTAATCTTAGGTTTTTATTTTTTTAAACTATTTTCTAAATTTCTACCTCGAGTTGTAATATCGCAATATAATAATTTCGAAGCATTGAGGCAATAATTTTTAACAATTCTTGACTACTTGTAGTGTAACGTCCAGTACTTCCTCTAAAAAGATAAGTTCAGAATGCAGGTCACACTGGAATATCACATGACTACCAGTTAGTTCCTCCTTCTTCCAAAGTGTTTCACTTTAACCTTGAAATAAAGTTCCAATTTCCTCAATGCACTTAAAAAAAAAACCCAAGCCATCGAAGTTTACTTTCCTTAGTCCGTAATTTAAATAGATGTATTCAAAACAGCCAGGCTTTGCAATGCCGTATTATTTTGGAATAAAATTGTTTTCAGTCCACTAGGGGCGGGAGTGGATGAAGCTGTTTCTGGGTGATAAGGAGAGAAAATCGAGTTAAACCACTCTGGCAGACGCAGCTGTAAATAATAACAGTATACAAACATCAAGAGCTGAATAGGCAAGCATTAGAAACCTAAGATATGAGTGGAACTGGTAAATAACATTCAAACTCTGAAACCAGTACTTAAGTTAATCTTATCTAAAAAGACGACAACTGAGAATCAAAGTATTCCCTATTTTAATGTCTGGGCAATACATACGCTTTTCATTGGTGTAACAATATTTAAGGACTGTTTGGAGACATTTCCACATTATCTCAGACATTTTTTTCCCTCGATTCATGAATGACACTCTTGTGCCTAAAGTGAAGATTCGGTATTCTGTGATACGGGATGGGGATAAAAGTATAAAAACAGCAGAACAACTTAAAGATTAACTAAGAAAGAATTTTACTTCTGCTGACAGTCATAATTTTTTTCTCCTCCTGAATTTAAGGAAGATTGAGATGTAACATTAAAATGATTTTTCACAATACATTTACGCCGTCCTATGAAAGATGGCGTTCAGAAGATTGGCATCAACAATCGTTTATCGAATATCGCTTTGCTGGAGCGGAAATTAATATAAAAATTGTAAAACAAGTTTCATCAGAATACTATAGTTGTTGAAATCTATTTAAATAAAAACAGATCCAGGTCTTTAATTAATTAACTAAAAAATGAAAGGAAGGAGTAAAGAAATTGTACATTTCAATTCACGTCTTTGAGTTATCGTCAAAGGGCAATCTAAGACAGCTGTTTCGTCCTTATTAGGATTCATCAGCTAGATTTGCCCATACTGATGATCAACTCGAAGGCGTGAATTGAAATGTGCATTTCTTTACTCCTGTTTTTCATGTTTCGATTTTATTACATGTGAAACTGCTCTATAACTAAAATAAATATATAGATTTTACTTGGTATTAAATAGACAAGTAACGAAATAAAAAGATCAAACTTAAAAAAAAAAAACAATATTTTTTATTAAATATTATTATTATATCATTTTTACATTTTTAAATTGTTTTTATGTTTTTAGTTCGTTTTTAATCAGTTCTCAAGTTTTTATTTTTAATTTTTCAATTATTTGACAAGTGCGTCGGCGAACATTTTTCGTATATCATTATTACAATTTACCTACATTATGACTCAACGTAAGATCTTTCGTAATCAAGAGGTGTTCAGTAATTAAAGGGAGCCGTTACTCATTTAATATTTTAAGTGCTTTTGAATACAATTCCTTTTTATTGCCCAGAAACAAAAACGTCCTTTGTCTTCTTAAAGCCGTACAACCACAGACACTTGCAAATCAATAGATGGATAAAGTAGGCCACTGTGTTTGCGTGCACATTTGTATTTCTAGTTCTGATCGATTCCTTCTGCTCATTAGGCCTATTATCAATCAATACGTTTCAAATCGAATCCTTAACGGTGTTTCCATAAGCGGGTGAACTGCTACGATACGATCTGAAATTGACCGTGACTTCCAACCATTCGTAAACAAAATACCTGAGATAGCGCCATGACAACTGAAATATGTAGGTCTCTGCAATTAAGGCTGTTAAAAAGGCCCAGGTATGCGTGGGTGTCATTCGCTCGAGGCATCCACGCTGTTAATGACTATTTCTTTAAAACAGTGATGAACGAATCGTAACTCGTAGGGTGAACTTATTGTTTCATTTAATCGGAAACAAGGAAAACGCCCCCTCCCTCCCTCCCACTTTGATCCTCTTCACTTTTTATCTTCAAGTAGAACTACTGTTTATGCTTTCATTATCATTGCTCGTTTAAAACGGATTTCATCCAAAAACATTTTGTTTTATTAGTTATTGAAAACAATGCAAATTCATTTTACAATTTTGAAAAAAAATTTCGAAGACAAAGTCATTCTCTAGCTTTTCTTTTCAGATACAGTTGAACGTCTATTTTGCGAACTTTTCTTTGGAACTAAGAACATTTTGCTAATTTCTTCGTAAAATAACCTCCAAATAGCGAAGTGCATTTTCTATTTAACGAACTTTTTCATGGTATCTATTTTTTTTTTCCTCCTTGAAATGGTTTTTATTATCAATATTCCCTTAGAAGAAATGAAAGAAATGTGGATACAGCTGAAGGAAAAAGAAGAAATTAACGATGATGTGCTGATTGATGATTATCTTTCACTTGATTTTGAAGTTGAGACCTCGGAAACACTAACTGAATCGAATATTTTGGACAGTGTAAAAAATAAAAACAATACAGCTATAAATTGCGATGAAGATGAAGATGATGAAAATGGAAATGATTATAATGCAGAAATCAAAAAAACCTTCGTATGATGAAATGCTAAAATCATTTGAAACAATCCGACGCGGATTACAAGTTGCAGAAAATACTGAAAGGGTTTTTAGTGCATTGCAAAGATGCGAGATGTACTATGAGCGAAAACACTTTCAAAAAACAAAAAACTCGGACAAAATTAACAGACTTTATTAGTAAAATTTTATGTAGCATGTGGTAATGTATGCTTTACGTCATTAAAATTATTACTTTTTTTAATAATATTGAATAATAAAAGGTGAATCTCTATTTAACGAATTTTCCAATAACGAACTTTTTTTGGGGATTTAGCGACTTCGTTAAATAGAGGTCCGACTGTAAATAAGGTATCTGTAGAACTAAAATTAGTTCAACATATTGTCTACTGAAAGACAGAAGATTGTCAAAGGATTTTGCTAAAATTAAGTATTAAGAAATGATGGCTTTCAGTAAAATTTAACTTCTTATTAAAATAATACTATCCCCCCCCCCCCCCAATAAAAACCAGTCACTCTCCCACTATTCGACGGAGTGCAAATACGGATGATAAACCTTGTTCCGTCATAGACTGGTTCCAATTGAGTGCCAATGTTTTCTTTTCTTCTGTTTATTCCAGTCCAATGGTAAATTCATTTTCTTTCTCGATTCCCACAATATCCTTCGCTGATGCTTCACTAGATTCTGAAAACAATACCTTTGGTTTCAATCAAAAAAACCAATAGGAGCAATAATACACCGACTCAACAGTGGATATCTATACAGCTTATTTAAAAAAAAAAAATAATAATAATCCACAAATCAATGCCAAATAAGATTTTAAAGGAAATAATTTGTTTTTTGAAAGTCTTGGGGGGGAAAAAAAAAAAAAGTCAAGGAATGTGATTTTTATTGGTTTTTTTTTTTTTTTCGTATTATAACACTCGTAAATCTACTTGTAATTTTGATTTCTGCTTAAGATGATTAAAGAAAAATAACTATATTTTTAAACCTATCCAATCTTTCTTACTTATTATTACTTATTTCATACTTATTTTTTTATTTATTTTTGACTAACTTCATTGTCCGAAAGTAGTCTTAAAAGTGTAATAATTCAAATTCTGTTAAAGTATTCTCTAAATATTTTAGCTTCAACTGTTTTCTTGCCTTGAAGATTATAAAAAAACTAAATCTTGAAACATGCGTCAGTTTTACTCAGCGGTCGAGAATGAATGAGTCACATTCTTTTTTTTTTTTTTTTTAATTTACTAGAAAGTATCGTAGAATATAAGAACTGAAGGCAGATTTCTTCTAGCAACTTTTTTGTTTTCTTTTTATTTAAAACATCTTCCACTTAAGCATTGACACTGTCTTAATTCTTTTACATCTGCAATTAATTAAAAACCTATTCCAATAAAGAAAAAAATCGTAGGTCAAAAAAATGCTATAGTCCGAATATTTAACAACCAAATTGTGAAAAGCTTCCACAATTATTTCAGGTTTTTTTTTTTTTTTTTTAAATCTATTATGATTTAATAAAACTCTCTGTCTGTCTTATTCAAATTCGCTTTCAAAGTTAAAGGAACTACAAAATCTATATTATTAAAAGGAAAGTTGCTTTTTTTCTGACCCTATCTCCTCCGAAACCATAAGACACGGAAATACAAATAAGGTGGCAAATGTTAGGTGTAGTATTGGGGATTTTTATCTAAGTGGATTTTCATTTTTATCTAAGTGGATCAACCGGAAGCCACGTGACCTACGATCAAACACGAGTTCTCCGAGATGCGCTCGCGCGTTGTGAGACAATTATCCCAGAATCCCATGTGATCACAGGTTTGCTAGTTATAACCTAAAAGAAATGAAAATCCAAAATGGCAACTAATGGCGCTAAGCCTTAAGAATTCCTCTTCAAATCCTGACAGATTACCTTGCAATCATCGTCTTAAAGTCTGGACATTGCTTTTCGAGCAGTAGTTGCAAAATTACTGATAAATAATAAATTACTTATTACTTTCGTAGTCTTCGTTCAGGTCAACTCAGGGGAGAGGAAAAGTATTTCAATTCATTTCAAAAATGACTGCAAAGTATAGCTTCATTCAGTCACTTTGAAAACTTGTTTATTAACAATTTTTATTATTATTATGATTTTTTTTGCTTTCAAGCACATGGCTACAATATTCAAATTTATTACCTGGAATTGAAATTACAGTACCTTTCTCCGATTGTTCCTTTCTAAATATCTCTACAATCTTACCTCGATGTTATTAATTAGTTCACAAACTTTTACATTTGAATCCTCCATTCACACACAATTCTTCAGATACGTCTGCATTCTAAAAGAACTTTTAATTTAAAGTTTCTCAAACTAATACAGAAATGCTTTAAATTAGTGATATCATTTTTACCGAAAGGTTCTATTGTCAATTAGGCTTAAGAGTTTCGAAAGCGACCCCGTTTATATAATATTCATAAAACGTCCTGTCTGAATTTTAAAACACTTGCTATAATAATTGTAACTCATCCCTTGTCAAGGAGGAAGGGCGAATCCTCGTCTGCCAACCTGTCAAAAATACCATTAAATTTTTAGTATGCAAGTCAACTTCTACCAAATATATTTTTGAAATGGAGAAGTTAAATGTTCATGAAGTGCAAAGAGTGAAAAGTTATTTTCGTTGTTTGAACGAATAACATTAATAAAAATATAAAAAAATATAAACGAAAAAATATAAATAAAAAGGTATCTGAATTGGAGACGAGGATGAATATTGTATTTCTTTTTATTTGTTGTTGTTCTCTATAAACTCTTAATGCATTGGCATCAAAATTGAGGAGTGTATAGTGTATACAAAGTATACATAATTGAGGAGACTGCTTTTTCTGCAGTCTCTATGTTTGCCGACTACGATTTTACTGTTGTACAACTTCAAATGTACCCAGGCTTTAGTGCTTTATTTATTTATTTATTTATTTATTTGCCAATTATTCTTTTTAACTTAAATGCACCAAAAGAGAAAAACAATTTCCTATAAAGAACTGAGTTCCTTAAAATATCGCAATTCTATATTTTTCGAGAAAATAATGCAAAGGAAAAATATCGGATTTTTTAAATTGTAATACATTATAACGGACCCCATTATAACGGACATCGCTTATAACGGACCGTTTGAAAAAAATTTGTAATAATAATAAAGGATGCTTATTTTTATCTGACGAGTTTTACATGTCCAACCATATTTGTTTGAAAATGTGTTTGCATATTATGAACACTTATGGCACCTCCGTCAGTTATTAACTGAAGAAATAAGCAGCAAACAACCCAGCAGAAAATAAATAATTTTTTCAAACGAATGAATGTAAACAATCAACATGAACCAGTACCTTCTTGTTCTAAAGATTAATGCAGTGTATAAGTACACATCTTTTTCAATTCAGCCTACTATGTCTAAGTCTGTTTTTTATTTTTTATATAATAATGACTTTTTATAGCTAACTATTGTACTTTCATTGATGTACACCCTGCTGTATTAGAGCCCTATATTAATTATTTGTTATAAACCGGACTTTCATTAAAACGCACAACCTTCAGCCCCTATTAGTCCGTTGTAATGAGGTTCTACTGTACCTGTTGAATTTTATATTACTGGAATCGGACTCAAAAAAGCGAAAGCTGGGAAAGAAAATGAATTCACTGTTTCTCGGCTATTCTAACTCCGTAATCCTAGTTTTGTATTTTCATTAATATTAACATCTGCATAAGTTTTTGTCATTTTAATATTAAGAATATTAACCAAAATAACTGCAAATTTTTTAACTCGTCATCAGCCATATTTTCTTCGTCGTATAAAAGTGTCTAAAACACTTGCAAAGGGTTTCCCACGTCCCAATTCATCCAATGCTTATCGCCTTTCCATATCGTGAGAGGATTTCTCTCTTTATTTCGATGAATGTTTCATGCACAGAAAACCCGCTATTTTAATCCCGCCTGGGACTTTTCGACGTCCGAGTCATTAAAAAGTGCGCCTTGGTGTTGTTACCACTCGTAAACAAAGTATTTGCCAGACAACAACAAGAAGGAGAGTGTGTCATCGTTTATTAATGTTTTATCTCTTGAAGAACAAGATTTATAACAAGTAGCAAATGAAATGGGAATCAAATGAAGAACTAACATTAAACGAGAAATTAATTTACGCAGAATCAAATGCAAAACAATGACCTAAAAGGCTATTGGAAATACACTATCTGAAAGAATTAAAACCAAAGCACAAAATATTATAAACACTTTTTGTTTGTTTTTCATCTGCATTAAAAAAAGAAACTTTAAATATTTCATTACTAAAATCTAACCAATATTAAATTTCTGCATCTTCAACGTAAATTATGACCGGCTCGATAGGAATTTTTCCCCCTTTTTCTTCTCCCCAGTAATCCCAAAATAGCCATAGGAGGGGTTAAAAATTTAACAGATCTGATTCGACAGAAAAAAAAAAAAATTATAGGCCTAATCTTGAAAATAATCTTTAAAAATATTCTGCAAGATTAATTTACATTTGCGTCGAAGTCATTAATTTTATTTATTATTACAGATTTGCCTTTATCTTGTTTTATTTACACAACAACAAAAATAATATTCATGTACTAAAAAAATTATTATAAACCAACAGAAAGTAAGAAAATCATACCTGGAATTTCTGAAATATTTCTTTATATAGCCTATCCGATCCCATACTGTTAGGCCTAGTATCGAATGGAGACAATATTTCATGAATTGCTACTAAGTTCAAGAGGTCCAATAACCAAGGTCACGGCAGCCCGGTCGAGAATTTGGCAACCTGGTTCCACGTGCGACGGCGGCGTCTCGGCCATCTGTGGAACGGGACGCCCAACGGATCCTTCATTCTGTGCTACACAATGATCGATCGGCTCGTGGTAAAGAACAAGGAATAAAATAACGCCTTCACCCACTTCCTTCCTGCCTTGTGTTGGTGAGGAGCGGATCCATTATCATGGCGGACACTCCCTGTGTTTACGATAGCCCGCGAAACGCAGCAGCACGTGCAAAGCGGCCCGTCAATGGCGACCGTCTCTTTGGAGTATTTAATTCATTCAGACGACGACGGGTCCAACCGTTCCATTGGTGCTCGGGTCGCGCACCGAATCCTCGTGGCTGGAGTTCACTCACCACTCGGGTTGCGGGACAGGCCGTTTACCTCTCTGCCGAGGCACAATGCAGCCGACGCCGCCACCGCCGTCGAAGGGGGGCGAAAGAATGCGCGGATCGTGAGAGGCGATGCCGGCTGCTATAATAAGGTCCTACGGAATTCCGCCGAGTTTCAGCGGACTGTGAAGGAAGGCTGGCGACCGTTGAGGCACGGACCCATTTTGAACGAAGCTCACTGCTGGCAAAACTCCGCCCCCGAGCAACAGGCAACCAACAATCGTATTATACGGGAAGGTCCCACTGTTAAGGGGGAGGGGAGGCAGTTACAACACTATTTACCGTATGCTTCATGCTGGTAATGAAGCGATACCGGCTGGGACTACCGGAGTTGAGGGCAACCTCTCCCCCTGCCCCTACACATACCCCTCACACTCTCTGGACACCAGGTGTCTTTCTGGCCTCTGAGTAAAAGGCATCTACCCCCTACCCCTCACCATTACGTTTATTATTTCAATGCACTCGACAGCGGTTCATTATTTTGTAGGTCCTACGTGGAAAAGGGGCCCACAAAATATAGCGGAACTGAAGCACACCCACGCCCAGGTACTGTTCGAAATACAAAACAACGGATGTGCTTCCAATCTCAAATTCAATTCGCTTCAACGAAAATAAAAGAAATAATTTACAGGAGATAGAATCCATCAGGAAGATTCCACAAGAATCGAAAGCAAACTCAACCAAAATGATATTCCGATCAGGAGGGAGAGGAAATACTTTTTTTTTTTTTCTTCTTTTCTTCTCTGGAGCTGACAGAGCACGCACAAGAATTCTCGGGAAGATTGTGTTTGTTCCCCAAGGCAGATTTTTATTTCATCGTATTCCTTCCTCTCGTGCCATCCACTCAATGACGACAGGATATTAATAAAAAACCCACACTTGGAGACAGTCATAGAAAGAAATTATTTTATCAAGGTTTTCTGTTGCAACAAAATGAGATAATCTAAGTATAAAATTTTCTTTCATTTGTAAAGAAAAAAAAAAGTCTTATTGTTTTTTAAGTTCAGTTTCAATTTATTTTTCTTACACATAAATGTAATAAAATCATCCTATTAATAGGCAAAAAAACGGATGTATGGATGTACGTTTGTTTGTCATCAAAGTGGAGAGAGAATATTTTAAAGTGTATTTTTAATTTTGTTAGTGTATTTTAAAAAAAAAAAAAAAAAAAAAGAATATTTAAGTGTAAGCAAATTAGTATAAACTTTTGCATCTATTCATATAGTGAATAGTAAAACAATTATTCCTATGTCCCTGTAAGGCATTGTGGGGCACTCTCTCATAGGCTCAATTTGGAGGAGCCTATTATTTTAGGGCAGGAGGTTAACTTATTTCGTCGAAAGTGCCAAGAAAGCATGTTGATATTTAAAAAAATCAAGAATCATATAACGATGGTCAGCGCTGTGGCATTATATAAAATTTCACGGTATTTCAAAAATGAGGTATTTGTTTTACTTCCGTGAATATTTCACGGGTTGCAACTAGTTAGTCTTTATTTTAGATAAAGAACCTTGAAACTGATTAATCAAAAATTGGAAGAAATCATAATTAACTAAAAACAAAGCTAAAGAGCTTTACTATTTCCCCCCCCCCCCCCCAAAATAATATTAATGCACCATCTCTGACGGGAATTTTTCATTGATCCTTTCTACTCTTAGGGTTCACCCAGCTCTCTATCTCTGCTTGTCAAATTCCGGAGAGGAGTCAGCCGAGTTAACTACAGGAGACCCAATTTGGCGGTAATCGGAGAACCTTCATTTCTATGGGCGGGCGTGAGGTATCGAACTGTTACGAAGCCAACAGAAATGAAAATAGCAAAGCCTGGGGAAGTTTCATCTCCTGGTCACCAGATCTACCTCCTTCGTGTAGGTACGAAAATATAATCCACTACTGCCTCAAGCTTTGCATTCAGACAGTAACTGCTAAAACTAATTCAAATATAGCTTTTAAATTTCGGCTCTTTTTTTTAATTAAAAAATTATTTATTGGACAGAATAATTTTTTTTTACAAAACATGACAGAACAAAACTGTTTTTTATTCTTCTTTAAAATTATTTATTAAATAATTTTATTGAAATGTGTGTCCTGAATTCTTTTTATTAAAAAAGATAATTGACAAAACCCCGTCAATTTCAACTCCTGATGTAAAACCAGAAATACCAGAAATACCAAATCTCTACAAAATTGGCCAGAAATACAGGCAAAAACCTGAAGCAAATTCCAATTTGATTAATTACCATTCAGAAGTAACCTTCTAAATCATTTCCAATAGCAAATAATCTTCCTCTTCAAAAATGCCATATTATTTTTTAAATTAAGATATATTAAAACTAACAAATAAATGAGCATCTAAAAAAATGATAAAAAATATCAGTTGAAGTTAATTGACATTTGAAATCCATATACTGATTTATGGAAGGCTATTCTTATAATTCTTTGTTAAGTTAAAGTTGCGATCAGGCCCAGAGGACCGCGCAATGCAACTGGAGGGTAGGCTCCAGTGTTCAGAACCTACGGGACAAAGTTGAGGACGGGGGGTCAGCCCGTCGCTCGCCCGCCTTTAACTCCCGGGAAAGAAACCCGGTACCCATTCTATAGAGGGCTGGGTAGACCCTAGGGCCCGTTTGGAGGAGAAAGAAGCGTGGAAAAATTCCCGTCCTCCGCCGAGGCCGGGAATCGAAACCGGCACCTCCAACCCGCAGCCAAGCGCCCTTACCCACTCGGCTACCGGGCCCACTATAATTCTTTGTACGTTTACTATCTTCCTGAAAAAACCCACGACATTTTCAATTTACATGACATGATTTATTTGATAATTTAGAATGACAATATATTTATTTATTTTGACAATCGAATTCCTAATATTTTCAGACAAACAAAACGCACGACTTCTATCATCAAAATTGCCTGTAATTATATTTAATACATATTTTGTTATTTAACAAATTTAAATATTTTTCTTAATACCCGTGGTGGTTTCATTTTGTGATGCATCTTGTAAATGTACACACAGTGAACCTAAAAACCTATTTAAACACATGTCTAAAACAAGGCAGATGTGATGAGTAACAATTGAACCTTCTATAGACAAACTGTTCTGAATTCCATTCTCTGCCTCAAATCGATCAAGAAATCCAAGACTAAAAGGACGAAGAATCTGTTTTCTAAGAGATAACATTGATTTTGTTTGAATGTGGTAGGCCTCTACTGATACAGCAATTCCTTTTCTTCTTTTGATAAAGAGTTGAAAAATGTGTAGAAATGCTGCGGTTGGACGAGAATTTATTTATTGATAATGTTACACAATAGTCTATTGACACATTTTAACCTGGTTTTGGAAAACAATTGAGCTTTTTTTTTTTCTTTTTTACTTTTTTTATTTTCTCTGAAACTTAAACAAATTTCGAAACGTAAATTCCTCAATAAATGTACAATTATATTATTTCTATTCTGCATCCAGGATTTACTGACTTTCCT
>JAFIDM010010028.1:28802078-28821314 GCA_023159025.1 Thereuonema tuberculata | reverse complement strand
AGGGGGAAACGGACGAAACACAGAAGAAGAAAGAAACATCCATGCCACTGCCGGGATTCGAACCCGGAACTGGCGCACTGGCCACAACGGCAGACCGCAGTCTAGACCGAACGGCCATAAATGAATATATTAATATATATTCATTTATTACCGAATATTTTTACTACATTTTGCAACCGCTACTAGTAAATTCTTGTCAAAATCATGAAACTACTCCCAGTATTGGTTTAAGGATTTTTCAAGAGACTTTTCTGAAAATATTTAATAATCTGCGTGAGATTAGTTTATTAGTAGACTAATGCTGGAGCCACAAGACTGTATCACCTGTTCTTTCTTTCCATCGGCTATAATGTAAGTGTAAAAAATTCTCCTGTTAAATCTTGTGATTTAAAAATGTTCTTTTTTTTTTTTTTTTGCAAAGCCGTAAAATTGCAAGCAATCGTTGAAAGCACTGACTACAAAGTTGTTTTTTTATTTCTTTTGGTAAAAGCACTTTATTTGATATAAAATTTCTTTCAATATCAGTGAGAGACGATGAGCTTTAAGACCAAAATCCTTTTGGTGCGTCTGCTTTAGTAATGGCCTAATCCATTCGGTTGATAGGTGTGGGATGAGAACGCTCATGTCGACGTGTTTCCAGCACTAGTCTACTAATAAACTCATCCCACGACAATTCGGGAGAACAACAACTGATTAACTTTTCAGCCCGAAAGGATAACCGGCCATTTCCGTACAAGCTTAAAAGAGATGTAAAGAAAAGACCCAGCTACACGCAAGTGTATACGAAAAGGGAAAAACAGCTCTAATGAACTACGATTCATAATTACTCAGAACTCCGAGGTAAAAAAAGATCGAACTCGATGCAGCTAAGATTGTAACTTCAACTTATATTGAAAATCACGACTTAAAAGAATATAGGAGGAACAAATATGATGAAAACATCTTAAAATTCTTGAATCAGGAACTGGATGCTTCTCGAAAAGCTCCAAATATAGACATTATATTAATTATCGGAATTGCAGTGGTGCCGCAAAAGCAAAAATAAAGAATAAAAACTCACTAGTGAAATATTAGTGAGGAAATTCATGTGCCAGCAGTCCGCCAGCCTCAATGATTTTGTTTAAAGCATAAAATCTGCGCATTGAATTATTAATAAACAACAATGGATGAGAGCAAATTGTTTACCAAGTGGCATCTTGAAACAGCTGTTTCGCGCTCTTTGGCAATCATCAGCCAGGAGCAGTCACCAGTAAAACAACAAGGTCTCCGTACTGCGGCTGTTTCTATTCGCCTCAGTACTGAGACCACTTTGTTTGCTGGTGACTGCTCCTGGCTGATGATCGCCAAGGAGCGCGATGCAGTTGTTCCAGGATGTCACTTGGTAAACAATTTGGTCTCACCCATTTTGATTATATTAATTAGTTTATTAGCAATTTTAAGAACTAAATAGAGTATCATCTATCTAGATATTAACAGTATAAACTAAAGTCATTCTCTGAATTTTATGACTTGGTGGATTTCGTGAATCAACTAAACAATCAATTTTAAAGGAAGAAAAAAAACAAAAAAAACACGAAAACAACGATTTATTTTATTTTAAATTTGAAAAGTTTGATGATAAAAGTTTTATTGAAGCTCAAGTTTTAATTATCATTCATGAAATCTAGGAATTTGTGAGCAGAGGGCGTTGTCGGTCTAAGTGTGAATCCATGTAGAGAGAAGTGGTTATGCAACCGTGGCAGCATTCTCTTGAGACTGCGGCCGAGGCGTTGGTGGTGTTGCAATACTCTTTTTTTTTTATCGTCTGTCTACTATTATCGCTTTTCATTCTAAAGAGAGATAGAGAAGACCCAGTCATTGTAGAAGAAGAAGAAGTATCAGGAGGAGATCTCTCAACCAAACACTGTTGTTGCTACAAATGAATGGAAAATAAGTGACCGTGAAAAAACACCGCTAATAAAAAGAGTCCTGACCTACATTCAAACATGTCTTTCTGGTTCCTTTATTATTAGTTTTCTTTTTTCAATCAAAAACTTCTCTTATGAATCAAAAACCTTTCCATCTACGGCTTCAGTTCCTTTCCCCTTCCTCTCCACACCCTTAAACAAAAAATAATAATTTCTGAAATAAAAACCTAGGTTATAAATTACGAATGAAATTATTACGTAATACGCATAACAATTAATCTACCACATAACCTTATTGCATAAAATATTACACCCATAACACACCTACTTTCCTATAGGTGGAGTTCAATTATCGAACTGGGTGATCAAATGCCCCGAGAGCAAAAAGAAAAGAAAAAGCTAGCCTGGGTTGATCAACTACACTTTTTTCATTAATCCCTTATTTATTTGTTTGTTTCCTGAGGGTAAACTCAGGTTCACAGCCTTGGCCCCATTTTTTTATTTTTTTTCTATCATTATTTTTGTGACATTCGCTCGTAAGTTTCCTGTTTGCTGACATCGTAGTCCTAAGCAAAATTTTTAAAAGTTTCATTCAAAAAGCAAAAGTATTTAATAGATTCTCGTTTATTTCGAATGCATCTTAAAGGACGTTACTACAATATCACAACCGTTATTTATCTATTAATTGCCTAGACTCAAACTTTATCTAAGTTTTTTGGTCGGATATCGTAAAATCTTTATACAAACATTACAAGATTTATGATTTATAAGAAGGCAAAGAGAATCTTCCAATTCTCTTTTTCTGAAAAATACTAAATTTGCATTACTTCAGCTGCCTCAATCCGATTGGTTTAATTTGAAAGCACGTGCACTTTCACAGACATCACTTAATCATGAATTTTAATTAGCATTATTCATTGTTGCGACGATCTAATAAAAAAAAAAAAAAAGTATCACTGACTATTAGCTGTGGACTACAATGATCCAAGGACCCTTATAGAAATCACTGAAATTTACTCTTTCGCTTTTAATGCTTTCCATGGGAATTTTTCAGCGCAATTTTAGCGACATGGGAGCTAAGTGGAATTTTCTTCCCCAATTACAAAAAGTAAACCATCTCTTGGCTGTAAATAACCATGTCAAGTGTCAAGTAGACACAATCGCCAGTGGAAAAGTTATTAAAAGAGAATACACGATCACGTACGAACAGTGCGATGCATTTCATGAGTTTTCATGAGACTTCATGAGTTTAAAAAATAGAAAAAAAGACTGTTCCTTAATTATAATTAATATTTCTAACATCACACCAAATTTAATAGAATGCAAGAATTGCGATTTATTCTACTTGGGCGAGAGTAAGAACAGTGAAGGAGCGAATGACGGAACATGGTTGCAGCATTAGGAACAAGTACATTGATAAATCAGAAGTGGCAGAACATTGTGTGAACAGAAATCATTGTATTAACAACGAAATAAAAAATTTTTATATTGAAAGAGACACCAAGATAAGAAAGATAATAGAAAGTATGTGTATCCGGAACACAAAAAGAAAAAATATGAATAGCAATGATGGTTTTGAAATAGAGAAATATTTCATAAGATTAGCTAAAAGTTTTGTAGACAAAATGTAATAATAAGGTTACAATCAAAGAACTAAATTGTTAAGCCTTATCATATATTATGTTAAAGAAAACAAAAATTATAAGTAAATAGTATTAGTTTCAAATATTGTTAATATTTTCTCGAGGAGTTTAATGTAATTTGGAGTATTGTTCTTCAACTTATTGTTATTTTAGGCTTGAAAAAGAAAAGACGTGTAATCTTTTCGAAAATTTGCTTTTTAATATTAAATGTAGTTTTTACATTTAAATTTGGTGTGATGTTAGAAATATTTAATAGTAGAGGCTTTAGGAGAAAAGATCTACTAAAAAAATATGGGAACTTTACATATAATTAATATGTTGTTGAATGTGAATATTGTTTGATTTTTGTGATCGAATCTTTGGATTAAAGGGAATTACCACAACCGTTGGTCGCTTAGAATATTAACAAACACACAAACTTGTAGTTGTCTATCTTGGTTATCAGCTATCTCTTGCCTTTGTCTGCAATTATACGTTTATCTCAAGATAGATTTCAACTGAATACGATGAGCAGCTGTAACGCTTTTAAAAAAAACAGTTCATCTGAGAACTGATTATCTTTTTTTTTTTTTAATCTGTTCGCCAGCATTTCATCAGCTTCCTGATTCGTCATTCGGAAAACAAGTATAATAAGTTCGATTCCTATCATTTCAATTAAACAAAGCAAGGAAAAAAAAAAGAAAAAGAAGCCCAATTAATATTCAAAAGATCTAACACTACAGGAAGATTACATCACGCCATTGTTTTGGGAAGTGTAATAATACATCCTCCTTCTGCCATAATTACATCCGTATACTGTATTCTTCTCCTTCTTCCTACTGTATACTTGTTGACAAGTTTCCTGAAACAAAAAATAATTACACTCAAATTATATTTGTCGTTTACCTTAACGTAGCCTTGCGACGATGAATCACAATCAAAATGATCTCAGCGCCATAAATAACACTATTATTAAAGTTAAGTCACTTGCATTCTCTTCAATCAGCTATTCCAGGCTTAATTTTAGACAACAATGAAGCTATGGCTGTGTAATAATATACCTGAACAGCTAGTTCATTTAAAGCATCATCTCAATGTGCGATTTTTAGCGGTCCCAGGTGACAGTTAACATAGGGAACCGCTCTTGCTTTTGTGTTGTCTGTCTGTCACACTGTGTAGCGGTCAAACGGTTAGAGATATCAGAATGAAACCTTCACCATTGTGTTCAGCATCAAAAAGTAGGTGACCACGTAAAAAAAAATCAGACCTGTAGGACCACTCCCTGACGCCCCAAATTAAGTTTTCCATAGCAGTATTAGTAATAATGATAACAATTAACACAGTAATAATAATGATGTTTCATACATAACAATACTAACAATTGCCAACAGGATGTCATTATTAACATTTACAAACGTATTGTTTCATAAATTCTTTAACATCTCCAAATGATGCACTAAGCATTGTATTAGCGGCCCCTACATTACAGCTTGCCCGTAAAACAAAAAGGAATGGTCTTGCATTTATATGCTCTTGCTTTTAATTATTTTGTTTATATAATTGTGCATATTATGGGACCGCTTTGCTTTTGACACTGTCTAAAAGCTTTAATTACCTTGTTTTATTTATTTTAATGGCGCAAGAGCAACAGCGCCTACGCTGCGCTAGGAGAAATGGAATTGTAAATAAGGCGTTGAAAGTCAAGACCACGGACGGATTCGAACCCAGGTTCGAACGACATTCTTTTGAGTTCCCAACGACTTAATGCAACCATTAAACACCTGAACAAAACTTTACTGTTGTTGTTTACGCTGCAATTTCCTAAATATTAGAATTTAAATACAAACTTTAAATTTAAATCCTGGAAACTTCAGAAAACAAAGCAACTAATTTCTAATATAAAAGAAATTTCGACCAAAGTGATCGGCAAATGTTTCCAAACATTCTTTAATTGGACTTCATTATTTCCAAGTTACCCCCCCCCCCCCCGCATTAATCTTATTTGAGTCAAAATAATGTGTTGAGGTCCGGAGATTTTGGAGGCCATTTGCAAATGAATACAATGTCAAATCTTTTTAATACAGGAACCTTACTATAAAAGACTCAGTTGCATAATTCAATGCATATGAATAGATTTATTACCGCTAGTATTTTAAGAAATGATCAACATTTTTCTCTTTCCAATCAAACGGACAAAGGAAAGAAAAATTAGAATCCAATCATTTTTTTTTACTTCTTATATTACTATAATCTAAATGTGACAATTCTTCCAATACAGTAACTTTCATACCACTCATTATCAACTGTTTAGTTGGTTGTTATTTATTTGAAGATCTGGATTCATCGGTCGATAGTACAGCGCACATCAAAATTAAGCAGTGACTGTATGGCATTTGTACGATTTTAGAAAAGAAAACAGATGAAAATAAAGTAACAGATACCTTCAATTCTTACCCAACATTTAATATCCACAAACTCTTGGTTTAGCTAGACGTAATTTTTAACATTTCGCTAAACTAAATCCTGAATTTTGTGGAAATTGTCCTTCATTAACTGTTACGAGGGAAGTATTAATAGCAGCTGCACAGATGAAGTACTTAGTTACGGTGTCTTACAAAGTAAATTTATAGTTTAAGCACTTGCAAAAAAAAAAAAGTTTTAATTAATTTTTTCTTGTTTAAAAATTATTTTTAACTGATTATAGACATTTTAAACGTTTTAAATAGAACTACAGATAAACATTGAATTGCGATTTTTTTTTTTTCAACTCTAACAAAAACACATAAAACTACAAAAACACAAAGTTTTAACCTTCGGCCTTCACATAGTCAGACCATGCGACAAGGATTGCCATCCGTGCATGAGATGCGTGGGTGAAGAATATTAAATCCTTCGTAGTTTTAAAACTTCCTTCAACCGCAAGTAAACGTATTGTTGTTACAATATAAACTATTCACTACTTTTTTTTTTTTTGATAAGAAAAGATTTAGTGACACTTCGTTGCTCAGTTTGTCATCGTCTATTTTAATTCTGACATTTTTTTACTCTGTTTACTAACAGACAGCGACCTCTAGTGAGTTATCTGTGCATTTGTACCAACTCTTCCGTCTGAAGTCGTAGGAGTCCGTAAATCAATTAAATATTTATGGAATTACTTATTAATTTTTAAAGAGTTTATCCTGAAAGCCTTTTATACTTTCATGAAACACTGCAATGAACGTGAATTTATTTGCCAATGATTTCTAGTTCATATAAATTGACTGTACTAATATAGTACAAAAGTTACAGTTCTGGGCTCATCTGTGTTGTTTATAAAAATCTATTCTTTATTCTTATATTCGAAATCTAATCTTTTAAAGGAGCAACGCTACTAAACTCATTGATGCATTGGTAATTTAAAAAGATTCTTTGCATCGTATGCACTATTTACAACAGAATCTCGTGAAGGAGGGAAAAAAAAAAACTCTACATTCGGGAATCGTTCGGTTGCAAAAATAGTTTTCCTTTCATCAGTACAAGGTCGCGGTCAACTTGAAATCTTAAAGTTAGTCTTTTCTTCATCTACTGTATATGGAAATCAGGGATACAAATTCTTCTTTGATGTCGCTTTCTTAAAAAGCCTTGGAGAACAAGGTTAAGGAAAAAAAAAGCCCAAGATCCCTGCTCTGAAAGTAGAAGACCATAATATAAACCAGCGGAATTTCCCCCTATGCTTCAAAAACAGGAAACGGAAATGGACTAGAATCCATTGCTCAAGAGATGCTGCTGCTGCTGCTTCCATTACGGAGTTATAAATAAATCCCTCATTTTCAGACCCTAATAAGAATGATGCCAATTGTATATTTTAACTGAACTAAAGAAAGCTGGAAGTAAAAAAAAGTCACAACTGTATCTGACAACTATATATAATACTTATTATGAACTAATACAAGGCTAAGGAGTTTTGTATTGCCTTCCAATTTCATAATATAAGAAATTTACAGGATATCTCTCTCTCTCTCTTCACAACATACTTTTGATAGAAAGTTAAAAAATCAATGGCTAGCCGTAGTCTAGAATGACTCAACATATCTAATCAATTCGTTCTTAGAAAATCACCAAACTTAAAAACTCGTTTATCCGAAACGATTTTTAGCATATTTTAAAAATATACAAAAACATTTTCCATTGCTATAATCAATAGTTAATAGTTTATATGAGCGATTATGTAACTGGAACTAAGTAACTCTAACCCTATTAATAACATTAATGTGCTGTAATTAGTGTAATTAATAAATTTACAGTTCATGTTTAATATATTCCGTATTATCCGAAATTTCGTTTATACGAAACGGGCGCGGTCCCATCCAATTCGGATAAACGAGTTTTCAGTGTATTTGAATTAGAATCTTAGTGATTCTGTGGATTGCCGCTATGGTTCCTTGGCGCTTCGGTGGATTATAGAAATCTATGCTAATGAAATAGAGAGATCCATTCTTACTGACACGAATAATTACATGATTCATTCGTATTCTTTTCTTAATATCTGCACAGGAAATATACTCTTGGTAATCAAAATTTAGACCTATTAGAATCTGATGCATCGCAGGCGCTTTAGCCCGATTCTGAATTTTAGAAATAATTAACTTTTGAACGGATGTTTGCAAAAACGAATTGCAGCATTCACTTGACTGGTTTATTCGTTCTTCATTTTTAGTCAAAGTAAGTGAAATAATACTGTTTATCACCCATTTACTCAACAGCTTGTTTTTATTTTCGAGTTTTTCCTTTTGATTTTATTTCTTTGAAGCATTACTTAAGTACAGTTTCACATAGTGTAATCGGCAATTTTCCTGTTAAAATATTTTTTTATTTTTTTTGTTTTTTAAAAGGATACAGAAATAAATGACTTCTTGCAAAACTTATCTGAGTAGACTGAAGACATCTGGTGCCCACCCATGAGCAAACGATTCCCTTCAATCACCAAAATGCATGTGTTTCTACCAACAGCTATCCTATAGTAATGTTTTGCATATTTTAATTACTCTTCAGGGTTTTCAAAAACAGAAATAGAAACTTTTCTTTCAAAAATATATTCTAATTGTAAAAAAGTACATTATCAACCATCCCGAAATAGTTTACCACGACGACTTCTATTACTGTAGCATGTGACAAATGTATCAAAAGCAGCTTGCTTTGTATTGCGACAAGTATAGTTTCTAAGGGTAACATTCCCGATTGAATCTGACGTCTATGCAAAATGACAAAGAATTCTTTTACCATCAGATGGATTCATTTGTAAAATCGTTTTCTTTGAAGATTTGAATATCCATTGTAAGCAGAGAGAAACTAAAGAAAAAAAGATTTAAATCATTTATAGTAAAAATTTTCTCTTAACTAATTTTTTCGAAACGACTTTTTTTTTTTTTTTAAAAATTAGATGTCGAGTGGGTGAAAAAATTACAACCAATTTCCTAATAAAGTTATATTCCAATAGAAAGCGTATTAATTTTTTTTTAATGATTTACGAAAATCTAAACAAATTCTGATTTTTCCGAGGTCTTCGCATTTCTTTATAGAAAAGTAAGGGAGATATAAATAAATTCAGACAAGAGATTTTATGAAGAAAAAAAAAAAAAAACATTCAAGTGGTTCCTAAAAGAACTAAAATCCTGCTTTTCCTTAAAAATGTTCCGCGTTTTTTTTTATCTACTTTTCTTTGTTTGTTGGAGTCTGAAAACTACGCAAACGAAGTCTCCCGTTTATTTTCAAATTGTGTATGCCGAACAATATATTAAAATCTACCATTTTCTAGGAAACTAGTCGGCTGCCCGTCGCTTCGCTCCGGAAGCCTCGCTTATGTAACGAAAAACAACTTTTTATTTATGAAAACACACACACACACACAAATTACATCAAGTAAACTAAAAGTAAAATTTTTTAAAAGTTTTTTTTTTTTTTTTTAAATTTAATTTTTGATGTCTATATTCTCTCAATCCACGACTGCTTTTAGAACCAGCGTGTGAATCATATATCTATGATATATTTTTATTTTTTACAGAGATTAGAATGAAGTCCTCGTGCTCTAACGTCTAACTTCGGAGCAGAAGGTTACATGTTCGATTCACGTAGTGAACTTGTAGAAATTATTTCTATTTTCACAAATTACAACAAATTGCACCAGACAAATTACTAAAATAAAAGATTTTAGTAGTACAGATATACTTTTCAGTGGTTTTTGAGTTACAAATAGTGATGGTTTTTGAGTAACAAATAGTGACTTTTCAGTATTCTACCAAATAGAAATAGTGCATCTTTCTTTCTTGACTCTTTTTTTATTCCTATTGATACTTTTCAGTGGTTTTGGGGTTACAAATAGTGATTGAGTTAGAAACAGTCTCACGCACGAGATTTAATAAACGGATTAGAAGTTGAAATTCTTTGTTTTGCTTCCAAGTCTTTGGTATTTTTCTTTTTTTCTTATGCGAAAATATCTCGAAAGGGAGGGATCATGAAGATATATTTGTGAAATACAAAAATTAGGTCATCTTTCAACCATTAATAAGCATGTCAAGATTCAAGAAGATGTTCAAAATTTGTAAGAGGCGAATTAGTAGGAGGACATCCTCCAATTAATACTGATTTCAGTAAATTTCCTTAGGAAATTACGTTAAAAAACTAGTTCTATTTGTCAGAATAATATCCTATGAAAATTTTTTTTCTGCAGTGATAAACTTGGCTTATTTTTCTTGACAATGTGTTTTTGTTAAAGGGATGCGTTACTTCAGTGTGTGTGTGTCTCTCACGATCGATACCAGAGCCATTTTGTTTCCTTCGGTCCCAGCAGGTGAAGCATCTTAAAAAGTCACAAGGATTTAAACTGTTGATGGGTTTTTGTGCTCAAGACTCGTCGTCTATCTGTTTTTATTGCCGCGATAACCCTACGAGATAAAGACCTTGACGAAATTTGAATTCTTCTCAGTAGAAAGGACTTCAAATTACTTCTATAAAGAACAGGCATAACACGATTCAAAGGAGTTTTTTTTTTTGATTGCAAGAAAAGAAACATGAGAAAGATTAAGTGAAAGTGTCGTGTTTGAATATCTTCACTGCATCTAGTCGAAATGTTACTTTTACTCAAATTGTTGTTGTTCGTTCTTGTTTTGAGGTACCTTACAAATGAACTAGATGAAGTTTAGCGACAACCCGTGAAGTTCTTAAGATGAATTATCGGTTAATTTGTAGGAATGCGTGTTAATCTGTGAATTAAATATAGTTTATTGGTTTATCATCTTCCGATTCCATTAACACGGAAAGTCGTAATTAAATCGTCTTAAGAAGATTCAAAAACTACTTAATTATTTTCCGTAGTTTAAACTGATCTCCAAGAAAGTGGTTCTGAAGACTGGTTCCTTATCAACATTAAAGTAGTTTTGAAATTGCAGATACTGGAGCTAAAACTCTTCTTACCGTTGGAAGATGTCTTCTGAGCCGATATCTCTCTTGATATTCTGCTCTGGGTTCCATTCCCCAGATCCAATTTCATTAAATTTGAGAATCCAAGCATAAATTCTTGATCGAGTTGGTGGTGGATTCTGGGCGTTACAACACCTGCACCCACTTCATTCTCTCGAAGGTTACTTCACACACCAGCCGAGTCGCTTTTCTCGTTGTCACTTATTTCGTTTTCGGCCAAAAAGTATCGTTTCTGGAGGAGAGATCAAATGACGCTGCCGCCAGTCTGAAGTTCGAATCCGGGATAAGATTTGGTTGTTTATTGTTTCTTGTGATCTTCGCGATTACACGGATGTATTGTGGCTCAGTAATCTTGGATACTTATAAAGTTATAATAATCAAAACTCATTGTTGATTGAGTTGTAGGATCGTTAACGACTAGATTCTGATTATTTCAAGTATCCAAGATTACTGAGAAAACATGATTAGAAAGAAACAAGAAACAACCAAATCTTAACCGGGATGAGAATACCCTGATTCTGGCAGTTCAGGGGCGGCGTCGTTTGATCTTTCCCAGCTACAACAACTTTGGAGGAAGTTTGAATTTGAGATACTGAACAATAACACCTCAAATCAAATTGATGCGTAAACTGATGTAAGCAACAAACGGAAATTCAAACTATTCTCCTTATCAAATAGGATAAGAACTATAGTATTTTGCAAAAAAAAAAAGGGGGTTTGCCATAAATGGTCTTTACGTAGCGATCGATTTTGTCTCTTAACAAATGTCACCAGTCATGACGTCATCAACTTGAACTCCGAGCAGTCAGTCCAAGATGGTGTCGTTTTGTGATCGCATAAGCGTGACCAAGAAAGGACTAACTTTGCATAGCCAAGCAAGTGTGGAACGTTTTTAATTATTTAAATTTGAATTATTATTGTGTATTCGTAACTGGAGAAAATCCAAAATCAGAATGTTTTCTTAATGTTTGTAAGATTCAGTTACGGATTTTAGCAATAGCTGTTACATCCTGGAAACATCAATCTATAAAGAAAAAAACGTCATCAAAAGCTCTTCTTTCATGAACTGACCTGCAGTAGTAAACAAACTGAGGATTTTTTTTTTTTAAGGAGTTTAATTTCTAAGGAACGTAAAATTCAAATTTTTGATAGAAAAGAAGCTGGTCCAGAATTCATAAAATACCGTCGTCAACTTTTATTTTATTTTATTTTTAATGAAACCATTCAGTTTGATAGCTTCGTCTCTCCACGGAAGAAAAAAAGGCTCCTTTCCTGAAATACGGACAATTGGTGCGTTCCTTCAATGTATGTTGGATTCTGGTCTTCGCTTTTAGCTTCAGGGAAAGCCAATGAAAAGGCAACAACGAAATCGGCCATTTCGATGACAGTTGGACAACTGCCTCAACCAGACAATACATTCACAGCCTTACTTTTATCTGGTATTTGGAAGAGGGAATAATAAAAAAAAAACAGATACTTCTTCTAATGGTATTTACGTGGAAAGTGTCCGCATGATTGAGAGTGATTTATGATTTTTGCTATGCTCAAGACAGCGAATAAAAGATACGAATCCCAAATATTCATTCCCCATCTGTTAAAACAAGTCCACGCTACACAATATTCGCCTTCAACAAGAAATGCAATGTTGTATAATCGGAATACTGAAACTGATAAGGCTGTCGTCATTTCAAAAAGAAGTTAAGTGTAAGTGAAGGCAGGGCCTTCTATAAAAGACTCTTAACTGAATTACTTCCAGTGTTTTAATAAACAAAAGGATGTGGTTGGCGTGCCAATTTCTTTTGCAAAGAAAAGGTCGGGGGAAAAAATTAAAAATAGCTTTCACTGATACAGAAATAAGAGCCTAATAAATAAGAAAAAGACATTTTTTAGGCTATCGAAAACTGAAGATCAAAGATCAACTGAGAAGAGATGAATGCATTACAGTCAGAGCAACTCATGAGTTGTGTTTTTTTCTTTCCTTTCTACATTAGTTCCTTACTTATTGGTTCGACATTTAGTAAAATCAACACGATCTTCCTCACTATGGTTTCAGGATTGTAAGTAAATATTTTTTTGGGTTATCTTGATTTCAGATGAACTTTGGCTTTTCAAAGTTAATTTTTAATCATATTTTTTTTTTACCTTTACTCTCTTTGATTTATACCGAGGGGAATTGTATACAACAGATCAAAATTAAACTGTTGTACACTATGTAGATCTTGCTTCTCGATTTCGGATATATAAGAACAGTGTTGAAACTAAACAGAAATAGGTTTTTTTTTTTTTTAACTTTATTTTTATAAATGAAAACCATTTCAGTACTGATATTATTCTTAATTCTTTAGAGATTTAAGATATTTTCGTAGGAATATCAAAAAAATTCCTGAAAGAACTTAAGCCTAATTTCCTTAAAGTCTTTTCATTTTTAATTTTTCTTTGTTTTCTAAAATTGTGGAAAAAAATATGAAAAAAAAAAATCTTTTTTTTTTTTTTTTTAAGCTTTAAAATCTGCCGAATAGAAACATTAATATTTTAGTTCATTCTCAAAATGAATCAGATTTACTTCAGCTGCCGAAAACAAATGAATTTTAGTGACGTGAAATCTACACGCAAGAAGATTCCTATGCATTGTTTGATGTTTGACAGAAATGTGTTTGTTTTGATTCTAATTCTTTTTTTAAAGGCCGACACATCGTTCTTGACGATCCCGAATTTTCGCGATTTCACGTGATTGACGAGAGAATAGCCTCTATCCATGTCTTCTCACAAAATGGCGAGAAAGAAGGCTTATCGACTCCGGGGAAGAAGCGGCCACGAGCAAGCCCCATTACTGATGTCGACGAATATGACCGCTGCATCCATCGCCTCTTCGCTGAAGGTAAAATTCCAACTTTAACATTTTTTCTCTAGAATTTTCCTAGTGACAGACATTCACAATAATACATTCCTTGAGACCTGCTGAAGAGGCTAATGGCCAAATCTCATGATTTTCGTGATTCCCGCGCAAACGCGATCATCAAGAACCATTTGTCAGACAGTATGTGAATGTTTGTCACTTTCGCGCGCAAATTTCTCGATAGTAACCTACCTGGAATTTTTTTTTGTTTTTTTTTTCAAATACAAAATTTTTACAGGATCTTGTTGGTAAACATGCAAGCCAAATTTTAAGAAGATTATTCAACAGTTCAAAGTTTTACAGTCAAACTTGGATAATTCGAAGTTGAAGGGACCAGAGAAAAAGTTCGAAATATCCAAAAATTCGAATTACATATATTCTCTCAAAAAGACGAGATAAATAAAAAAGATTAACTCCACGATCAAAGATACACATAAACTTTATCTAAGAATACTGCTACTTTTTTTTTTTTCATTAAATCAAACATTTTTTACTAGCTTAATTATTCGTCACTTTAAAAAAAAAAAAAAAGGGCAGGTATTTTTAATCGCTTCGTTGAATGCAATCTTTGATTCATAGCATATGATTCCAACCTATCAATTGATACAAAAATAGAAAAATATCCCTCTCTTTTGTTTTCCTTAGAAAGACCGTTAAAATAAATAATGCATCTTAGCTGAGAAAAGTCTCAGGAACAATTTTTAATATTTTAAGGACAATCGTACGAAAAAATTCGAATTACCCAAAATAAAATTCAAATTATCCACGATTTTTAACATTATTTTAATACAGAATTCTAGACCGAGCAAAAAAATTCGAATTATCCAGAATTTCGAATTAAGCAAGTTCGAATTATCCAATTTTTAATATTTTAAGGACAATGGTACGAAAAATTCGAATTATCCAAAATAAAATTCGAATTATCCACGATTTTTTAACATTATTTCAATACAGAATTCTACAGACCGAGCAAAAAGTGTTCTAATTATCCAGAATTTCGAATTAAGCAAGTTCGAATTATCAAAGTTTGGCTGTAGCAAGACAGACTGACTTTTATGAACGCTTTACTTTCCTAGGGGAGTAAGTGATTCCAGTTAAAGGCGTTAATGAAGATTAATGAAGAAGTGATTGTTTATTTAGCGGTGAATTGAGGAAAGTGAGATGACGAAGGCATTAAAAAACTTTCGTTATTAAGATAAATATTACAGACTGGGAAAAATGTTCATCAAATATTCAGCAGCCAACATACAAAGAAAGCATGGATTAAATTATTTAGACGACAATGTTAATGTCCTCGTCTCTCTTTTTCGCTCAATGGTGGCTGAGAAATAATGCACTCCCCTACGCCAAGTAATAAGGCAGGGAGGGATAAGTTACCCAACCAACGGCTTTCAATTGGGTCTCGCTGATAACGTTGATCTCAAGATCGGTCAGGTTAAGACTCCTGAGAGCTCGGCAAACAAACTGTCTTTATTTCTGACTCCTTAACAATATAAAAAACAAGAGTCTACAACACTGAAGGATTTGAGACACTCTTATTTCATTCCATTGGTGCAGTGAAAACTTCATTACCAAACTCACTATAAATTTTTCAAATTTTTCGTTTGAAATTTTAGAAGTAATTTGTTCTTTGCTTTAGGAGAAACAAAAACAAAAATTAACGCAGAAATTTAACGTGCATGGATACAATTATAAAAGCAACAAATCAAAAACGCACAAGATTAAGAGTTCGCTGATCTGTTTTGAAAATTGTGATACCGGGAATCCAAGATAGCCTATTTCAGGTTTCCTGTTTTTCAAAAATTGTAGAAGAATAATTGTAAATGAAACTGAATGGCAATTACCTCAGTGATTCTCAAATTGGGGAGCACGAGCAAATCTTAAAGGGGATCAAAGAATAACAAATTCAAGCAGTATTTTCCTAAATCTTTTTAAAAGTTGTTTAAAGAAAGATTAAGGAAAAAAAAAAGTTACTAAACTTATCACCGTTTTTCGAAAGCAAAAGCGTGTTTAAAAGCATCGACTCGTCTAAAATCACGTAAATAAAAACCATAGGAACTTAAAAGTCTGTAGGAAAAGAAAACAGTAAGACAAAAATAGAAAGTTATTAAATAAGTCTTGAATGTGATATTATCACATCCTAACCATAACGGATGTGATAATATCAACAGTAATGACCATTATCATTTAACCCATATCTTAGAAAAACCTCCCACAATAAAAGACTGAAGATTACCGGTACTGTTTGTAAAGATACAAAAGTTGATGTTGCCTCGAACTAATACAGAACAATAGCTTACTTAATTCTTTGATTTCATGAAGTAAAAAAGAAATTAGTAAGTAAACGGCAGTTTTTTTACTGAGATCTAATATCAGACAAAGCCATTACGAGCTTGTACAGTGTTATTTTTTCAGTTTAATTATCAGCAAATTTCTTGAAAACTTTGAAATAATAAGAACGAGAACGTCAATAGCGTTGTTCCTCCCCTAATTACGTAAATCGAAGTCTCTTTTATTTCCTAATGACTTTCCTAATTTTCTTTTCGACTTCCATCTAAACCAACAAAATCGCGTTACCTATCTTTGCATCATCACCGCAATTAATTCCACGAAATTAGCAGCAATTGGAAGCCAAAGGCAACGCTTTTAATTACACGAGAAAAATACTACGGAATCGGTGGCAACTTTAGTCTCACAAATGCAGTAGTAGCGTCTTTTGTGTACGAAGTCTATCAGAAAACCCTGCCTCATTTGGATACCCTAGTCGCCTTGGGCAAAGTTTCCCTTAATAGGTATCAGAGAAAATAATAAAAATAAATAATAAAAAGCAACAAGTTTCAAAATGCAATTTTAAACCGAATTACGCATATTCCCCGTCCGTCCTCTGATCACGATAACTCAAAAACGCTACATCCTAAAAAGCTGAAATTTTAAATCGCCCTTAATTTTGCTACATGTCTGATTCAAAAATAGGGAGCTGCGGATTAAAAACTATCAAATATATTATAGCACGTAACTCAAACGTTATTTTGAGTTGTAATAATGTTTAAATAAATCTTAATATATAAAAATGAATGTTTCTTTGTTTGTTTGTCTCGTATGCGTTCCTATACCATTCATCAGATTGCGATGAAACTTTCGTGAGTTGTTGTGCGCACGCCCGCGAAGGTTTCTGAATTAGTAGAACCGTTTTACAGTATCGGGTGCGGCGATGCCTTTCAACAAATGATTGTATTTCCGGTTTCAACGTTTGCAGTTTCCGGTGTGACTCGCATTTGCAATGACCATCAACGAAGCACAGAGACAACACCTGGACAGCTGTATGTGGCCTGCTCACGCGTCGAAAAACCTTCTGATTTATTCGTGTATGCAAACGGAAAAACAAAAAATATTGTCTATCCAAAAGCACTTCAAAAAAATGAATTCAAACACAAACACTTTCTTTCTTTGAGTGGCATTGCAACGCATGCCGGGTACGGCTGTTTAAAATAAATGTAATTCCCTTATTAATATCATAGAAAATTATCAAAACACGAGTATGCGAAAAGCGCCCTTTTGACGATAAACAAACACAAATTACATAGAAATGCTTGAAATTACTATCAATGTCACTTGATATTTCCTTTGGATGTTATATGCTGGCGCAACAACTAATAGCTTTTTTTTTTTTTTTTTTAACGAATTCCGTTATCTCTATTAACAACAACACGGAATGAATACTGTTAACCACTGATACATTACAAAAGCCATCGTTAACCAAGATATCAGTTTCCCAACTGGATTTCGATCCATTCTGTGGCCATTTGGGTGAACCTCGTATTCTACCAATAAATGTGGTTTGGGATCAATGGATTAAAGTCGGATAAAAGCACGATATTTTGTAAAGAATTTTTTTTTTTTGCCTAATTTCCTAGGATTATGAGATTCATAAAATGTCAGTGTGTGTATGTGTGGCTCCTCTCTATCAGTAATTTTTGAACCGGCGAAGGAATCTTCTCGAACCTTGGCTTGGATATTTATGGTCAAGAGACAATTTAACTTTTGTATTTGAGAATTTTTCTGTGTGGTTTCCCGTCAACTAATGTGCGTGTGATGATAAAACATTTCCACAGAAAAACATTACAAGCGAAACAACAGATTTGTATCATATCTTTACGATGCATGTTAGTAGCCTTATTAATTCTTATGCCCAATAATTTAATATACAGTCGGACCTCTATTTAACGAAGTCGCTAAATCCCCAAAAAAAGTTCGTTATATGGAAAATTCGTTAAATAGATTCACTTTTTATTATTCAATGTTATTAAAAAAAAAGTAATAATTTTAATGATGTAAAGCATACATTACCACATGCGTATTAAATTTTACTAATAAAGTCTGTTAATGTTGTCTGAATTTTTTTTTTTTTTTTTTTTTTTTGAAAAAGTGTTTTCGCTTACAGTACGTCTCGCATCTTTACAATGCACTAAAAACCCCTTCAATATCTTCTTCAAATTGTAGTCCGCGTCGGATTGTTTCAAATCATTTTAGCATTTCATCATACGAAGGTTTTTTGACTTCTGCATCATAATAATCATTTTCATTTTCATCACCTTCATCGCAATTCATTTCTTTATTGTTTTTTATTTTTCATACTGTCCAAAATATCCGATTCAGTTAGTGTTTCCGAAGTCTCAACTTCAAATTCAAGTGAAAGATAATCATCAATCAGCACATCATCATTAATTCTTCTGTTTCCCTCAGCTGCATCCACATTTCTTTCATTTCCTCTAAGAGAATATTAATAATAAAAACATTTCAAGGAGAAAAAAAATAGATACCACGAAAAAGTTCGTTAAATGGAAAATGCACTTCGCTATTTGGAGGTTAATTTATGAAGAAATTAGCAAAATGTTCTTGGTTCCAAAGAAAAGTTCGCAAAATAGAGGTCCGACTGTAGATTTTAAATTAAAATAGGTAACTTTAAATGATGCGAAATGAAGTACTGTAATTTGTTCTGAATTAGGAACACACGATAATTTAACAATAAGTGGAGAGTTTTCTTGACTTTAAAAATTTTATAACATTTTAAGGAAGTATCAATATTTATTTATAATATTTTAAATTCCTTTAGGGATTTTTTTGAAGAGGAAGAAAGATCAATGTGCATCTGGTTCAGTCAAAATACCAAAAGAAAAAAGGCAGGCAGCAAAAGGTCAACATTGAATCGTACTATTCACTAAAGACTTGTTCTAGTGAGAAGAGAAACTCAAATGCATTAAGTGAGCAATAACTTCTAAAAATTCCATTATCTCTTGAGTTACCGATAGGATTATTCTCTGCTTCCACTGAAGAGCTTTCAGCCAAGATCCAACAA
>JAFIDM010010028.1:28726954-28791479 GCA_023159025.1 Thereuonema tuberculata | reverse complement strand
TCACCCTCATATAAACTATACTGGGACCGCCCCATTCACACAGACAAAACCATACATCACAACAGACCAGACATCACACTTGTTGATAAGGTCAACAAACAGACCTATCTAATTGATATTGCAGTGCCTATCAGCAAGAACATGCAGAAAACTCACGCAGACAAGATCAGTAAATACACTGATCTAGCACATGAGCTCCAGAAGCAGTGGAGGCAGGATCGAGTACGTGTTGTACCCATCGTTCTGTCTGCCACTGGTCTGGTGCCTCACACATTGCACCACAGTCTCAGCACACTAGGACTTCACAAAAACACTTATGCACAACTGCAGAAGGCTGTGGTACTCAACACTACACGCATAGTTAGGAAATTTATGGACACAAGCACACATCCCTAATCATTCTTGCACACATCTTTACACTTGGCAGTATGTGCTTTGGTCCTTGACCCGCCATATTGTTTTTGCTGGGGAAACCCAAGGTTTGAAACTTACAAACATAATAATAATAATAATTTATTTGTTTTTATTATGCTTTCTAAATACAAAAAGTTCCAGTCCCGTTAGGAATGTCAAATTCCTATAAAAAAGGTTCTGAATATAGGTACAGTTTGTCCACCAAGACTTGAGACTTAGCCACGCCTCTTCAAATGAAGAAAACATTTCACAATAGGGGTGAGGGTTGTAAAAGAAAAATTTAGGGGAAAAAAAAAACAAGATTAGGAAAATTTTTAAAAAATATTTACTATTAAAGATATAGAATGTCGTATTTTATATCATCAATTCCTCTGTTATAACCAAGAAACAGAATCTGTGCATTTCCACTGAAAATGGAAAACTATCACACTGACCCTCAAATGACTTCTTCGACTCGTCGCCTACCACGTGACATAGGCGTGGCTAAGTCTCAAGTCTTGGTGGACAAACTGTATACTATAATTGTTCAATTAATTTTGAATACAGTGTTAAAAAACATTAAAAGACTTACATCAATGTATAGTTTTTCAAGTGATTTTTTTGTCAAGTAGACCGCTAAGTGCTAATTTTTTGAAATTTTATATTAGATAGTAAAGTAACTTAAAAGTTAAAATAATTTTCTGATTTAATTCTATAGATATTTGTACTTATGTATATTAAAGTTGTCTATGTTTATCTTATTTTTTTGTCGTGTACAAAACCAGTAACAATAAATATTAAGGACATTGGAAGTAAATTCAACAAAATAATTAAATGATATTACAATAACAATGAAAACAATTGATAATAGAAATCCATTCTAATTACATTTTATCAGCCACTTTTTTAATAGTTTCTTCACATTCGATATGTTTCCATTTTATATATATATATATATATATATATATATTTCTTTTTCATCTATATTGTTGAATAAATAATAATAATAATTCTGAAATCTAGTGAAATTTGAGTGAAACTTAAATTAGCAAATAATCATGCCAGACTATTGTAATACACAATTTACTTAAATTTTTCAGCCAAATTCAAAACAGGAATCTTGGAGGGTTGTGGACTAATATTTTTACCTAAATATCCGGTATCTTTATCTAACGGTTACTTTCTTTGTTTTTCGTCTTTGAATCGCATCGTATGAGCCTTTTATTGTAGTAGATTTAAGTATATTTAATAGCATTAGTTATTATTAATAGAACCCCTTCCCTCGTTGTCTGCTATTGTTAGTTTTTCGAAGCGAACTTCATGACAGCATCAGACAACCGAGGTAGGTGTTACTCCCTGCGCTCAGCATCTCTAGGATTCCACGATATTATCTCCTGTGGAGGTTCAGATACAAACGCAGCCAACAAATCGATTGAGTCTTCTAAGGTGGAATCAGTGACTGCTTTTGCTTCCAATTCTACTCCTAAATCAAAATAAGTGAGGAGCTGCCTTTTTTATTATTATTATTCTTTTTTTCCACGGTAAACTATCAGAAGAGATGATGCCAACGAAACTGCTTCAAGGAGTTAACAGAAGCAAAGAATCATTAAAAAAAGTAGATTAATTAATTTCAATTGTGCATTTTAATATTAAATTGTAACTGTGACTTGATGGAGTAAAAGTTTGTAGTTTCGACAGGATAACTGAAGGTAACATTACAATTCAGTTTTGGAAAATAATTACCTTTGGAGTTATTGTTATTTATTGCACTTTATTTTGTCCCTAACCTTTTACCCATTAATCAGATAAGCACCAAAATCAAGAAGGAGCTCAAAAATATTAACGTCTTTTAAGAAGGATAGGATTTCTGTGAATTTTCTTCATCACAAGAGGAACGGACATGCGCATTTCGACGTAAAATTAAACTATTTTGTTCTAGCCTTTTGGTCTTAATCATATTACATTGAGGAATGTTCGATCTTATCTACAATACCCTGGTAAGAAAGTTTTAAAAAGTCTAAAGTAACAATAAAGAACCATTTTAAGTAAAAATAAATTAAACTAGCAACCTGGGAAAAGTGGATTCTCCCAACCCACGACTGCTTTTAGAACCAGCGAGTGCGTATGACATATTTTTATTTTTTATAGAGATTAGAATGTAGTCCCCTTGGCCCAATGGATAAGACGTCTAACTTCGGATCAGAAGGCTGCAGGTTCGATTACCGTAGCGAACTTGTAGAAATTATTTCTATTTTCACAAATCCAGCAATTGCGCCGGACAGACAGACAGAGAAATAAAAGATTTTAGTGATATAGATTTTGTCTTTGCCATAAAATATTTGTTACTTATACCCTGTGATATTTTGGGGGATAAGACGTATGTGACTTCAATATATTTTACATTAATAAACTTCTACTGTCCTCAAAATGAAAGTTGGCCGGCGGAAGTTTGAACTGCGCAGCTCTTCCGGTAGCTGATCAATTATGTTTTCCTGTCACAATGGACGATGGCGTCTGTTTTCACTGAGAAAGACATGTTGATAACGCCAAATTAAAACTTCTCTCGACTATTTAGCGTTATTTCAATACCAGTTGCTAACAATAAGTATTTATATAAATAAATAAATATATATTATTTATAAATACAATGCTCTTTTACAAAGTAACAAGCGTTTCCCGTAATGGCGGCGTCCTGTCATAAAATCAGACGGAAGTGCCTGACCAGACTAATCGATGATACATGCGCAGATCTCACAAAAACAGGGCGGCCATCTCTCATTTGGAGGACAGTATAAGAATGATGGAACGAAAAGAATTGGAAGCGCACCGGCAGGGAGTGGTTGAAGTGATATCTTTCAATGGCACGTGTCTTGGCAGCCATTTTGGTAGAGGAGACACAACGAAGCCTTGTTTAATTACTTACAATTAAATCCATTCGCTTAATTTTATTTTTCAGTTTGTTTATTATCGTCAGCGTATTAAACACTTATTATAATCCTACGTCTCTTATTACCATTCTTTTCTTCATCAGCAAAGGAGAAAAAAAAGAAGATTTCGCAATTTTCATCAGTGAAGTGAAAAAAACGGTACGAACGGAAGGCAAATTAATTTCCCACCGGTCCTATGAGATTTTCTTTTTAATTCTTCTCGATTTCAATCTCACCAAATTCTGAAAAATAGCCCGCCCCTCCCCCTCAACACTTTTATTTCAGTAGGGACGTGGGGGAGGTGTCGTCGTTCTAATCTTAATTCACCCCCATTATGACTAGATCTGTCCATTCCGACCAGAGGGAGACTGCTCATGTATATTATATGTTCCCTTCACTTGCCCGATATTCCAAGGCGAGAAAAAGAAAGAAATAGACGGAGTGGGATGATGGGCACAACGCCAAGTCGAGCATTAATGCCTCGAGTACTAATCCATAATGCGATTATTTGAAGAATTTCGTCGGTGGTAGAACAGCAGGGAAAGGTGTCACTTAAGAGCAAAAGAATAACGACACGTTTCTCCATCTTAAATTAAATGTTATGTTCCATCAAGTCTTATAATTAACACAAGAAATGTTTGGATTCGTTTAGCTGAGAAATGACAAGTTAATTTTGGACGACGACGTCTTGTTACAAATTGTATCCTATCAAGAGTGTGTCCATTTACGCTGATACTGTATTTGAGTGCACAATCCAGTGGGATTAAGATAATCCTTCTAACAGTCCATTCATTAAATAAGGAAAGATGAAGGATAAAAGCTTAATTTAGATTTTAATGCAAGTTAATTTACGCTAAGCAATATCGAAACAGAAACGTTTGAAGGTGCGAGGCCTTATTTCTATAGTGGAGAGAGAGAAATGATATTTGTGACTCTAGGGATTCTACAGTTGCAGGCCATTAGGGGCTGATAAAATGTTTTGTCATTATCATTAATTACGGTGATTGCTGCTTTGTGAATAATTAAAATGTAACTGACAAATAGATAGTTTGGATAAACAAGCACTCCAATTACACTGGGAAACTGAAGGAAATATAAATTATTAGAAGAATAACGAATGGATGACTGCAAGGGAACGGGAGAACCCCGAGAAACTGTTTCTAGCGTTTTTCAGTAACTTCCTTAACTCAGTTAACTGTTATTTTGCTCCATTGCTTTGCTTCAATTCATTCACTGATAGAAATACATCATTTCAACTTCTAATTCCAGAAACAACCATGAACTATCACAGCGAGGGCTCTATGACATAAAGGCCTAAGTGACAAAATCTCCCTTCCGAGTTATTAAGGGTTTTATGTTTGTATTGCCTTGCAGTTCTATGGAAGTAGTTTTTTATGGAAGCAGAATTCTACCAGTTGCAATGAAATTTTCAGTTAGGTCTCTTTTTCATATGAAAGATATGGTTCTCGGATTTCACTTAAGACATGTAACTCAATTTTTACAAAAATGTCACTTAGGCCTTTATGTCATAGAGCCCTCGATAGGATGGCTTAGCCAAGCCACAGTTACTTCTTCTCATATTTTAAATATCACGTGCAAGAAGGATTTTCAAATTTAATTTTATGATGTAAGTTACAGTTTTAGTGATGTCTGCTAAAATTTATAATTCTGGAATGATATTTAAAAAAGTATATAATTCTTGCAAATTCAGTCTTCTATGCATCAAATCCTACAGAAAATTATTTGACAGAAAAAGAGAAGGCAGAAATATAAAATACTAAATAAAGTATTTAAAAAAAATAAAATCATAATATATTTTCTGCAAAAACAAAACAGCATAACAATGGACCACTTGAGTTTTACGCCCCTACTGACGTCACGTGTGAGGTGTAAGTACATGCTGCGAGATCGTGTCGGATAAACAAACATATAACTCAGTGTGAATTACTCAAAAAAATCGTCGATTTTTGATATTTCAAGACGGAATGGTTTAGTACTATGCAGATCCTTATTGTAATAATTCTGTAAAATGCTTGGAATATCTTTCTTTAATATAATATTTCCTTTATATCTGCACGGGCTAAAACAAAGCACATGGCTTTGCTTATCCCACAAGCCAAACAGTAGCCTGGTGGGATATTTTGTAACTATGAAGCCCCGCCTATCCTCAAGTGATCAATTGTAGGCAGTGGTAGCTGCTAAAGACTGACAACTACCAGGTGGCAACTTTCTTTATTCCTCCGAAAGACAACGAGAAACCACTGTAGCATCGCAATGGTTCCATTAATTAAGAGACTTCATGAATGATTAATTCAAAACCTTATTCATGGTTGAATCTTCAGTTTTGTTAAAGATCAATTCACGACTGAATTCCTTATAGTCAGTATGTCTAGGAAAACGATGCTTATAAAATCAGTTAAGTGTATCCACCTATAACATTTGTTGAGCCGGTAAAAGGAACTTTTGCCAATAAATGTGTATGCCAAGTTTCAAGATTATGTAGGCCTAAGTTTTGTAGTTGATTTCCCCCCCGCCCTCCCAGTTTTTTTTGTAGAAAATTTTATATTTACGAGGGTGAAAAAAAAAATTCCCTCACAGAAATACAGTAATCCCTCGTTTATCGCGGTTAATGGGGACCTGAGCCCCCCGCGATAGGTGAAAATCCGCGAAATAGGATTGGTCCCCCTAGGAATTTTTGTAAGTGTGTGTGGGTACCAGAATGTATAAAATATGTATATTTATATACAGTATACAGTAATTTAATTATAAAACCTTAATATTATACATTCACTCACTCACTCCCACTCGCAGAGGGTTGAGGTTCACTCGGATGCTCTTCTGCTGGAGTCGCTGACGGTGTAGCTGGGGTTTTTATCTTGGAGAAAAACCCGCGATGCACTGAAGCTGCGAGACTTGAAGCGCGAAATAGCGAGGGATCACTGTACATCAGAAAAAGATTTCAATAAATTTGTATCAACGTTTTAGAAACCCTGTTTATTAACTCCAATGTCATCTGATCAAGCAACTTAAATATTTGAGGATTTAATTCATTTTCGGAAAAAATTGAAGGTATTGTTTGTATTTGGCAGACGTTACTCTTTACAAATAGGAAAGACTTTTCCTTTAAAATGTTTCCCAAGAAGTAATTAAAAAAGGCCAGATACACAAATACTTTAAAAAACATAAAAGTTAAATGGCCGGCATGTCCGGTCGAAACCTGGTCATGTCATAAAAGTTTTAATGTGTTTTATGTTAATGTTAAAATTAACATAAATGTTAAAGTTGAATAATATGTTAAAGTTAAATTGTGAATAATGTTTTCAAATTTTCAAAAAAACAAAAAAAAAACAGTAAAACACTACAGCAATGTTTCAAAGAAAGTAGGTTTCTAGTTCTTTCTGACCTTGTTGGCAATTAAAAGTCCATAATTGATTTGTCGGCTTTTTTTTTTTAATGCCTTTCTTATTAAACATTCGAGATTTTTCTTCTGGTACATTGTAATCGATTGATAACTGGCTGTAAATATGAAATCTCACTTCGAACTTCCAAATCGATCTCTTGGCGTTATTGATAGACGACCGTTCAAAATCTTCGGAAACCGCTTATTCCAAAATATCGGGTCGTCCATCTCCGGTGATAAATATCCTGTTGCCATGACAACTGCCTTTCAAAAACTCGCCTATTATTTTTCGAAAGCCTTCGATTCGACGCTTTGGTGGCGGTGGATGCAAAGACACTCGCCTTTATTTAACGTTCACCGTTCGAAGTCTTGTTCTTCGAATTCCGTCACGGCAACAACTTAGCGCTTTCCCCGCTAAAGGCAAAGAAAACCCATCAACTCCCAAAAGGAAAATTGGGCTTATTACAGGCAGTTGAACTCAGTGAATCTCAAATAGGGCATCAAGAAAAAAAAGAAACGCTCCGCCAAAGGCCAAAATAACACAGTAATGTCTATCAAATTACAATTTGCACTCCACTAAATTCCGAATTGCAACGAAACATCCAAACAGTTGAATTTTCGCTTCAATCATCAAGCGAGTTGAAATTAACATTTTCTGTTTATCATTCCTTAGTGAGAAAATAAACTGAAATCATTTTCAACGTACCGTATTGGCTCGAATGTAAGACGGCTCGAATATAAGACGAATGGCGTTTTTTGAGCTCCGATTTGATAAAAAAACTATTGGTCGCGAATATAAGACGTTCTACCTATTAACGAGGCGTAATTCGACAAATATTTCTAGTAAATTATTTAAAAAAAAGTTTGTTGACAAATTCTCTTCCCACATCCAGTTCATGATGAAATCGTTAATACTTTTGGTTGCAGTAACAGGCTTAATGTCAGTGATATTTAGTTAAATCTGTGACTTCTAAGCTAGGCGAAATGTCATTTATGAAATTAAATTCAACTATTTTTGCAAAAAAGTACAACACCACTAAGCGTAGTAGAATTTTTTTTTTTTTTTATTTTGGAGCATGTTGGTTAGGCCTACGATCGACTTCAGCCAACGCCACCAGGTGGCGTTGCTTCAGCGCCAGAGCACGCTTGGTTTCGGTTTCGGTTTCGTGCGTGCATCCAAGTTTGGTTGCGAATATAAGACGAAATAATACTTTCGTGGATGGGATTTTGGAAAAAAATGCCGTCTTATATTCGGGCCAATACGGTAACATTTATTTCTAGGCTTATGAATACATTTCTAATCAATCATTTCGAACCATTTCATAACGTTCGACCATTTATTGTAAAGCCATGAATCAATTGAATCTTACGAATTGTGGACAAAAAAAGAAAAGCAAATTAACGAAGTGACTTATTTCAAAATATAAAAAAATTTTATGTAGACAGTTACTATTTGCGTTGTATTATGGCATTTAAGACCGTTTTAAGACCTTTTCATAGGCAGGATAGAAAGTTACACTATTCAATAATTTCACTTTCAGTTTTTCCTAATGGCTGCTCCTGAAAACTTGCCTGAAACTGGCTCTAAAATCTACCACTTGCCCGAAAACCATGCCTATTGCTCTAAATAAAACAAGTTCTAAATTTAGGCAAATATTAGAAGCAAGTCGACACTAGTGCTCTTGGCGACGAGAAAATTATTTATTTATTTCAATTTATTTCAAAACTAGTGTTAATCTCCTGCTGAAATCTGGATATTCTTTTCTCGTGATTTCAATCCGTGGCTTCATTCACCACATTCTCTTCCTCCGGGATCTTCTTTTTTTTTTCCATTTTCTTTATCTCTGCTCTGAAATGAGGTGAGAATTAATAGCAAAACAAAGCTGCGGAAATCAACTTTTTTGTCGCATCGCCGACAAGTACTGTTAATCTCGATCTAAACGAGAGCAAAACGCGATTTGCCACTCACGCGTGTAAAGCGATCGCTTTTAGTCAAGCTGCAATGGCAAATAGCATATTTTCGAGCGAGCTTGAGGCAATTTTTCGAGAGCGTGTAAATGAGCATAATGCTCCGCGTAACATGAATAATGATCGTAAGTGGGGCGCGCGAGCCATAATTGCTTGCCACTGTTTTCGATATAAATATCAACACCATCAACCCCAAATCTGTACAATATATATATATATATATATATATATATATATTAGATTAATTGAAAGTGGGTGGCATGACTGCCGAGCACGTCGACCTGAAAGATCTTTTGTACTATCCCACGGAAAGGAGGACAGACGGAGAGAAAGACTGAGAAAGGATGGTGTGAGAAATGCAGGGGAAACGGGAATACCCCGAGAAAACCTGCCCAGCGCGGATCGCCACCATCAACGAAACCCACATGAGAACCGAACCCGGGACTTAAGAGGTGAGAGGCCACTGTATGTGTATATATATATATATATCCACTCATTATTAGCCTATGCTTAGGGTGACCACATTTTTCGGACGTCAATCCGGAACAGACATTTTTCACGGAAAAAAAAAAGAATCCGATTATCTGGTCACGCTACCTATGCAGTAAAGGCGACTAAGAAGTTGGAACTTCGAAACTGAAATTAAAACAACACAGAAGCAAATTCCATTAGTAAAACAAGAACATTTAAGATAGTTTTTCTAATTGAGTTTCAAACCTAAGGTAAAATTATAAGTCATTGGAAACCTTAAGTGAAACCATTTAAGTTGAAATGCGATCTTCTATTTTATTTCCACTTTTCACAACTGCATGAAATTGAATAATCAAGAATCAAACTCTACAAATAAGTTGGATGAAATAAAACCTAAGTATAACGGCCTTTATCAAAGCCTAGACTCTATTCCAGAACCAGAATGTTCAAATCTACTTGAATTAAGATATCCATAAGCACATGAAAAAGAAAAAAAAAGCAAGCAAGCAGATGTAACATAGCAGTAAGATAATGATAATTAATCATGACTTAAATCAATATTTTTTGAGGCAAATGTCTCAGATGAGCTACATATGAAAATACTCTTATGATTCTTTGGATGAGTTAATGCTTTTCGCTGTCCTTCATCATCAAGCAGAGGCTACTGCAAAAACATATTTTTACGGATTACTAATTTATTTCAATTCCCGCATTTTTAAAAAAGGAGTTATTTCATCCATTTTCCGATATATAAATATATTGTTCACTGTAATCAATACGAATCAAATTCTTTATCGAAATTTGCAAGATGATGTGTCCTTCGATGGCAATCTTATTTTTCGATTAAGTAGTCTTTCTTAAAATTTCACATCAATATTATTTTTCTGTTTCATTATCACAAAACAACTTAAAAAAATTCTAGTAGAAGGTTGTTCTCTGAAGAAGATAAAACATCTGCTGAAGCTGTAAAATTCAACCGTTATCCTATGGTTCGACATCGGAACAACTGAGACATATCTAGAATTCAATATATAACTGAAAAATGTATAAACTTCAATCATCTAAAACCAAAGAATTACTTTTATTGATAAATTCCAAGACATTATTTTAGAAGTAAGAGCATTCTTGTACTCGTTCATATAAACAGATCTACTTTCTTTGGCCTAGATCTATTTATTAGATTTCAACAATAAAGTTTTGATAAAAGGCACTTACAATTTTTTTTTTATTTCAACCCCCTCCCCCAATAAAAAAGAAAAATAACAACCCTTTTGGACATTTATTAATGCATGTAAGGTATGCAAAGAAATTACCACTGAAATGTTTAATGCAATGAATGAAATTTAATAAATAAGTTTGAAAAATTCGGCAGATCTTCTTATCAATTACTTCTAAAAGAAAAATAATTTCCTGATTGAGAATACAACTTTAATGTGACTGGGTGAAAATGACTAATTCAGAGTTTTCAACATTTGTATAATGTTCCCGTTGTTATTCCAGATAAGATAGGATTAATTAAATCATGTCATTAAAACACAGTTCTCTATCAATTAAATTATTGAAATTAAACTGGAACACAACTAAAGGTCAATCAGTTTCTAGTTAATTACAAATCAATGCGTTTTAATTTATATAGATATACGTATATGCAATGATTAATTTGTTTCTCCTAAAAGACATTTTTTTCCCTTAAAATCCGAGTCTTACAAATGAAAAGATAAGTTACATTTTTGTAACTTACAGACGAATAGAACAGACGAAACGAGACTCATCCAAGAATTACATTTGGCAGGATTTTCACACAATTTTAATATGTCTGTGACTACAAGACAATTAATGCATTTGAGTTTCATCATCAACGTAAGAATGAAATTTTGTCCACAAACGTATAAAGTCGTATACGAATGTTGATGGACTCGTCTCTTCATGCAGAATATTGTTAGATGATTTGGTTGGTTGGTTCCATTAAATCTGAATATATTTCCAGTTATCTTTAATCAATGTTCTATGAAATCATAATAACAGCATCTGTTTTATAACTTAAAAGGTTAACTTTCCTCAAACGGAAAGTGGACAATGCACGAAGTAAAGGATCCTGTGATCACTCATCTCAAATAAAGAAATCCTTCTCCAAAGAAGAGAGAGAAAAAAAGAACGAAAGAAAGTGAAAAAAAGACCTAATTGAAAATGAATCTCAAACATTTCAAATGCCTCGATTGATTGTCGGCTTAAGTTTATTGAATTAACACTTCTAATTAAGTTCATTCAATCACAACCTAAGTAGTAAACTCACTATATCTTGCCGCTATTTCTTGCCTTTTAGGATGGGAGAACCACGTATTTCTGATGTTTGTTTTACCCTTTTTGTTGTTCTATTCTTCCTAGTAATTGGACAGTCAACATCTCAAAAGCTCATTTCAGAAATGTGACAATGAAAATTCCCAAAGAATCTCGCCTCGTTTAAAGTATATATAAATAAAAATTTTAAAATACAGAAAGACTCGTGTTACTTTCCTAGTGAAGTGAGCTCATCAAATCAATCAGTGTATGTGTGTCGCCATTAAGTTCTGGATGGATTTTCTTGGAACTTGATATGAACATTTACGAATTGGAGAGGCTCTGGACTTTTTATTTCAAATATCGCCCGAATGGCTTCCTGTCGAGAAAGAGATTACAGAAATTCTCCCTAGAAAGAATTTAACCTTAACAACGGATTTTCTATTCTGTCTTCAATCATTAATCCTTTCAGAAGCTGATTAAATTAACTTTTTAATGTTAAATAGGCCTATGTTCTCAGCAGACATTACAATTTGAAAATAAATGATAGGATTTTAAGGAAAGAGGGTTTTAAGTTATTTTCTCTTGTTGGCTTCTTTTATTGTTCTTAAAATGCATAGTTTCTTACAAAAGAGAAAAAGCAGCAGCATTCGAAGCTGGTCAAAACCTGATGACCGATTAACCAGGGGAGTCAAACAGAGATTTAAATCCTGTTTGAATTAGGTTGTTTATTGCCATTACATCAATCATAGAGAACGGCTTTTTTAAAAGTACGGGGATAATTCTGGTCGAAATGACAGGGCGTCAACCATACTTGGAGTTTTTGTTCTAATTCCAAGTAATTGTCATGAACTTGATTTCTTGCCTTGCAGCTACGTAACAAGTTCAAAGGCAAATAAAATGAAAGCATGACGCAAAAAAGATAAGACCATATCGAATTCTTACTGAATCCTTTATTTTAACTAAACAAAACAAGGAAATAAATAAAACCAATTAAAATTTGTTTCCTAGTTCTATCCTTGTGCCGGGGAGACTAGGTTAGTAAAACAAAGATGCAATTAAATGTATAAAAAAAAGTATGTAAATAAAACTTAATCGTGTGAAAATGAAGTCTAACTATAGATTTTAAAAAAAAATGTCTTCACGCACAACAAGAAATGGTGTTCATTTAACTTCCTGTGTCCAATCTAAACATCCAGGGTCACGGTCAAAGTGAGAAGAGGGGGTGGAGGGGGTTTGTTTTGATCCTCGCTGCTTGTCTCCTAACCCACTGTCGTCTGCCTAGCCTAACTAATGAACAAGGCATTAAAATTAACAGGAAAAAGCAAGGTGGGAATGACTGCAGAAGAAACGATGTTTCTAAGAGAGGACTTCGACGATGAAGATGTTGCTTGCACTAATGGGAGGATGCGGTATCTTAATTAACGGCAGGAAATGATCTATTTACTTACTTAGCATCTTCAAGAGAAAACGACATCATAAAAAGAATCTTTTATTCACACAATTCGTGCAGTAAAATAGGATGATAATTTCTTTTTCAAGGAATAGCACTTTGCGAAGATAGACACAGTTAAAATTATTTATATTTCAATAGTTTTTTAACTCACATTAGTAGTTGTAAGGTAACTTTAAAAAAAGAAAAGAAACTTGAAAAAATAAATAAATAGATAAAATAAAATTAAGTAAACAACAAAAAATGAAGTTCTAATTTACATCTAATATTTCTTCAGAATTATTTCTTATGTCTCATTTTTTTTTTCTCGTAACAGAATATTAGCACAAATAAAAGAGTAAAAAAAAAAAAAGAAGAAAGAAAGAAAATGACTATCTTTTTCCCCATTTCGTAGAGAATATATTACAACAGAGCTAATATGGAGATTGCGTCTTGCATATTTAATAACGTCAAAGTAATTACGAAAATAAAAGTTCTTTTTTTTTTTTTTTTTGAAAACGGAGAGAGAGAGAGAGAATGAAGTGTAATAAGAAGCCGTGGTGCATTGAAAACGAACTGACGAAGGACGACACAATTGAAGACGACCCCACCTACGAAATTATCCACCTTCATTTCTTGACAGCAGTGCTTTGCTAGAAAGGTTTCGAAGTGGGTGGAGGACAAAGAAATCGTCCAATGAATACGAGCTATTTCACAAATTGTTCTCACGCAACCAAGGCTGCGATCGGTAGAAAACGCTAATGACGGAAATGAAACCCCAACAGAAATTAAACTGAAAACTACGGAAAAAGAGAAAAAGATCAGTATTTGTATGGTGGCTAACACTGCCATCATCAAAAAGTCATAGGATTCTTGTCTGCTTACCTAGAAAATCAGTCGATGTGTTCTTATGTGTGTCCGTACTCTGCCTAATAACTTCTGAATCTAACGAGATTAGGGATGGGTAGTTCGTGAACGAACTAGTTCATTGAACTAGTTCGTATAAAAGAACTATAGTTCATGAACGACCTAGTTCAAATGAACTAGATCATGAAAAGAACTATATAGAGATTGCGAACTACCTAGTTCAAATGAACTAGTTCGTTCTTTTACCACTCCACTATTGGCTATAGGAATTGGTTTATTTCGTTTTATATTAAGTATTTGAGAACCTCTTTTTTTTTTTGGTTGTAAAAGTATTTGAAATTTTTTTTTTTTGGTTGTTAAGGTAAAAAGAACGACTTAGTTCATTGAACTAGTTCAATAAAAAGAACTATCTCAAAAGAACTAGTTCAGTAAAAAGAACGACTTTGCCCATCTCTAAACGAGATCATAGACTAAAAGTCTAGGAACGACGACAGGGCTTTCGTGAAACTTGGCATGTATATTTATGGATGAGAGGAAATATAACTTATGCATCTGAAGAATTTTCCGTATGGGTCCTTAGCGTGTGAAAAGTGATAAAAATTTCCATAGAAAAAGCGTCTTTAAAAATGACTTTTAATGATATTTTAATGACTTTTAATGATATCTAACATTGATCCGTTTATTAATTCCTCGTACTTCGATATGATTAAAGTTAATTGGATTAGAAGTTAAAAACAAATCGTGACTTTTCGTTTTTTGTTTTTCTTTACAAGAGAAAGATAATATGCAATACAAAGAAAAACAAAAGGCAATATTTTAGAATGCTTTAAATTCAGAGATTTTTTTTTTTCTTTCGATTTTCCTTTATTTATCTTAAGATTAAATTTATTCTCTCTTTGGAATCCTGAGTTAATATCCCTGCCCTTATACGCGATGAAATTTCAGGCACAGAATGTGAAAACCGTTCTTAGAAATAGAGATGGTTTTCTGACTCTTCTATGACAAGCAATTAAAGAGTTTACTGTTATTGATTCGGGCATTGGTGTAACAAGCAAAGTCAGAGGGGTGCCTGTTGGGGATGCTAATTTAATCAAGTAGATGCCATGTTTTCGCGCAATTACGGAACACGGTGAACCTCAACTGAGACCCGTATTAGCTAATGTGAATTCATTAATCAATACTCTCAACTTTACCCAGAGAAAAAAAAATGTTTGTATTCTTACAAAAGGTGTTTCACGGTTACCCTTAATTAACATTCAAGAAGATGTGAAGTTAAGATAACTTCTTTCTAACTATATCTTCTATCGTTGTAAGTCGCTCAACCTATAACTGAAGTAACTATGAATAAGCAGTAACAGTTGTCAAAATTGAACAAGCAGACACTGCAGGCGTTTATTTCGTAGAATAAAAGCTGATAGAGTAACCTTACCTTTTCACAGCCTTCATAAATAGTTAAAGGCTGGTTTATTTAAGACAGGCAGTAACAAGCAAAGGTACAGCCTAAATTTATGCATGTCTGATGTCCAACATTCACTTAGAATAATAATTCAAATAGGGATTATTCCAATGAAGCACTTCCTTAAAATTACAATTGAATCACATAGTGTTAGAAATGGAGAAGCCGTAGTTATTCCGTTCTTCGTATCAGAAATAATGGCGGGCGAACGGTGGACTAGCCTTTCCAACCTCCAGTTGGAAGACATCATTACTTCATTACATAAAGTATCATTACATCATATTATACCTTAAACTCACCATAAAAATTATCATTTCTTTCTGTTTTTTAAAAAAGTTAAGTTTAAAAAAAAATTTCAGTAATGAATTAATTATATCTTGAAATTATTTCAATTGTTCACTTGTCAGAAAGAAACAAAAAACAAACATAAGAATAACCTCTTCTTACCTCTTCATCTTAATAAGAGAATACGACTTCATACAAAGATAGACAAATTTTCGGAAAGTTTATTCATGCCATTCCTTTTTCAAGCCTAATGTTTAAAACTATTTACAATGGAACACTGCATAAGATTCGGATATCGCATTAATAAGGTAGTTGAAATTCTTTACACGGAAAAAGAGACCAAATCTAGGAAAATAGTCGAGTCTTATTATTAGAAATACAAAAGGGAAGAATATACTAACAGGGTTGAATTGGACGCAAGGTTTGTGAAATTAGCTGATTAAGATGTCAAATTTTTCTTTAAATCAATCAAACAATAAAGTGTCCTTTGATGAATTAGCTTTGTAATCAAATCTTTTTTGATCTGTTTAAACGTTATTGTATAACAATGACATATGTAATGTGAGACAACATATTGGGCTTGTTTGTTATAATGTAACGCAACATTTTGTACTCGTTTGTTATAATCATCACGCATTGTAAACAGTTTTAAACATTAGGCTTGAAAAAGGAATGGCCTAAATAAACTTTCCGAAAATTTGTCTATCTTTGTATGAAGTCGTATTCTCTGTATTTAGATGAAGAGGTTATTCTTTAAATAATTATGAACTCTAGGAAGTAAAGAAATTTTACTTAGAAAAAACAAACATGTTTCTGCTAAAACAAAATAAATATTCATGAAAGAATTTAATGTATGTGGAACAATTTAAAGCAGTCAGTAAATTAACATACTTAGCCATTAAAATTAAATATATGTTTAAATTTAAAAACAATATAGTTATGTGTAATTTTAATGTACATATATATTTAATTTAATGTTAATTTACTGAATTTTCTTTAGGGGAAGGCACTGGAATGTTAATTTATTTACTGCTTCAAAATAAGTATTATTGTCATGAGATAGAACCAGAGATGTCTATCAGCAGAAAAAATAGGCCGTCTTACAGGATGATTACTTTGCTATTAGATTTAAGTGCTTATCTCCTCTTCACTCTTTGGAAACTTCGATAATCACGGAATCAATGGAGTCACGAATGAAATTATGTTGTATCCGATGATAGAAACGAAATCGATCTCTTTCTAAAGACCAAGAGTTTGTCACCGGTGACAAACTCATTCATGGATTGATGGATGGCAAAAAAACGAAGAAACCATAAATCAACCATTTTAAAACCCAGAGAGACTAGCAACACAAAACAGAATTCGATGGTGATGATCGCCTCTTCATTCTTATTGTAATGAAAGTTAGACTTGTAAAAATCTGTGTGTGTATGTGTGTCTCCCCGAATAATTTTCGAACCAGTAAATGAATGTTCTTCAAACTTGGCAAGCATATTCACGGAAGACTGACGATCTACGTCAGTTTCTATTTGAAAATTTCTTCGTAGATCGCCTTTAAAAGAATTTGAGCACGGATAACCAAAATGCCCACAGAAAGTATTTCAATTCACGCGTAACTGAAACTGCTATAAAATGAATAGATGAGAGTTAATACGAATTCCTTGTTTTCCCCGTCAGTTAACTGGATTAATCTTAGTTAACTAGAAGTCACGTGCTGATTTAAGTAAATTTCAACAATTTTAATATCGCTATTAGGCAAAGTGCAATAATAAACATTAATGTCACTATTTAATTGTACGTAAATGACTCGTGCATGGAAATTAATTTCATTCACAGTACCTCGGCGTTTCCTACCTGGAGGTTCCACGGTTAGAAATTCAGTAATGGGTTCCCAATCAAATAACTGTCAATCATTGGGAGACTGAACTGTGTTGGTTGGATTACGGATAGGGTTCGCGAATCAAAAACAGATTGGAATCCCACGAGGATTTAAAGGTAAACAGGAAATCAATTTCTTTTATGTTGATGTCAAGAATCAAAATGTGGTCTCTCTTGAATCGAGGGTAAATTTAAAAATACACTCTGTACCAAAAAAATAAAAAGATGTCGAAGTATTGTGAAGGAAGCGTTCAATTTCAATGAAACGCCGCACGCAACTACCTTCCCATTAGATACGAAAATGATTGAAGTTTAGTTGTCAAGAAACGTCACCGTCACCCCTTTGGCTCAATGGAAGTGCTCAAGCTGAGATCTACATAAGGGCTATCTATGAAACTTACTAGATAGCTTATAATCCACCTTCGTGGAACTGTTGCGTAAACATCAGTTTTTATCATCAGCATCACCTCGACGACTGCGCTTGAAGACCTTACGAGCAATTGAAGGACTCCGAGAGAGGCAGCATCGTAAGACTGCGAGAAGCCATGCAGACTAATCGTTCGTAATGCTTCTCTAAGGGAAGGTACTGGAATCGATGGTTGCGGTGAGCCAAGGCTTTGGTCGATCACTGCTAGAGACAATCGGTTTGTTGTGAGGCAAGCCCTGACTATTCGGTGAGCTTCACTCTCTACCATCTAGAGAGATGTTACGTCCTTACGAGGTTTGCCTTAACAGCACCGGATGCTCCGTCTAGAATTGTGCCGTTTCCGAAAGACACGTCTTCTCTTGAACGGCCTCGTACTGTATTTAGTGATAAGAGTTCCCCTTCTGCCTTGTAGCAGATGATTATCACAACAGCGTATGGAGGAGGACTGAAAAAAGCGTTGAAATCATGGCAATACTGGCGAGAAGAATACAACCATTACAACTGGTGTAATGGTGTGACAATTATGATAGCAGATCCCGTAACATAGTGATTCGAAGAACTTCACAGCATAGCAATATCTTGCAATCTGTTTTTTACCTTCGTGTCACAGCTGCCACCAGCAATTTCCCAACTGGATAATGCACGTCCACACACTGCCAATGTTTCCCAGCAGTCATCGAGAAATTGAAATCCTTCCTTGGCCAGCCATCTTCCTAGATTTGTCCTTCACTTGTCCCACATGCTAGGACATCATTGAATATCCTACATTTGGAGTATCAGCGACAGCAAGCAGGGCGTGATCTGTTGCAAGACAACATCAGGACTTTCTTTCACTCTGTGTCACGTCATATATCAGCATGCACAGCAGCAAGAGGCACCTCAATAGCACAAAATTAATCTATTGAATATTTTGCATGAGCATACCATCATTAAAGATTTTTTTTATTATTAAAATAGGAGGTCTCATCGTAGAAGTTGCTGTAATTTCATCTTTAATTAGAAGATTACTTGACATTCTATGATCAGCTTTTTTAATCATTATTAGAAAACACTAAAGATATTGCTGCTAATAGGAAACAATGAGAAGGTGGTCAACAGTGACACCGATGGATTTCTCTATTGGATCACCCTAACCCTTGTGGCTACTCATTCTTGCAGTGACGTATGAGAACGAAATTGGTCTACAGAGATCGCAGGCTGACAAAGCAGTGCTTTTTAACCTTTTTTTTTTGTTCGCATACCCAAGATGTAATTTATCTTTAACTTATACCGCGAAGTACAAATATAAACATCTAAGGCTTAATTCGAAGTATTTCAATTTACCTACATTTAAGTTAAATTTTAGAGTACAGTGAAAGTATCTAAACAAATTACGTAGTTTATATTGGATGTAAAAATAATACTTTTTATTAATTAAACAATAAGTTTAAATTTTACAAATATATATTACTTATGTAGGTCGTTACACACGGGATCTTGAATTTTCAACTTCTCCAGGCAATCATCTTTAAAATTCCTTATAAAATACCTCCACCGCAGTTTTCGATCCCTCGTGATTTCTAAACTGTTCTTCGTATGAGAGTTTGGTTTGTGTTTACTTCACTTGATGCCAAGAACAACATCTGGCGGAGTACGAAGGATCTGAGAACTATGCACAGTATTAATTAAAAAAATTAACATTTTTTTTATCATACGAAAAAAGGGACCACATATTTGCTGTAGAAGTAAAATGTATAATGATCTAAGACAGCGTTTCCCAACCGGTGGGTCGCGACTTGATCCTAAAACTATCAGAAACCATCGAATAAACCATCAGAAAAGATCAGAAAAGTCGAAAATCGATCATATATTAGGAAGGGATACGATACAAATATGGTTTTATTCTATATTCTTCTATTCCTATGTATGTGGAGGTATTCCGATAAGGAAAGGTGGGTCGCCAGCTGAAAAAGGGATTGGGAACCGCTGATCTAAAATATTTGTCCCAAAAGTATTAAAAAAAAATAAGCTAACTAAATAAAAAACATTTCAAGAAACATTTGAATCTGAAATTGTAACTAATATACTAACGTGGGATATGCAGTATTCACGAAAAGCCTATACATTCCATCTTATTCCATAGTGATCTGGAGGATTAGAAAAAAAGATCCGCCCAAAATATTTTCAAAACTTTAAGGGTCCAATTATAATTTTTTTTTTTCGAAATCCTAAGAGCCTAAGCATTAAAACGAATGATAAAACATTTCAATCGTATTTTCACTCGTTTCAAATTTCTATAACGAAAAGGGGATTTCTAAAATTCAATTAAATATTTTGAAAACGCCGTTCCCGGCATGGCCTAGTGGATTAGACGACGGTGGCTTCCCATGAGGCAATTGTATCGGAATCTGGGTTCGAATCCCGGCGTTGGCATGGATGTTTCGTTTCTTTCCTGTCTGCTTCTTCTCCTTCTCTTCCTCCGCTGTCTTTGGCACTGACAAATATTCCAAAATTCCAGGGTCTGCATGATAGATCCTTCAAGGATCAAAGTACACGTGGGGTGTTCCCGCGGCCAACTCAGAGTGAAGGATAACATGAACTTGGGAGTTGATGAACTTACTGAGACTAACTAATATTTAGATAAACTATGAGACGTTAATGAAATGTCAAACAAGATATTCCAGTTATTATTTAAATATGAGTTATTTAACAACCAAAAAACACAGACAGGAAAGAAAAATTACAATATCTAAAAGAATTTGTGAAGTAGTAGTTGTGACTCGAGTGTTTTTCTGTAAGAAATGATAACCAACAACAAAAAGAAAAAAAATCACGCTATGTACTGCGAGATACAGTCGGAAACGACCTTTTTACGATAATCAGCCTTGTATTCTTTTTTTTAATCTTGGACTAATGGACAACAGGAAATCACAACACCTGCTTCGCTATTTTCACAACGTGTATCCGTGGATCGATAAAAGCAGGCAAAAACCTAAAAAAGAAAAGAAAAAAAAAACCCTGCGAGATACGAGAATGTCTAGAGAACGCTTCCGTTTCGATGCTTAAAGCAGCAAAACGTTCTTATCTGCCCTCAATAATGCTCCTCTTTTTTCGATGACGCAAAATAAAAATGCACATTGTTATTCGGAAGCAGCATTTCTTGATGAGATTCGAGTCACATGACTTAGTATCATAGGTCTTTCTCATCGGTCGTCTTGGCTACAATAGGGTCAACGAAAAACACCCCCATTCTGATTATTTCGTTCGAAAATCATCAGGGATTGTGTCTGATTACGGAATGTCCGTGAGAAGCGTCAGCGGAAATCTGTTCTAAATAACGAGAAATCGAGTAAGTGAGGATTGAAATCGAACTAACACCAGGAAATTGGTAAGTTCGAGGAGTTATGCCTTATTTATGTAATACATAATATCACTCAAGTGTTCAAAATAACAAGAAAAATCAATTCAGTTTTTTTTAACTTACCCTGTGTTTTGATAATTTAATAACTGACAAAATAATGGCAATGCTTTATGGAAGTATACTTCAATATAACTAAGACGTCGTTCATAAAAGAATTGGACAAATGATTTATTTTCAAAAAATTTTAATAAGAGAAAAAAAGCCTGCACAGTTCGTAGGAAAAGGTGTTGTTGGCATCGGATGATGCAGCAATTTTATTTATTGTTTTTTATTGTGGGTGGAACCACTGCCAGGTTGACAATGGTCTTCACCAAGAAGATCTTGCCTTTCTGATTTTGGTTAGGGTGAGGCTGGATTGGGTTGATGAGTCCGTTGAAGGACGAAACGGCCGTTCCCAACTCCTCCCCATAATCTCAAATCAGAAAGGCAATTTCTACTTTTTTTCTCTTATTCAGGTGCGGATTTTCTTTTACTTTATTACTTATTTCGCCGCACGTTAAGCTTTGTTTTCATAAAAATGAGTCAAATCAAAACAACTGTTCTTTATGAAAATACAACTGCTTTTGTTTTTAAACCATGGTCACATGTAGAGTGATGTTCTCATTGTTTTTGTATAATGATGTGGTTGATGCTAGGACTTACCCAGTGTGATGATAACAAGATAGTCGGATTCTATCAGTGAAAATGGTGACAAGATGGCGCAAGGACTAATACTTTTGCGAGATGATTTGAGGACATTCTTCAAAGGAAAATCGCTACAAGGATAGAAGTTTTCCTTTCCTAAATCGAAGTTTTCGATATATTAATGCTATCTGTGTGAGCTATATTAAAGCATTAATTCTTTTAAAGTTTTGGAAAAAACTGGATTTTGGAAAAAGATATCACGCAATGTTCAAGGAATATCTCCGTCGAACGATGGACGCCATTTTTTGATATATGAACGCCTCGACAAACAAGAGATCTTTAAGGAACATTTATATTCAGTGGATCAGATTCAATTACCGAAGAATTAAAGTAAGTCACTTTTATGCGCTATCTTAATGAAGACGTATTATTGACAAGATATCCAAGTAAAGGAAACTTTGAGATTAACATATTTCTGCTATAACTTATTCCGACAGATGAGAAGTTAAAGTATTATTTTATGAATAAGTCAACTAGCATTAACTTGTGAACTATCGATTTCAGCAACTAATAGAACTTTTGATTAACAACCCTAAAGGGTTAATGACTTTGTGAACTTTTAGTAAATGAAGTGTTTATTAAATTAAATAAGTTATGTAACAGCAAGAAGTTGTTAATGATATTTTGGAAAAGAAATATATTGAGAAACTTTTGTTGAGCGTCCTGTTGTCTTTATTCTGTTGGATTGTAAATGGAACATAGCCATCGTGTAATCGAACTGTAGATGTTTATACGGATTCTTTTTTTCTGCTGATACAAGAGATAGCAATTAATTACTAGTTAATATTGAAGCAACCTCTTATTAATTTTAATTCCTTTATATATTAGTTGTTGTTTTGTTTTTTTTTCAGTTACAATGAACAATTTACGAAATAAATACATGAATATAAAAATAATTTTATTAGGAAAAGGCGGAGGAGGCTTAGAGAAAAATGAACATTTTTTGGAGATAACTGAACTGTGACCGCCAACGACGAAAGGGAGAGAGAGAGAGGAGAGTGAAAAATTGGTCAAACAATGATATGACATCTTTTATGAACGATGTCTGTGTGAACTCCACATCTCAACCAACTACCAGCTGCTTTCGGATCATCCTCCTGCGAAGTACTAACTCCTTTCCCTCCTCCCACGCCGTCCAAATAAGATTAGTAATTAATTGGATCATTTTGCTCGACTGTCTACAGCAATGACATTAAGTTTCACTCTAGGAATGACAACGTCGTTAATTAAAACATCAAATGTCAACCGACAGTCACAAAAGCAGGAGAGAAGAAAAAAATATGGCGACTGCAAACTAGTAAATTAAATAGGAGACAATAAAATTATTTTCATTAGGAGAAGTTTGCTATCAATCCTAGTTTTATTTTCTTCCTAAGTAAAGACACTACAAACAAAAGATTATAATATTGTCCTTTTAATAGTGTTGAAAATATTCAACAATAGTATGAATTGAATTACTATCAGTTTTAGAACTATATATTCCACTGTCACGTGACTGATAAGAATAAAGCTGATAAAGGCGTTGTCTTTTATATACCGAAGTAACATTGAAGTTTAACCGTTGTAAGGATAGGCAGCAAGCGCAATAATGTCACTGTTAGCATTTAACATAGAAATCCAACTGGATTCTAATAATAATAAATAATAATAATAAAGCTTTTAATGTTTCCTTATTTGATGGTTGATTTGCCAAAATGAATTAATGATCTGTTGCTTGTCTTGTTTATGCGTACTAACGATTACTAAATATATAGGGAATGTTTGTCCCTTAAAAAATACTAAACCAGTGAATTTTGTTGTTACCATTCCGTAGCAGGGATTGTTTGGCCACAGAAGCGTTACGTTACTACCTTAGGTATTCAAGCAGTGAATAACAACTTCAAAAACTTCACGAATTAGAAAAAAAAAAAATTGCTTCTGAAAACCGAAATTGAAACAATTTCGCTGCCTCTTTACATTTTTATACAATTTATCGCTTTTAACTTTTGAATCATTTTATTAATACTGATGCGGTTTTCTAATTTTGTATTGTACTTCTTTGAAAGTGTAAGTCAGGGAGAATAAGACCCTTAATTCAATCGAGTCAGTGGCTCCCTACGACGGGCGGTTTTTTGAAGTTGCACGTTTCTGGCGACATTTCTTGGAATAGTTTACTATTCAAGGTTTATTATTTATTTTTTTATTTTATTTATGTAATTTCATATATCCTAAGTAAATAACTGTTAATTATTAACGTATGTAATAATAATAAAAATAATAATTACTGTTCGTTTTCGAAAGCCAGACTCGCCACTCGCGGACGATTCTAGTCCGCAGAGGGGTGATACGCTGAGATGGGCACTTTCCAAAGACCTGTTTTTTTAAGAAGAAATAACGGAGGAGCATTTTTGCAATAGTATTTATTCTTTCCATAATTCTTTCCCGAAAAGCGCAAATAGAACGCAGCTACTAGTAAACTAACACTGATAAAAAGTAAACATCCCCTCTTTGTTTCTCCTCACTCCTATTTTGATGAAATCGAAGGAGACCTGACGCATGCGCAAAAGCGCTGAAGGCTCTCGTAAACAAAAACAAACAGTATCTATCTATTTTCTTTACACATAGGCTAAATAAAGTGCAAAACGATGTTTTCTTGTTTGTTTATTTTGCACCAGACAACGCCGGGTCCTTCCACTAGTTTGTAATAGTTTTTTTTTTTTTGGATAAAAGTTTGAATGGTGAGAAGAAAAAAAAATCTTAAAAGTATTAAATTTTCAATGTTTCTTTCTCTTGATTTGAGCATTTTATTCAAGGATTCAATTAACAATGTCGTACGTAACGTCTGCACAGAAATTGTTTTATGGCGGTTTCAAGTAAGGAAAAAAACTACAAAAATTAAAACGTTATTTCCAAAATCTACAAGATTTTTCTAAAATATGAAATGGAAAGTTATATGAGTATTTTTTTCAAGATCCTCATTTCTTTTTACAAGTATAATCTTGTAGTATATCTTACTGAATACTCAGATTACTTTACAGAAGAGTTAAATGAAACGATGTTCATTCGTGTTCACATTCTCTAGATCAGAGCTTGTTGAAACGATGTGCCGTGAGAATGTCTTTAGTGTGCCACAAGACAATTGTGAGGATGCATCTGTAATCAATATTTAGACAAATGCTGTAACCTACATTAAACTCTGAACAGTAAATCAAACTACATTCTCTTTCGTTTCCAGCAATGAAAGTTATTGAAGCATTCATTCACTTCAAAATTGGCTTCAAACTAATTTTTAAATTTTAATTTTAATTTAACAATAGAAAAGGTTTAATGTGCATTAATGTTTTTAATTTTAATTTCAGGAGGCATTTTTAAACCGACTCCCTATTATTCATCTGTAAATCCTACGGAGAAGTCAATTAAACACAGTAAAAGCAATGTAAGCGTTTCATGTGCCGTTGGTTTTAAGAACAACGTTTGGTGTTGCCGCGGGATTTTATTAAATACATAAGTGAGTCGTGAGACGACGAAGCAAGTATTGCTTCAGATTTACATAAGATTTTTCATTTCTTTTTTTTTCCATTAAACAAAACAGATTCCTAAAAGGTTTTCATCATCTAAGAAACTCAGACGGTTTCTTTAAAACCTGGAAGGTTTTTTTTTTTTTTTTTCACTGATAATAATATTTTGATTTAAAGGAACTTTTTTTTTGATTTGCTCTTTTTATTTTTTTTTTAAACCAGTGCAGCTGCTTTCCTTACTGTCAACGGGAGTCAAGAAAACTTCTTTTTTTTTCTTTTTTCGAGCCTGATTTCCTAGGAAAGTGAGACATGAAATCACTGTACGTCCCACTCACCTCCACCAATCCTAATAACTCTTAAACCGTTGAATGGATCTCCTTGAAACTTGAATGCATATTTAAGGACAAACACTTTCTAAATATTGGAAATGTTTTCTGTGTGGGCACAAGAATCAGCGAGGGAAGACACAAATTCCCATGAAACCGAATACTGATAGTCTATTTAATAAGTATTATTCTTTTAGTGAATCCATTAATTACATATGCTTTGATACGATTAATCATATTTAACTAAGAAAATAACGCGGATTTAATTCATTTTTTTCCAGCAAACAGAAAATTTCAGTGTATATTCAATTGATATTGTAATTTCAAAGGACTTGATTTTTTTTTTGTGTTTTTGTTTTGTTTATGTTATAAAGAAAATAAGAGCAACGTTTTACGGAAAGACAAGACGATCTTGAAAGAAATTAAGCTGTTTTGGACAACACAAAAAACCAACCCTACTAAAACTTACCATAATATTAATATAGGCTAGTATCAACCTGCCTTTACATTTTGATTTCTAACGTTATTTGTTCTTATATAAGAACAACTGTCACTACGTAATCTGTATAAAACAAATAATTATAAAGTAATAAAATAAATAGTACATATTTTACTACTACTATTATAATAGTAAAAAGAAGGAATCCAAAACCAAAATAAAGGTTCTTCTTCTGTATACAGTTTAGTGTATATAACAAAATCTAAAAAAAAAAAAAAAAACCAAAAAAAACCACCTGTGTTTGTGTGTGGATTAATTCATTTTATTGGATCATCCAAATCAAATCAAACCGACTTCAGGGCCATAGAGTTTTCAAACGACCACAGTGTGAAAGATATGAAACCAGTTGATATGTTACTTTGTGGAAGCCTGTGAATAATTAAACTTAACAATCAAAAAAGAGAAATACTATTCACATTAAAGGTTAAGACGATGCAGAAAAGAAGTCACGAAGATCAAAGGAGAAGACGGAGATTCACATAACCCACAGCCATTAGCCACAAAGTAGAAGTTAGAAGGTCAACCCATTTCAGACTGAAAAGCATTCGGTCCCTATTTATTGGAGGGTTGCGTGAAAACCCTTGGACCTATCTGGAGTAAAAAAAACACTGAAAAATCCACGATCTCCGCAGCTGATCGAATAGGCTCCTATAATTCATAACAAGCACCTCTTAACACCTGAGCCACACTTAAATTACTACTATTAGTTATGGAATAATTGTAAAGAATTAGAGATATTTGCCGTTACGAGGTAGAGCTTTTAATAAATTAAAGAGTATAACAATGTCTAAATGTCAGCGGAATTACGTTTTCAACCACTAAAGGACAGCTGTACGAATAACCATGGCTGACTGATTCATTGGACACTTTATCTTCATTTCCAGTTCCATTAACTTTTCTCTTTAATTCATAATGAATTTTAAATGACAGATATTATCTAGAAATTCACAGACTACAGCTGAGCCTCAAAAGAAAGTAATGGGGGTGGTCAAGGTGAAACGGAGGAGTTTCATCAAAATTAATAACTTTGTATCAGAAGCCAAGGGTGTCTTTGGTCGAGGACACCACTATTTAATATTAATTTCTTTTCAAAGCCTCCTTGTAGCAAAAACCTTCCCGTAGGATATGATGATAATAATAATAATACCAACTCTGCACCGGAAACTGGTGGGAAAAATATCCTCAGTCAATGAAAAAATAAAAAAAAACTTCTTGGACCGGAGATCAGCCTCTTGTAGCCAATTCCTCGAAAGGGAAGCAATTCTACCCAAAAATTTGGCGGCAGTAAAGGAGAATTATCGCTACCGCGTTCCACCAGTTTTATCTCGTGCAGCTGCGAGCTTAATAAATCAAAGAAAGCTTTGTTTTGGAAGTGTTTTTCTCTCTATTCCTCACCAAAACTTTTTCTTTCTTTATAATTAAGTTCTTCCACGAGTTTATCAAAACAAAGGGAATAAACAACGGTAATATTCTTTTGAAGGAAAAATAAAATTATATCAACTTATATAATTGGCCAAGTTCGTCTGTCTGTCTTTCCTGTCTGTAACTCGATATAATTAAGCTATTAAGATAGATCCAAGGGTACCATTGAATCAAGGGTACCCAAATTGGATAAAATATTAGTTCATTTTGTCATTCCATGTTGGTTCCATGAAATTTTAACTGAAATTCTAACAAAACATACGTTCAAAACCAAATAATTTTGTTACCACTGCATCCATTTTAAGGAAATTTGGCATACTTACTCAGTTGTTTACGCTGATTTCGAAACTCAAAACCATTTTTGCCGTAGAAGCTTCGTTCACAAGTTAACACAGTATTTAGATTACATTTACTTTATATTTGATAGTTGATAATAAAATGATTTTTCAGATTTTTTTATGCCTGTCAGCCGACAGGCTTTGCTGCTAGTCATTAATAATTTGAGAAAACGCTAATAACAGAAATATAGCGTAAGAATTAAGTCTTCAATAATTCAAAGAAGTTTAATTAGTAAGAAAAAAGGAATAACGTAAGGTTTCCCTTATTGCAACAATGAAAATAAAAGGCAGTTGGCGAGCCAATTTCCGAATGTCTTTTAGAATTTATCATTGGGATAAGTAAATTTTGAAGCATTTTTTCTTTAGAAGAAAATAAATATTAGGTTCTTACAGAGAATCTAATGTATTTTGTTTACATTAATCATTTCTCGTAGACTCGTATACTAATAGGTTTCTGTCCCTATCAGATCAAATTCTAATGAAATCCTTTATTCACAATTTCAGCTTCCTAAGGTAAATGATTTTAATCGTAAGGTTATCGTGATTACGGAGCTGCAACGACTGATGTACTGCATTTTGACACTTTTTTTGTTCTTAGTTCCTTATCGGTGCGATGTTCAACAAAAATCTATAAGGATCTTACTTAAAACAAACTAAAAAACCTTTCCCTAAAGTTTCAAAGACAAGTAGTTGTTGAATTTACCTTCATTCACTATTTCGAAATGTATTCATTCGATTCCAAGCAAATGTTTGATGCGAATCCAAGCAGACCCTCGAAGCCATCCACATCCATACCGTGTTAGATCCGATAGATCAATATTGATCTTTGGTTAATCCTGTTTATCGAACACCTCTCGGTATCAACAACAAATATTCAAGCAATTCTAAGCTCATTAAAATTCATAACTCCCCCCCCCCCAATTACTAACTTAGATTTAATATTGTCTCAAAATTCAAATATGTTCTTTAAAATTCAAACTATATTAACAATTATAGAACTGAAAAACATACAAAAATATGTAATTAACCGATAACAGACAGGACTAGTTTCGATTGCCTCTTCAACGGCAATTCTTTTTCAAATTCTAATGAAAAACCAGACAATGTAAACAACCAATAAAACCATTAGGATTGTTGAGTTAAGCAACATGCATAGGAGTGATTGTAGGACAATGGCCACGACATATTTAAATGTATAGGCATTTTAATTTACATACAAAATGTTCATACCTAGCATTTACAAGGTTTTTAGTCATATCTGCATTTGAAATTCCTTAGGTTTACTAAGATTTTTAGATCAAACTAATTTCAGAATAAAGTAATAATTAAGTCTTTTAGAGCACTAACTAACAACAGATAAGTGATTCACAGACAGAAAGTTTACAAAAAACATTATAAATTCATTTAAGTATTGTCCCTTTTTTCCCCCATTCTTTGTTATAACTGAAATATATTTTATGTCACGACTATTCTTTAAAAGGGTTAAAAAAAATTAAATTTCGGAATTTTAAAATTTGTTGGATTTCTTTTTCTTTTAAACGTATATACTCTTAAATACTCTTAATAAAAGCACTTAGGAAATAAATACCTTAGGAATACCTGATGTTTTCCTAAATTATTTTAAACCAAAACTTTCTGATTGACGTTGGAATTGAAATGCATTACTCAAGAACTTACAATTAATACACCTTTTAAAATTAATAAAAAAAGTAATAAAGTTTTTGTTCGTAAAGTTCAAGTACAGTTACACGTGCGTTAGACAGTAGAATTCTCTCATCTACCGACTAAAGTTGCAAATTCCTTTTTTAATGAAGTTGACAGTCGTGATAACTGTACAATTTGTTAATGTCAGTTCGAATCCAGTCAGACATGGTCCCTTTATTTCTTCACTCTAATTCAATCGAAGCTACAGAAATTCGTTATATTGTCGCGTACAATGTCTTCATTGATTTCATAATGGCCAAAACGATTCCAAAACTTTTGTCTAACAATAATACGGAATCCGTCAAGTTAAGAGTTAGTCAACTAAAATCAAACATCTTTACTTACTCTAAATTGTTCATTAATATATTTCCTCATTTAATAAAAGCATTGGAGGATGGGGAAAAAGTAACTTACATAAGGTAGTTGATGCAAATATGGCCAATGCTGGTAGTATGGCCACATTGCCAACCTGCCGTTAATTGAAAAGGTATCCAAAAGATAACGCTAGAATATCAAACTATGAAAAAGAAAGTGTACATGGCAAAAAAAGTGTACACGGCAAAAAATTAATATTTTTTTACATACGCCTGGAGAACCAAAGTTCTTGTCTACACTTTTTTTTTTTAGTGAATACCATAATCATGAAAAAAAAAATATTCAAATGAAGGTGGCCATATTATCTTCAGGTACCTTATACAGACTTTAGAATATCGGAATACTAAGGTAGATATTTTATATAGTAACAAATAGACAGCACCAATCACTACTTCTTTGTGACACTGCTGTGAAAACTTATTATTCGTCTCGTTATTTCATTTTGGCTTAAAACGTTTAACTTAAGTGTGCTTTCAAAGAAAACTCAATGAAAAAAAAAAATTCACTTCGACCTGCGCCAAACTATCACAAGGCGGTGTCTTGCGTTTTTTTTTTCCTCTTAACCTGGCACCGATTCAAATGCATGACTTTCATCCATCGCTTATATGATCCACTCGGCCCATGTTTTACTTACAGAGAACGATACAATAATTTTAAAGCCGTAAACACAACGGAAGATATGCATCTTACTTTTTTTTTTCCTAACTAGCATACGTACCCTTCAAAAAAAATAATAGAATAATAATAATAATGCAACGGTTTTATTTTCGTTGCATCGAAAGTCACAGAATTTTACAACGAAGGACTATCGAGGGATTATACTGGGAAGTAAACTTTCTACAGCATAATACAACAGTACCTGGGAATCAGTTGTCTGCTTGTAAATTCGTAACAGCGTGACGGATGGCTATATTTTAATTAAAACATTATTTCAGGGAGATACAAATTATTGATGTACAACTAGCGACATCTTATCTAGCTTTGCTCGGGGTAGCAGCCCACATTGACACCCCCGCCAAACTGTAGCCGATTATACCTCTCTAATCCAGATTATGACCTCTTGTATTTTTTCATAAATAAGGGTGTATTTCAAGTTCCAGAATTATCCCCCCCCCCCCCAATCATAATTTTTATATTTGGATTGGGCCAGACTTAAATCTTTTAAAAGTGCTCTCAAGAGCACCTTCAATGTTGTAATCAGTGTTTATGTATAGGTTTGGTAAGCTCATGCTTCATTTGATTAGTTTGCAACAGCATTTAAGTGATTACAGTTATGCATTTTAGTTTATAAGATTGTGTCATCAACGTGAGGAATAAAATCAAAATTTAATATCGAGGGCGTTTTTTAAGATAGCACAGAGTTGGTTTCTGAGTGTATATTGGGGGATATAACCTGGCCTAAGGAGTATGAAATAGCGTAGCTTGTTTTATACCTCGGTGTAAGTCTGGGGAAGGGATATATTTTGGGCTGTTACACCAGGACACAACAGTATTTTGCTTTCAAAAATAAACAACTTTATTTTTTAAAATACAGAACAGCTATTGTTACAAATTCGAATCTGAAATTTGGTAAAAAGTAGTATTAAATAAAATAATAAAATACGTTAGGCTGAAATTCCAATTTCTTAAGTATGAATGATTTTTTTTTTTTTTTTTTTTTAACTATCGAACTTCAATTATGACAACAAGTAACGGATTTAAAGTATAGCGTTAGTATCTCTAAGAACAATCTAATAAATAGTTAGTCTACAATCTCCTCTTCTACAGCATTGCTACACTCGATTGGTCAAATCATTACTGCTCCATGATTCTCTTTATAGATGAAATAGAATATGAAGAACCAACTCATGGCTCGTTACCCTCAGGTTCTTTATTTACGAAATGCCAAATTTCAGTTTCCTAGGTCTCCAGGTTCTGTGAACACCCTCGCAAATAGATGTTATTAGGTGTGGAGATACTGTGCATGAAACAGCTAAAGTGCCCGTCATTAAATGAAAGTCTTAATCAGCAATTTCCAAGGAAAGGGCTAACTTTAATGCTACGTTACAATTAAAAACTGTAAATGAGAACCTATAAATTACCTAATTAAGTATTTCTCACTACTGGAATTAAAACACTTCATCTATTTCTGTTTAGTTTAACTCTATATCCTTAGAATGTAATGCAGTCTATGAACATCTTCATTCTGTTTATTTCTTATTTTTCCGAACACGCAGTGTTGTTGTACACGTGTTTCCTCCCTCAACTTCTTGGCGTCATATTTAACTTGCGTTATGAAGTCTAGGCTGAGTTATGTTGTTGCCCTGGGGTGTCGACGGCTACCGCCACTATGTTCCGAGAGTGCGTCTGATTTCTTCACCTCTTTTTCTTCAATAGCTTTCTCTTTCACTGCAACCAGTCCAATAATAAACAGTGGCCGATAAATTCAAGAAATTCATTTCTTCCGCCATTTTTCTTCATTTTATTAACTTTAGCAATTCTTTTAGCACAACCAGTTTTGTCTATTCCGTCTGTTTTTGATATCAGTAGTATTTTAATGTTCACTTATCATATTTTGAGGATGTTTTGTACATGATATCTACGTATTTTTCACTAAATGCAGTCTTCAATTCGCTTTATTTTTTAGTGTTATAAAAGAATACAAAAGGAAAAGTCAGTTCGTATTTAAATTTATATCTGCCGAGCACGACAGAATCTACAACTTTTCGAATAACTAATAAAATCCTCACATAAATAACGCATCAAAGCATGCGCAAATCAGTGGATTATTAAACGATGAATGTCCATTGTTAAGACATCGACAAAAATCCACTGTTTTGCTCCTAATGCTTTTTTGTGGAACTTATCTTCACCAGCAAATTTCTCGAAGGAATGCACACGAAAACAATGTCTTATACAAAGTTACATCGTCTTTTGTTCGTAAATGTGAATGCCAAATTTCAATATCATCTGTTAATCGGTGCAGAAGTAATTAGCGCAATACACTCAAGAATGCTTTTAAAAGTCAAATTCTTTGTATGAAAACTAAGTCTTTACTCATATAAAGAATAAATAAATTAACGCATTTGCTGTTACGTGAGGAGGAAGGAGGATTAGCCGGCGAAACATGTTGTGTTTTTAAAGTTTTAACTGTAAATACATTTAAATTTTAATTGTTTTAAGCGTTAATTTATTTTATTCTGCGTATTATTCCACGCACGTTCAGCATTTTTATCTTTACTCATTTAACAATTACTACATCGCGCCTAATGTCATGAACAGATATCAATACACATATGCTGACAGATCAATATACATATTCAAACAGAGAGAAAAAAATACATATATATATTCTGTATTTGAATATGAAAGTCAGCACATGTATATTGATCTCTCTTCATAATTCCTTTTTTCTCCATTACATTTTCATAATTCATTTTGTAAACACAGTGTTATTAATAGTCTTTTATTAGTATTACTTTTCCCTTTTAATATTTTTTCTCCAGAAAACAAAAGCAAACAAAGGCTATTTAATGAAAAACTCAATAGCTCTCCATAAGGAAAAGCCTCCTCTGGTCAAATTCAATGCAATCCAATATACTTTTTTGTTCGATCCATTCTTCAATCAGTTCTATTGAATGGAGAGAATCAGAATTCTTAGGTACGTTTCCGTGAATTTACCAAATAGCGAATATCTTTTTAAATTTGCATCGAAATGACGGACTGGTAAACAAAAACATTACAAAATTTAGTTGTGAAGGATTTTCAGATAATTATACAATAACTAATATTCATTTTCACAGCCATATTGTTGCCACTGACAACAGGGTTTTACAGTGGTTTAACATACAGTTGGATCTCTATTAACGAAGTCGCTAAATCCCGAAAAAAAATTCGTTAAATAGAGATTCACCTTTTATTATTCAATATTATTAAAAAAAGTAATAATTTTAATGACATAAAGCATATACATTACCACATATGTACTTAAATTTTACTAATAAAGTCTGTTAATTTTGTCTGAGTTTTTTTTTTTTTTTTTTGAAAAAGTTTTTTCGCTCAAAGTACGTCTCGCATCTTTGCAATGCATCAAAACCCCCTTCAGGCGTATTTTCTTCAAATTGTAAAGCCCCGCGAACACCATGCAATTTTTCAGCAATTTAGTCGTCCGATTTTAACCTCACGAGCAGTTTTGAGCCCGTTTCTTGATTATATCAGCTCGTGACGTCAAAATCGGACGACTAAATTGCTGAAAAATTATATGGTGTTCGCGGGGCTTAATCCGCGTCGATTGTTTCAAATGATTTTAGCATTTCAACTTATGAAGGTTTTTTTTTATCTCTGCATCATGATATTTCCATATTCGTCCTCTTTCATCTTAATCGTAATTCCTAGCTATATTGTTTTTATTTTTCACACTGTCCAAAATATCCGATTCAGTTGGTGTTTCCGAGGTCTCAAATTCAAAATCAAGTGAAAGATAATCATCAATCAGCACATCGTCGTTAATTTCTTCTTTTTCCTCAGCTATATCCACATTTCTTTCATTTCCTCTAAGGGAATATTGATAATAAAATATTTCATGCAGGAAAAAACAATAGATCCACGAAAATGCACTTCGGTATTTGGAGGTTATTTTACGAAGAAATTAGCAAAATGTTCTTGGTTCCAAAGAAAAGTTCGCAAAACAAAGAAATTCGCAAAATAGAGGTTCGTTAAATAGAGGTCAGACTGTATATAGAACTACCATTAATATGACTGAAGGGAAAGAAAGGATTACAACAAAAAAAAACTGAGTTTCAAATCGAATACTCTGTCCGTTTTGTTATAGTAGGAACTGTAATGTTAAAGGTAGGGTTTAAGTTACTAAAAGGAAAATTCCTATTCATTTTATTATAGATTTAATCAATCGGTGAGAAGCTTCAAGAAAAAAATATACGCGATCATTAAAGGGCAACTCTTCTCTTTTATTTTTTTTGGAAAAACTTTATTCGGAGTAAACGTTGCCAATGTGAGCTTTCTGTTGATTTTCCTAGAAACTAGACCCACAGTATTTCAAAACAATTACAGGCATCTTTAAGAGTAAACCGCAAGCTAAATAAACACTAATTACATAGATAAGCTAAAAGTTTACTAGTAATTTTAAACTATTTTGTTAGCGCTATTTTTGGGAATCTTTCATGAAGGTCTTAGAAAGTTGCTACGCCAACTGAATCTTGACTGACTGAAAATAGCGATTACAAAACGAGGTCTACATAAACTATACACATTGATTTACACCAAAATCAAATACCGAAACTTCAGAATACAAGAAATAAGTATCCAAAATATCTGGAAATGTATTTGGGAAATGCCACATATTTTAAAGCTGAGAGACGTGGAAACTACCGCTTTACTGTTTATTCTAATAATCGAATAGATTAATATTTTTATTATATTCACGATTCAACAATGGTAGAGATTAATTAACTACGGCACAGATTTTCAAGGAAATGCAACTGTTATACGCGCAGTATGTCGTAGCATACTTGATTGTTATCGTTGCGGTAGTAGAGTGAAAAACTTTTATTAGGAGAAAGCCTTACATTTGAATTGCACTGTAATGAAGTAAACATGGAAGCCGTTGGTTTCATATCCCCGGGAGACAGAAATTAACCAGTGCCAAGGCCGGAGTGTGAGGATAACGACAATGGAAATAGTAGCATTTGGCAGCGAATTCTGACGAGGGCAGCACAAAACAATCGAACAACCAATTGCGTAACACGATCAATGCCCAGCCACGATTAGCAAACAGATGCTTACATCTTTTTCTTTCTCTTTTTATAGAATGTTGACGAACCGATTACTGTTACGGTTTGGAAAGAACGAAATTACCGGGAAACCGATTCCTCGCCCACCCTGGGAAAAACGTGATTAAGACAAGGTTTTTAAATGGATAGTAAAATAAAATGCTTCGTGCGAAGTTTGTTTGTTTTAAGACCGGGTAAAAAAATAAGACAAAAAAAAAAAATGTTTTGACTGCTACGCTATTATAGGAAGCATTGATACCGACGCCATGTTGACATAGCCACGTTTTTTTCATACGAATTATATTCTAACCTATTTATTTTTTTAACAATATTTTTATAATTAAAAAAGTTGTACGAGTTATCCTGAAGCTGGCGTGTGAGATAGAAAGTCTACGAGTTGACTTTTAGCTGGCAGTCAATATGCTAAATCCCGAAATATGCTGAGACGAAGCGTTACAAAATGTTACAAATATTTCTATAAATCATCGGAAATCTTTAATCAAATTTGTTTTAATTTTTTTATCACTTTTCTCCGAAATAGTTATTTGCTGTCGGATTCCGAAAATAAATTTAAATTGTATTTTTTATTCTGTGTATAATGGAAATCTGCCATCGCTTCAGGGATTTGTTTCGGATTTTCGAAAACACCCATTTTGCTCGCGTGTACGTTTTTCAATGAACTAAGAAAATAAGCCAATTCAGCAAATAACTGAATCTTTAAAGAAATAAAACTAATCATTGGTGGAGGGAGATAACTGAGGTTGCAGTTTTATTCCTCATCTCAGAACATCCTTCCTAGGGATAATATAAGCAGCTTCTGTAGGGAAGGTAAAAAATTTAGCTGAATCCTCCTGGAAATTCTATGGCTCCATCAATTACCACGGGTAAGAAATAGTGCATTCTTTGCTCTTAGCAGTGCAACACAGGGACTCCTATCCGGGACCTCGAACTATACGATCAAAATTACAGCATAAAAATAATAAGCGTTTTGATGAAACATAATTAATTTCAAGCGAAAATTTAAAAATAAAAAGACATCAACTGAAGAATTAAGAATAACAATCTGAGTAATAACTGAAACTTTAAACTTTCTGGTTTATATAGAAAAGTCTGATTCTGTTTAAAAAAAACAGAGCTAATGTCATTTCAGCATCATATATATATACATAACAAAACAAAAAAAAACCACTGGCTTCATTATTAATGGCAGTGTTGATTCTTTGAAAATAATCGAATGTAGAAAAGCCAGCAGAGACTTCCGTCAATATTTTTAAAGAGATAAGGTTCCCCATATGTTGACTTTATCCAATAGATATCAGCTTAATACATCGACAGATGTAAATATAATCTCCATTAGGGCTTTTAGTGGAGAGTGCAACAAAAGCAGTAAATAAAGAGAAAACTACAATATTAAGATTGATTTTAAAGATAAGCAGATTTTAAGATTAATTTCAAAAGTTACGTACGCTGGATAATATTTTTAACAGAGATTGAATATTCGGGCCACTTCATTCTTATCGCATCCGAAGGGAAAAACTGAGATATAAAAATTTAAATTTTGAGCTTTACAGCAGAGCATACATATTTAGAAACGATAACAAAAGAAGCTACATATACACCCAGAATTTTAGGATGTCAAAATTTAAAAGAAAGTGAACACTGTTATACAAAGTGATGAAGGAAAAAAAAAAAAATACTTATTTCGTTGGTAAGGCTCAAACTTAAATAAAACTGAGAAATAGCAGTTGACATCAATTAATGTAGGTAAAAAAAATTTCATATCAAGTATTTAGTCATTCAAAATACTTGATACATACTTTTATTATGATGTAGCAATTTTTTAAAACATATATTTTTCTGTTTTTTTGTATTGGGTTTAAAAAAAAAGGTAAACAATACAAAGGAAAAATTCCTAAATTTATATTTTATACGAACTGCGAATAGAAAATTTCAATTTTTCGTTTGTGGAAAATAAATTAAAATCTGCAAATATGTTGCTTAACGCTGTTAATTTTGATAATAATTAATTTTGATGTTTCTCGATCGGGACCCAAACAACCTAACAGCTAAAAGTTAGATTGTCTTATATATTGTAACAATAAATGTCTAGTTTACGGAAGATTCATTCACTTGCTCCAAACTTACTGAGGAGGAAGGTGAAAACAAACAGATTTACTGATTTGATAAGAATCTCGGGAAATACCATTAGCGTATCTCCAGTGAACCTAATGTTAATTGACTTTACATTGTTGTTGTTCTCCACATCTCTGTTCAACGCATCCATTGTTTCGTTACTTCCACCTTTCTTGGTACCTGTTTATCGTTTCTTGTAGTCGGTTACCTGGAGAAGAAAATGGAGCATCACCCGCCAATTTCATGATGGTTTGATTTTCGATTTTGTTTCGAGATACAAAACACACACCTTGGCTGGAGACGATCGATTGGAGAAGGAATCAAATGGAAAACAAACAAACACTTGAAGGAAATTACCGATATTACCGCAGAGTGCAACCATTTCCTTTTCAACAGATGCTGATATGAGAAAACTAACATTCACTCTTCACTATGACAATATATTGACTGTATCTCTCACTAATTTCAACTGGACGCTTATTATTAATTGTATAACTTTCGGTTGTCAATTTCTTTTCTTTCTCAAAAAACAAAACCAACAAAAAAATTTAACATGCTGGTTAAGGGAAGGCGGGAATCGGGCTGAAGAGTCCGCAGAAGGACGAAACGGCCGTTCCCAATTTCCTCCCATAATCTAAAATCAGAAAGGCAATTTCCTATTTTGTTAATGTGCTGTTTTCTTTTTCTCTTTTCCTTTTTTCAAAATGAATTTTTGTTAAATTTATACGAGTTTCGAAGAAGACTTTCTTCTCTACTGGAGTATTCAAATTAGATGGCATTTACTGAAAAAGAAATTCAGTGGGAAATAACAGGCATTATCGACGCTAAAAACCAAAACAGGATATATTTACATTTAAATATATACATAAACACTACATAAACCAAAAAAAACTGATTAAAGATAAACCACATAAAATACTGGATTCAAGACATGGGTTGAGTCTGAAGGTAAAGTAGTCGGACACAAAACGCTCTTTCCGTTGTTTTTTGACGATGATGGCTTCATTGTTTATTAATCTCAAACAATTCATTCTTTTTACGTGTCTACTTTTCATTTTTCTTTTGCTCACTTAGCAGAAGTGACGGACGTTTCATAGATGTTCATTTAGTAAAATATTCAGATATTTTTTTTTACTAGTCGAAATTTGATTGTTCGTTCAGTGCAATAATAAATACGTTATTATCAGGATCAAAATAGAGTGAAGACGAGGTGTTTACTTTCTTTTTCTTCTTCAGCATCCCTACTCATCCAGTTCTTCGTAGAAAGAGATTATAACCAAACCGGATAATCTGCTTAGCAACGATCAACAACATTCTGTCAACATAATTTATTTTAGGTTTACGGCTTGTTCAGGGTCACGGATGAAGTGAATGGCGACACAGTAACGGTCTTTTAAAAAAGCAACCAAAGAGTGTCAAAATTGGTCAAAAACTGTTTTCGAGTCGATTTCACGGAATGGAGTCTTCCTGTTTGCGATCGTCTTCAAGTTGCGGGCAATCTAGTCATTTCTTCACGATTGGCAGGAAAAAAAATCAACGGTAACACTTAGTGGAGACGTTTAGACAAGATAACAGTCAAGTAACGCCTACTCGTACCGGAAGACAGTTTTCAATATTTCGGTTCCGAGGTCTCGAGCCTTCCTCACGAAGAAGTCTGAATCGCTGACAGATTTTAATGCATCTCTGTTCTTGTATTCCAGGTCATCGGAATTTATTTCGGAATAAATAATCCAACAGCAGAAAGAGAGAGAGAGAGAGCGAGGGAGGAAAGCAATGGAGAAAGAATTAGCGGAATGAGCTTGTTGCAAAGGAGAGTTGAATAGAAGAAGGATAAGTTAATCAAGGAATGGAGGCTACATCTTTGAATTAAGTACATAAAATGTATAACATAGATGAGAAAGAAATATCAGTTGTAGTACAGAGGAAAAAATAGAATGAAGAGGGAGAAAATTAAGAAATACGGTGGTAAACAAAAAAACGAAAAAAAGTTTTCGAAAGGAGAAGGCCAAGAAAAAAAAGATGTAGGGGAATGTGGAGATGGATACTCTATTCGAATTTCACCTAACTCAAGAATCTCTTATCAAGTCCTGCCCAAAATAGGAACTTCGATGGAGTGGGTGGAAACCCCTCCAAGGCCGTAAATTTCGGCCTGGAATTCTCTCTCCAGCTGTTTAACAATTCTGAAATCTAATTAAAAAAAATAAAATAAAATAATTAATCCAATGAAACCAAATATTTAGCGATTGTTTTCTTTTTTATTATTTTAAATCTGTATTATGCCTTTTCGTTTATCAACTATAGATGATTCTGTTGGATGTATTTGATGGAATATTAATATGAATAATTAATATTTAGAATTAATCGAAACAGGACCCAGTTTCTCCAATTTATTTGTTTTTGTTTTAATGATTAAATAAAATCATTATTTAAAAATAAATAAATAAATAAACAGTTTCAAGCATTTCACTTAATTCTAACTAAGTTTTACTGACTTTCTATAGTAAATAATAACGAATTCTATACGTTATTTATTCTTCTATCAGAATAAAAATCCAATAGGCCTACTCATATCTAAAAAAATAAATTGATACCATCTTAAATAAAACTAACCACTTACTGCTTTAATGTTCTGAATTACAAGAGTAAAATAAAATTGCGTTATTAAAGGACAAAGTACAAAAGGACTATATAAAAAAAAAAAAATCGAACTGTAAACATTAGGTATATAGTTTTCAAGTCTTGGCATGCATTATAAAGATAATTCAAAACAGTTATCCTCTTTATCTTAAATATTTAATGAACATCCACATCCGTTTTAATGGATGACAGAGTTGCGTATGTTTAATCTGCTGCCCCAACCCCTACCGCCGAAATAAAACCTATCAGCGCATTTCTGAGATTATAATTTACCAAGGGTTGGTTGGCAGCAGAATTTTGGGTCACTTTTTGATCTGCCGTAGTATTACTAAACTAGTCGCGGGTTTCTCATCTGGAAGTGGAGAAAGGGGATCAAGGGAAAGTAATTCACACAGATTTCAGACTCTCTGGGCGACAGCCTTATCACTTGAGCCGTCAGACCTCGAGCCTTATAATAAATCAATGAAGAATCAAAATTTAATGTTTTTAATTAAAAAAAAAAAAAAAAAAAAAAAAGACAATTTAAATCGTACAATTTATTGATAGTAATAATTGACATTAAAATTTGTTGCTCGCTGATTAACCCATGATTGCAGGTCCATCCACTGCTAGACACATTATACGTTGCGTATTTTGTACGACCGAAATGTACGACTGAAATGTAGCGGGACTGAAATAATTTCCACCTTTCGCAATTACGTTAATTGTTGAACGAGTCACAATAATAACCCGTTCGAGAGCAGTTCCTAATTCATGAAGGATTTTTTTTTACAAGTTTTCATGTAATTTGCAGGCAACATACCATAAACAAGTTTATTTGGCTGTCTTAACGGAGGAATAATACAGCGGATTTGTCAACGCAACAAACACGTGTTTTCACGCAACTGCAAAAATATGACTTGCACTATATATTAGCTGTAAAATTTCCCGTCTTCGGACGAGATAAAAGCCAGTAGTAAACTGAGCATTATTTCTTGTCGATAACGTTGACCAAAGCTAACGAGATATTTATACAGTCACAAACATCATACAAGGACTCTTAAATATTTACTTAGTTGATCACAAGCGGAAGACATAAAGAAAGACGTCTTTATTTCACTTGTTTACATCACACGACACCCACATGAGCTTTAAGTCACCATCATCAACAAGCTTAATTACACTGGTTCAAGTCAAATCTATGTAATGGAAAACCCAAAGGGGGAGGCAAAAATAAATTAAATCATTGTTTGAATTTATCAATAAGGAAATAAACGGTATTTAGAAACGACTAAGCAGTTTACTCGTAAAACACGCGCTTTTGATTGATGTGTGGAATAACTATTTTGAATATTTTGTAGAAATTTCGTAAATTTGTGTTACATTAAAAAAAAAAAAGAATTGCAATGTAATCAAAGCGTAACTACTACACAACATCACATTTCCAATTTCTTCATTTTGTGCAGGCATTGTTGTTTATTAGAATTCATTTACTAAGCGTGCGAAATGTCACTATTAAAATTTTACATCTTTTTTTGACGCGCATCACGCTAGTGACAGTTGGACAGATTTTTGTTTTTTTAATAAAAGGTCCCAGATACTTTCTTTTGAATCCAAATTTTAAAGTATTTAGGAAATCTACCTCATTAAATCGATTTTGCATTTTTCAAAAACTGTTTTAATACTTCGTATTATACTTATTAATGGACGATTAAAATATGAAAGTGCAGAAATACTTTAAAAAAATAATAAATATCCCTAAAATCTAAAATAAAAATAAATCCATAAAATATAGATACCCTTGCAAATGGAACGACAAGAAACTAACAGGGCTCTGTGAATTGAAACCGAAACCTTTTCCTTCTGTATCGAAATGCTTCTATCAGTGAAGTTAAGTTGTGACTGTGCTTTATAAAAAAGACGAGGTTACATCTGAAGGGAATATTAATGATACCGCAATCCCTACCTGTCGGATCATTAATCCGTTATTCTGACCGGATAAAATGTCAACTGCAATGAATTTAATTAGGGAACACAAAAAAATAGCAAGAAAATTTTATTGAAAATCTCTAAAATGCAGAATCACAGCAACGCTACCCATAAAAGCAACATGTTTAATATCTAACCAACAAACAATATTACAATAAAAGGACATTGGAAAGCTAGGTGGAATCTTCATGTTTAACGGACGGGAGAAAAATAAATAACACCTTTGTTGCGGATTTATCGGAAGACGAGCAGAATCTGTACAGGAAGTGAATCTTCAATAATGTTTGCTAAACAACAACAAACTTTAAAAAAAAAGTATTTCAAAAGAAACTGATTGCACGTGATCAATCAATGCAAATATTGCAGTAATAATTCGTTTTTAATTTCCAATCTACCACTAACATAAAATAAGTGAAAATATTATTTTATGAAAAGTTATGATTTTTATTTTGATTCAAAGCCTTTAACTATTGGTATCTTTCTAGATTGAGTTTGTACTTAGGGGAATTCTCGAAATTTGTTTAATTCTTTTTATTGTCGAGTACCTATTTACCAAAGAAGCACAGTCAATATTGAATGTTAACTTGAAACACTGACTCCGTTGTCAAACTTAACCAGACACACTAAAAATACAAGTCTAAAATTAAACAAATACATCGAATACCTTGTCTTCTATAGTTAAAAACAAACACTCATTAATTTCAGACTGATCTGCAGAATGACTTAATCTTCCTTTATAAAATTTTGTCTTCAGAAAATGTGCGGTGCACAAAATGACTCTTCCATCGAAGACATCCATCTCCTCCCCCACAGGCGTTGTGTGAATGCAGTTCTCTTCATCAGTTCGAAGGGGGAAAAAAAAATAGTAATCCCTTTCAGACTAAACTCCACCAGATGGGAACGAAGAATAGCGCCACCATCAACATCTCTGCATCAAAAGCAAATAGATTCGTACAACTAAGACCGTTAGCATACGGCAAGGCGCCAATAAAAACGAGGAATAAACCATCTTTAGCAACTACTTCGTAATTTCCGTGTTTCGTTCTTAAAAATCGTAAATAGTTACACAGTATTTGAAATCAATCGAAGATGCTGCGAAACTGAAAGATGCAGCAAATGAGAATTAGAAAAAAAAAAATAACTGATAAAAACATCATCTTTCATTAAACGGCTCTTACTGAACTTATTAAGCACTCGAAGAAGCGATTCGTTCTTTTATTGCTCGATCTACATTTATCACCCTATTTTCAAACAGTGAGGCAGAGTACTCCAAACAAGAGCGGCTACTAGAGAATTCAATTCACACATCGTATCGAGATCGGCTTTAAGGTAAAACTCACAAATCTGCGTTCAGTGAACTCGCTGTGCAAAAGAAACATCGCCAACAAAAATAAATACAACTGGGGTCTCTTTTTTTTTAATTCAATGTGATTTTCGGTGGAGAGACTTAACCACATCGGCGCTTCTATTAAACCGTTAAATTTTTATTGCAGTCGGTGAAGATCGTAACCATGAGTATAAACACATTTTACACTACAGTCATTTTACAATTACTACTGATTGCCCTTCTTTTTTCTTTTTTTTTAAATCGTTTTAACCACTTCCGTAGTTGCTTAGCCCTAACGGAGGCTCTCGTCTCCGTTGCTAATTTGTTCTCCGGCGTTGTTCAATGGATGTTAATGCAAAGTGAAATTGGGTGTACTTACGTAAATACACTGACAGAGGTCCGCACATCCTCCTGAAATGCATGACATCAAGTTAAGTCGGCAGCGGCTGCAGCTACGCCTTCAGAAATGGTGCATGCGAGGCAGCAGTCGGCGGATCTCAAGGCCTCCTCCTCACCCTGAGGTACGACGGCGGCGCAGCGAGGAGCGACGAGAACACTTGGGCTCGTTCGACGACGGCGGCTGGCGGGGCTGCGAGGCGGTCACGTCGTCGGAGAGCGGCGGAGCTCGGTGGCCGACGCACCGCAGTTCGGCCATGATCGCGTAACTTTGCCAGAGCCGGCGTCGAAACACACAGCAGCGTCGCCGCGAATCATCGGCCGTGGAGGCCAGGACTCAGAGCGACTCTGGGAAGGCAACGGCCGAGAGGGTAGGGAAGGTGGGGGAGGGGAAAGGAAAGGAAAAAAAAAAAAAAGAGCAGCGGGATGAAGTCAGACCAGGAGATAAGGATCGGATGGCGGGTTCCCTTAACCGCCTGGGAAAACAACGGCCGCTCACATTTGACGTGAATCTCGATCCGAGAAAGGCGGCAGTGTGTGGGTGTCTTCCTGCTAAACAGTTCCTCTTCTCTCCGTTTTCACTTGCGCGGTAGACCAGAAAGATCACTCCATTAGCCACCCCGACACTGCAGCAGCATAGCGTTCCCTCCGTACATTTCCACCTTCTAAATAAAGCTCCAATCGAACACTGGAGAGGTAGCTTCGGTGCTATCTGTCCACGCAGACAGCCCCCCCTTAATTGGAACTGTTCCAAGCACCCACTCACACCAGCTACCAACACTACAATCACTCAAGACACTTTCGTCTTCTTTTTTAGACACTCATCTTTACTTTCTTTCCTATTTTTGGCTTTTGCCTTTAACAAATATGCGAAACGTGCTAAAACCGAGAAATCAACAACACCCCCAACCCCGACGGGGAATTCAAAGCGTCTGTCTGTTATCGTAAATTATTGATTGCGGTTCTGTTTCGCGACACAAGTAATTGAACTCGTCTTCCAAAAAAAAAACTTTCTAAGCATCTAATACAAACAAATAGCCTTCATAGATTTCTCCCGTGATTCCGTAAACAAACGGAAGTTCAGTAACTGTAGTACTTAATCTTTTTAAAAGTAATAAAAGAAACAAAAATGATTAAAAATGTAAAAGAACGCTTAATTGATTTGCGGAGAAAACACTGTAATTGAAAACTTAAAAGTTTAAACTTCCGACACATTTCATATTTAAGTCTTTCATCAACTTATTCTGTTATCGTATTCTTGGCATTTAAAAAATAACAACAAATTACAATGCTGCAATTCCAACAAACATTAGAAATTAAAATTTAAATTTTACATATAATATTCAAGAAAACACATTAGAAGCCAATTCTGGATTTCTATTGACATCTTAAAAAATGAATAATTTTTTGTTAGTAATCCACTAATTTCCGAATGCGTTAATTTGAATGAGGTTTTAATTGGATTGAGACAACTTAAATCACCATTACTTTCATTTTAAAAAAATTACATTCAATTTTCTTAAATTCAATATTGTAATATAAATACAGTAGAGCCCCGATTATCCGCGATGCGGATTATCGCGAGTGCCGCGAAAAATTTTTTTAATTACGAACCTCAAAAAATAAACAATTTTAATCCAAGCCAACAACAGGGAAAATACAATAGGCCCTACAGTGCGAAGGTCGAAAATTACTGACAGGTTTATTGTGCATTGTAATCCTACAGGCCTTCTCGGAATTTGTGAATGCATACGTAGAGCAAAGGTTTCTGCTTTACTGTACATATTTTAAAAGTTTTACATATTAAGTTTTTTGTACAATAAAACATAGTTTTTAATGGTGAAATATTTTTTTCATGTTTACACCTCATTTTTAGTCTTTTTTCGGGTTATCCGCGATTTTCGTTATCCGCGAAGCCCTTGCCACCCAATCCCGCGGATAATCGGGACTCTATTATAGAATACAAACACTATTTCCAAGAACTCATTGTAATAATTTTTTTTAAGATTTGCTTCTTTTCTCCCTAAAGTTGTGAAAACAAAATTGAAAAATAAAATTAAAAAAAATAAATCACCATCTAAAAGAAAGTAAACTTAAGTGAAACTGGCTTTGTAATTTTTTTGTTCTGTTTCAATTAGACTGATATAATTAAATCTTCTTTATCAAACATTGATTAATCAAGGCCTATTTATATCGACTTCCTGTCTCGTTCTATTCTCTAAATGACAATTTTATTATTATTGAAATTTCATGCAATTCTTCATTCAAGTGCCGCAACTTGTTTTAATACTAATTAGATCTTTAACGTAATTGAATTCACTGTTCCTCGTGTCAAGGGTTATAGGAAAAGGTTAATTAAACTCATTAAAAATTAGCCGTAGGTCTCAAAATAAAAAGTAATAATAATAGTAATTTCTAACTTTATTTTAATTATTATTTTTTTTTTCTATAATGAAAAGTAAACCCGAAGACAGTAAAGTTTAAAGAGGTTTCCGCGTGAAACTGTAGAAGTAAACAATTAAATGCATTTAAACAATATACTTTTAAACTTTAAAGGGCTTAATGGATTATTCCTTTCGAAAGTTTTTCGAGCAATAATAAAAAACGGATGCCGATGAAGGAAATTAAGAGCTTCATAAAGATCTCTTAGATCTGAAAAGTATCAATGGTCCTTTGGTAGAAGACTGTCCACCAGAACACGACCACTCCTGACCTTCCCAGGATGAACAAAAGTGGAAAGACTGTACAAGTTTACATCATGAGCTGCAGTTAGGTTTGAAAGGGATAAAAGAATGTAAATGCTGACAATGCATCCTTAGAACTCCATTAACTCCTTACCAATGTCTTTCGTGGATGCTACTTTGTTTTTTTCTGCAGAGATTCATCATTTTGTTCAGAAGGCATCATTTCTGTTCTCTAATTGGTGTAAACTTTTGATAGGACAGTGTAGTAATTTTTTCCATATTCAAATGATAGGACTTATCAAATTTGGCTTTTAAACAATCAAAATTATGGAGGAAAAAATACCGTAAAAATATACTGAGGATTAAATGCCAAAGGAAAAATACTGTAAAAAAAATATTTTATTCTGTAATAAACAAAATAGAATATTTGTTTTTTATTTTTCAAAGCGAAAATGTTTCACAGCTTTGAATGAGATGGGAACTCACTGTCCCTTTAGCTGCAACATAAGTAGATATTGGAGAGTTTTTGCCATAACGTGATTTATATACGGGAAACGCAAATGTCACGTGAACGAATACGGTAACCACAATAGCGGTCTCTGTCATTATGATAGAACAGCAACGACTATCTAAAATTTAAGTATACAAAGTTGGAAGAATCCTAATTTTCAACGTATGAGACATTAGACTATGGAATTTCGGTTGAACATCCACAGCTGAATTGGTGTCTATTTCGCATTAGTAACAGCAGACTACATCATCTACAGTCAATCGATCGCTAGTGCAAAGTTTTGTCAGAAGGGTACAAAACATTTTATCGATCATACCCAGACATACACAGATAAATCGACGACTATCCGGATGGAGTCACTGAAGGTGAAAGAGGCGATAACCTTCACTTCTTTGCATCCGAAATATGGAATTCGTTGAAGTTGATATCGGGAACTTACCGTTTTTCTTTTGGTTGGATGATTTGATCTCCGATATTCCTTAGATAACATTCATAACCCACCCACCCCCATCCCGGTTCAAAATTCCTGGACACGCTCCTGATTAGAGCAACAAATACAACTAACCATCCATCTATTCTTTAGGCGATCGATTCTAATATTTCTCAGGCTTCTGTTAACAAAGCGAACAAAGAAACTAGGCGAATAAACCCTGAAAACCCAGAGAGAGAGATGGAAATGCATTCGCGTATTTAGGGTCATTAGGCATTGATTCCAAATTGCATGTTTTAAAGCCAGCGCAAATCAATGGTTGGAAACTCTTTCTGCTGCATAATTTATTTCAAGGTTTTCTCTTTGGCCAAATCCAATATCCATCGCTGCTTATTTCCAATGTGATCTGATTACGTAATGGAAACGCACTCACTTGCAAGACTTCTTCCATTAAGAAGAGCAACGCGCTTCAATTGGACCCTCTTCAATCACGACGTCCCTTCAATAGCATTCGATTGACTACTGCTGCCTTCTTCTGAGGACAGCTTCCGTAATTCAAAAATAGTACTGCAGATAACAGGACCGTGTCCAAGATATTAAAACCATTATAATAAAAACCAATATATGCCTCTTTTTTTTTAAAATGGCAGCTAATCAGGAAATCAGTTCAATCTTCAAGAAATTAAAACAAGAATAGAAAAGAACAGCACAAGAATAAATTGCCTTTCTGAATCAATTATCGGAAGGAATTGGGAACGGCCGTTTCGTCCTTCTAGGAACTCATCAGTCCAATCTTGTTTTCTATTTTTGTTTTGATTTTGTTGATATATTCACAGCATGTTAAAATGTTTTATTTGGATTAATTCACCTTTTTTGAACCTTTAGTTCGATTATTAAAAGCCTCTTTGCCTATTAGTTATAGGCTAAGGCTTTTCAGTTGTGTAAAATAACATAACAATTTATTTTCTTGCTTCTTTTGCTTTAGGGGGCTACTGCCAGGTGTGACGGTGGCCTTTAGATAAGCTCGTGCCTTTCTGAGTCTTTTATCGGGGAAGGCGGATTGGGCTGAGGAGTCCCTAGAAGGACGAAACGGCCGTGCCCAATTCCTTCCGATAATTGATTCAGAAAGGCAATTTATTTATTCATGTGCTGTTCTTCTATTCTTGTTTTGATTTTTTTTATATATTCACAGCATGTTAAAATGTGTTATTTGGGTTACTTCAAGAAATTCATACAAAAAGCATGATTAAAAACATGGATTAAAAGATTAAACACAATCACAGAAATATTAATCATTAATTATTAATCAATATCGTAAGGTTTTAATTTTTTATTCTGTAATGAAGTGTTTTTTTTTTTTTTTATTGGATCCTTTGACTTCAATGTTAGCCTGGAATGGAAAGGATATTTCTGATCGTTCCTTCTGGGCACAAAAATATAACATGTGAATACAACTTTGTGCTAAAGCATCAATTTAAGGCCGACCCATAATAATAATAAAAAATTAAAAATAATAACAAGTAAAAGGAAATATGTTAATGAAAGGAAAAATAAAAAAAAAAAAAATTAGGGAAACAAGAAAAAAAATCCACGCGGACACTGGAAAAATTTTTTTCCTCTTATAATATTTTTTTCTCAATGTCCGCGAGGATTTTTTTTCTTCTTTCCCAATTTTTTTTGTTTTTTTAATTTTTCCTTGTTTTTTTTTTCGTCTTGTAATAACAATAAAACAACAACACCGGATACACGGATTCGAACCGACAACATTCAGCTTACGAGTCCGAGAATCTACCGATCACGCTGACAGGGTTGCATTTCTAACATTTAAGCTAATAGCGGAAATTCAATGAAAACAATAGAGTTTTTGCCCAGCTCGCTATCGGTAGCGCTAAAGTCACATGACTACTATTCTGCACATGCGTCAATGTCCCGTAGAGGAAATACCGGTAACGTGATACGTTAACTTTTCTCGAATAGCGTATCGCTTCACGGTAAGAAACATGAGTTCCGATAAATCTGAGAGAATTAGATTTAACATGAATAACGACTTGATACTCTTGCGCGAAGTAATTGGGACAAATCCATATGACGATAAGAGTGTGTGGAATGAGATTCACCATACAATACAATACACAATCCTCATCATTCATTTCATTTAAACTCAACCTTGGATTTTCCTCTTCTCGAACCTAAATGTTTCTTTCTCTCAGGATATTTTGTGTAACACCAGATCCTCAAACAAATCATCGTCAATGCTTCCAAATACAGCGATCTGAAGTATGTCATCCATCGTATTTATTAGCTTACCGTGTCCACTGACACGTTACGGCAAAAACTCTCTTCATGACAGAGCCAGCTATTGTGGTTACCGTATTCGTTCACGAGACATTTGCGTTTCCCGTATATAAATCACGTTATGGCAAAAACTCTCTAATGACAAATATCTCGAACGTAGAGGAGCGATGACCCCTAAAATTACCCTTTTCCTATGTTATTTGGGCTTCTGAACACGATGATGAAATCCTTCCGTTCGGGAGTTTGTTAAGAGGGTACAATAACAACAATGGCAAATATCTCGAACATGCGGGAGAATGGGGGAGGGGCTTCCTACAGCGTTAGGGCCTCTGAACACGATCATGAAATCCGTTTCTCGATCCGACCTTCCGGTCGGGAGTTGTTAGGGGTGTACAGACAAGGACGGACGGACAAGACAAACGCAGCTACCGATTTTGGTCGCTATCACAATAGTTCCCAAATGGATCGCTAAAAATTTCCTGATTACGTCACTGAAACATGTCGATTGTTGGATCCAGTTCGAATGTTCACTGCTTCCTCGATAGTTGAAAAAAAAAAAAAATAGAAAAAACTCGCGACCTTTTATGAATATCGCAAGGAAAGATGGTACTCAGCTGTGCTGTAAAAGCGACATCAACGGGAATAAATCGACAAAATTTGAGAGCTTTAGAATTTTATTATTATTATTTAATTTTCATGTCCAGGCAACGTAGGATAACATTTTCTGGTCCATCAATTATAGAAATGATTTAGTGCAACTCCATCTTAGTATCTTACAGAAATATTTATAAGTATCTTTGACTGAAGTTACGACTAAACCTAAGTTTCAACTTGTCTTAACTATTAAAATCGTGGTTTTTTTTTTCCCCGTTCTCGTTGTGGAAACGCCCAATTTTAGTAATTAGTTTTCCCAAGAAAGACACTCTCCTGTTCCTCCCCCAGACATCAATTATTTACTAATCGATAGTGCGCGATGTATCCTTTTAAAATTTTCATCGAAGCCGCTTGAGACGAGAACCGTTTTCTGGCAACAGTGTTTTATGGTGAAAGTCAAAAGTTAACGTTGCACCGGTAAATATTAATCAGTTCCGCAACACCTGTCAAAAGTACAACCGTTCACTGCGAAAGGGCTTGCGCACAAGCAAATTCCTTACGAAGAAAAAGAAAAAAGGCATTGAGTATCGATTCCACAAATAATATTAAGGGTAAGTGCGTAAGGCTTAAAGCCTCAGTCGCACGCTTCATTGAACCCATTGCAAAAAAAAGAAAAAAAAAAAAAATATTGCCGAACCGCTTTAAGTTTTTAAAGTGATGTCTGCAAATTCAATGAGAAAAATGAGATGCATCATTACGTCCCCACAAATCGTGTCGCAATATTCTTTACCGCTGTAGAAAAACCGAGTGTCTTAAAGAGGAACAATTCGTCCGTTATATTAAAATCGAACAAAAAATCTAAAAAAACGCCATTTTTAGCTAACTTTCCTAAAGTAAATGAGGCATATGAAATCAGTGTGTGTGTATGTGTGTCCCTCTAATAACATCTGAATCTGTGATAGAATCTTCTTGATAAATAACAGATATATTTACAAATACTTGATAATTTTTTCGGAAGTGTATGTATTGGGGGGGGGGGGGGGGGGGAGTTATTAAATTAGTGTGGGAAGGAAAGAAAAATTTTCCTTAGTAATGCTGTAGAAACGAAACAATCATTTAATTTTAAAAATACACTAACAAATGTCTTTTTGAAAAGAAAAATTAGTTGTTTTAAGTAATGTTGGTGAAATAATTCCTATGTCCCTGTAAGGCATTATGGGGCACTCTCTCATAGGCTCAATTTGGAGGAGCCTATTATTTTAGGGCAGGAGGTTAACTTTTGTCGCCGAAAGTGCCAGGAAAGCATGTTGATATTAAAAAAAATCAAAAATCATATAACGATGGTCTTTCACGGTATTTCAAAAATATGGTTTGTTTTGCTTCCGTGAATATTTCACGGGTTGCAACTAGTAGGACATTAATCCGTTCTTAATCCACTGTAATTTGCGCGTAATTGATGCACGACTAAAATGAATTTAGAAACTTTGGTAAATTTTGTATTAATTTTCATAAAAGTGGAAGATCTGAAATATAATCGTTGGAGGATACTGCAGTTTACAAAGCTGACTTTACATTTCCATTTTTTTTTTAAGCCATGAAAACAAACAAAGCAACATTTTAGTTAATAAAGGGTGAGACCACATTGTTTACTACATGACATCCTAGTACAGCTGTTTCCCGCTAATAGGGCGATCATCAGTAAACGCTAATAGAGCAGTCAACAGTAAACAACGAGGTCTCGAAACACGAAAATATCGTCGGAATCAATGTGGAGCCTGAAAAGCTAAAATAAGCAATAGAAACTCGCCAAAAGGACAACTGGCGAGAAAATTCAAGTGCACGCTACTGCACATGTTTACTGATGAGTGCTCCTAGCTGATCGCCCTGTTAGCGTGAAACAGCTGTACTGGGATGTCATTTAGTAAACAACTTGGTCTCACTCTTTATTAATGTTTACTTGTGCACTCTGATTTTTTATATTCATTGCTTAGCGTGCATATGAATTTCCTCGCCAGTTATCCTTTTGGCGAGTTTTTTTATTGTTTATTTTAGCTTTTCTGGCTCCATATTGATTCCGACAACATTTTAGTTCTTTAAGGAAATTCTTGTTTAAGAATTTTTAACCAAACAGCATTGTTACTTTCTATGCTTTTGGTTTGTTTTTATCTCTCGTTAAATTAGTCAAATTTAAAAGCATGAAAAAGTTCCAGAACTAGCGTTATTATCACAAGAGCCAAATAATATACGAATAGACAAAATATCATTCGAAAAAAAAATTAAAAATATCGACAAAAAGTTATGTATCGACAAATGCGACAAATACTTAATGAGATTATAATTATTACATTTTAATTTTTCCTTAAATTTTATCACAGATCGTAGACATTATCTCCATCTAAGTGACTGCTTTTTAACTACTTTGGACAGCTGACAGATGACGCACATAACTAATAACATTATTATTTACAACTTGTTTTTTTTCCTTCTCCTTCATTTCTACTCTCGAAGACTTCCTTTACAGTTTTACAGTTATTGTACCAGTTATTACTAGTTAATAGGAATTTAATTGAAATTAGTTAAATAAAAATTTAGTATTACATGGAAGGATTTTTTTTTTTTTAGTTTAGAATAAGAATTGGAAAGATTTCATTTAAGTTATAAAAAATAAAAGAAATTATTAACTTTACAGGAAATACTGCAGCGGAAAAACGTTCATGAAAGAACTTTAACCTAGTTTTTCTTGTATTTCTCATAAAATTTTTGTCACCGAGTGTAGTTAGTAAAATTAATATAGGTCGAATAAAAACAGAATCTTCGAAGCCGAAAATCTTGTTATCTAAACGCAATTAATTTTAATAATACGGAAGCACGCGCACGAGCGTTTCTAAACGGATTAATGTGCATTGTTAAGATAAAGAACAAAATTCAATGCTTTCCTTCCAATGCTTTTATATGGGAATTATCTTCAAGCACAAAATTTCTTGACAGGAATCGGCAAAGAACATATTCTTTCTACATACAAGTCAATTTTAAAAAAACATCTATTCACCTATTCAAATAAATTATTAGGGACACACTGATTAATTTTAGACCTTTAACTTATCAAGGAAAGCAGGCTCCATACACTACTGTTTTTTAATCCCCCCCCCCCCCCCGTTACTCGTAACGTCAACACTGTTTATCCTAACATATTGTCCTCAAAATGAAAGTTGGCCGGCGGAAGTTTGAACTGCGCAGCCCTTCCGGCAGCTGATCAATTATGTTTTCCTGTCACAATGGATGACGTCGTCTGTTTTCACTGAGAAAGACATGTTGATAACGCCAAATTAAAACTTTTCTCGACTATTTAGCGTTATTTAATACCTGTTGCTAACAATAAGTATTTATATAAATAAATAAATATATATTATTTATAAATACAATGCTCTTTTGCAAAGTAACAAGCGATTAGCACAATGGCGGCGTCCTGTGATAAACTCATACGGAAGTGCCTGACCAGAGTAATCGATGATACATGCGCAGATCTCACAAAAACATGGCGGCCATCTCTCATTGGGAGGACAGTAGTCCATCTTTTTTTGGCTTTCATTTGTATTACTAATTTACCAAGTGTAAAATCATGGCATTTAAAAATTCCTTGAAACACACATTTCTTTAAAAAGTATATTTAAAATTTAAAAAAAAATACAAGGACGTTTTGGGCCATTTCAGGTCTAAGCTATCATCGACAAACGATGATGGTCCAGACATTTGTACGACAAATCTTAGTCATGATTTCATTCAAAGACGTCATTCGTATAAGTAATCATGTTTCAGCAACTCTTTCACTTCGGAACTTCAAGTCGTTGGCCTTTTCATAGAAAGCAACTCTCAAAGAAAACAAGTTATTTATTTAGGGCAAAATATCTACCACTGCGTAGATGCAACAGCTTTATTCTGAAGCTAGAACTACAATACCAAGGATGGCAGTACACTAAGAAAGAGGATGAAACGTTTATTTCTCATCAATATTAATGGGATGAACCGTGTTTTGCAGTTCATTAAAAAATCAAAGAATTTAAATTTGATGTGTTTTATTCTCGTTTATTTCACTTTGTCATGAACTGAAGCAAAGTATCGTGTCGAAGATGTTACTCGGGGAAATATCTGCTACGTGATCTACAGAAAAACAAACTTTTACTCCTTTTCCCATTTAATTCGTGTCTCAAACAGCGGATTTCTCCCCAATTTGCTTTATTTTCTCGCTGTTGAACAATCTAACATTGGAAAAGTTTTTATGATCAATTTTCCAAGATATAAAATTCAATCGTGGATCGATTAAACAGACAAACTTTCCTAAATAGATTAGACTGACATTAACGTCGATCAAAAATGACTGAATAATAATGCGTTTCTTTATCCTATATGGATTTCGTAGAATTTTACAACAAAGGTAGGGAAAACATTCAGTTTTATTTATTTATTTATTTATTTGCAATGAATGGAAAGATTCACTAGTTTAGAAGATAAAAACTCCTTGTAATATCTTTGCTCAAATGCACAAGAATATTAAGCCTCCTTTTTCTTAAAATCTTGCACATTTTTTTTTCTTTTTTTTTTGTGTTATGAAAAATGACAACAAGGCAACTTTTTCGTATTCGTAAATTATAATTCCGCCAAATTCAAAACAATCCACCCATCATTTTCCACTGAAAACTGATTATTCTAAATCCAGCAAATTTTAAAAAAGCAATTAATTTTTAATCGGATCAAAAAAATTTTTTTAAAAATACAGTAAAACCCCGGTTAACCGAACTCAGGTCAACCGAAACCCTAGTTATCCGAAAATCGGAAATCCAAACAATAATACTGTACTGCACGGAAATAATTCGAGGGCGAGTGTATGCTGGGCTACGGCTAAACAAACAAAAATTACTGGGTTTTTTAAATGAGTAATTCATACGCTGCAAACTATTAAGAATAGAATACTACCGTAAACTGGGGTGACTTTGTGACAGAATTTGAGGTTTCCAAGATGTAACATTAATATTTTTCGTTAACCACGCTTTATAGTCGGTGATTTGGGTTACCCCATCCTTCCTCTACAAAACTGTATATATATAAATCTCGTTGCCTCAATCGTTTTTTAATAATTAGTGTAAAAAGTTGTCACAAACTCACCCCCCAGCTGGGGGTGACTTTGTGACAAGCTCTTTTTGAGTTAGAAATGCATGGGAGAAAGAAATATCACAAACTCAAACCACATACTGTGGATTTAAAACCATTTTTACTGTTTTCAATGAAAGGGTTAAAAGATTTAAGCAGAGTAAATTATACATTTAGGTTGAGAAAAGCAAACTGGATGTAACGTGTGAAATATGAACACTTTTTTCTACTTCTTAAGCAAATCAGTCTGAATTTTTACATCTTAAATTAGTCTAATTGAACAACTTTAAAAGGTCCTCTATTATTAATTTTTTGGGGAGGATCAATACGGAACAAAACTTCTTTTTGATACAAAATTGAGCCGGGTTTCAGTTCTTTGTATTTTCACACTGAACTTCGTTCTTGAGAAGAACTAACTTATGTAGCTATTCTGTAGATTCCTTCCAATTGTTTCCACTCTTTTCCATTGCGCTGACAATTACACCGTCCAGTCAGTCTCTTCTCTATCACCTTTCCTCAGAAAAGCTCTCCTTCAAAGTTGGCAACTATGTGATCTCCTTGATCATATTCTGTTTCCGTGGGCGGAGTGGGTGAAGCTCGGATAGGAATCTCATCATCTGAAAACTCTTCGTACAAGTCTAAACTTGAGTCCTCGGCATTTTAAAATATCGTTATGTACACTGCAAGACAAAATATATAGGTTAAAACTCAGTAAAACAATCGCGAGGTAAATTTGACGCTGTCACAAAGTCACCTTGTCAATCTTTGATTTTTGACATAATGGTTAATAACTCATACAAAACTCGTCCAATTAACATCATTTTACAATATATTGTACATAATATATTAATGTTCAATAATAATTACCTATTAAACGATATCCTCATCTGTATTTCGCTGTGCAAATCAAAGTTGACGGTAAACACAACAATGCTTCAGAAGTGGTCCTTTGCAACAATGCTTCTGGCTCACCGGATCGAGGTGCAAAGAGTTTGACAGTAGACTGTTAGGCGCCACCACACATGACACCAACTCATGGCGGTGCCCATTGCCTGCTTCTCCCTAGGTTCCGGGCGCGAAATTATAAATAAGAAAAATTGATTACGCGTCACAAAGTCACCCCACTAGTCACAAAGTCACCCCGGTTTACGGTATATATTGATGTAGCCTACTATAATCCTAAAAATGTAATTTTAGCTTTAATAAAGAACATAAGTGTAGCATACAAAGAGATTTTTGAATTCGTTTGACCTTCAAAACCTTTCAAAAATTTGTACTCTAATTACAATACAAAATACTGTAGCTGTATTAAGATGTTCATGGCTTAACCGGAAAAAGTGTTATCCGAAACGGCTTTCCCCCTCCTTTAGTTCGGTTAACCGGGATTTTACTAAATATCTCTTTTCGGCGTTAGATAACGAAAAGAAATACACTGAAGTTCAATTGTTTCGTTTCTTTTGTTTCTGTAGGGAATTCTTATCACAGTCACGCGCAAATTTCTTCGCAGGGATCCTAACAGAAAAATATACAAACAACGATGGTTCATCTCTTCTTCATCATGTGCTGCACATATTAGCAAGCCAAGAGAGGGGGTTTGTAATCCCCCCACCCCCACTCTTCCATCGTATCCGAAAATGGCAGAAAAGTAACAATTTGGATCTTTTTTTTTGGTTGGAAGTTATCGTTGTTTTTTGTAAACCCCTCCCATACAGGGGAGAAAAAGGACACAGCGTTCTTCTTTGGCTGAACGGCGAAGATTATAAAAAGACCTCCCATTGCAAATTTCTGTGAAAGTTTCAAAAAGATCTATTCTCGAACACAACAATGTAACTGACTATACATACAAATCTTGTAAATTACTGCACTTTGAATGAAACCACTTCATTATTATGAAATTACTATTCCACGTGATTCTAGGATTAGGTTGGTAAATGTACAAACTCGACGGGAAACTTTCAAGCATTAATATCCTTTAGCTATTTGATTTGCGTGATAGAACAAGATTCAAATGCAGAACTGAAAAATGCTTATTTTCTTCCTTAAACAATTAAAGAGAACGAAGTGGATATCAAAACAAATTCACAGCGATCGTATCTCGGTGGCTGCGAGGTTCTCTCATGTGGGAAAGAGTCATTGGAATCAAAGAAGCATTGAGGGGATTTAAACGAGTCAAGACACTTGTCCCACTTTGAAACAAGGACGTCATTCAACTTCGAAATTAAACACACAAACACATAGGAAACCATCAGCTACAAAATGCCAGTCCTCTCTTTACATTTATTCAATTAGAATATTAAGAGGCAAAACGACGGAAAAGGTCAAACTGTCCTCAACAATCATCTTTCGTTTTTATTTTCCGTCATTTTCGGTTATAAGGCGAATTATCTTAATTTAATACGAAGTTTGGAAATTTGTTTAGGAAACCAGTTTTGATAACCGTGAGATCACTTTCTTTTGTTTTGTTGAAAGTTCCAAATCTCTGCAAACTTATAAATCAACATTTATTGGTCTTTCTTGTGGGATGCAAAGAGTTTTAAACACTCTTCACAATAGCCTGCTTAAGGAATTTTTTTCTTCAAGAAAAATGACAACAAATTTTCAAAAACAAAGAAAAAAAAAAGGTTCATATGAGCCATTCAAAAATGACCACTGGAAAGTCAGGGCGCTTCAGTCGTTTCCCATGATTCAGTTCGACTTTTAGGGACTGCCTCGATATATTTAAATGGGCTCAAGTTTGATTAGTTTTCACTATTTATCATGATCCGTCATTGTTGCGTAGCTGGGTTTCATAATATATTTAAAATAAAAAGTATCGGTTGTCATAAATTCTCAGAAGAAAATAACTATGTGTTAATGTCAATATACACAAGGGTCCAGAACCATGTACTCACTCTTTGATAATCAATATCTGATTACAACAAAATGACATAGATTTGCAATTCTTGCGCCATAGTGTAGTTCAATAATTGCTCAACAGATGGCAATGGTCAGACGAGTCATTGTAGGTGTTCAAAGTGATCACCGTCGATGGCGCTCAACTGCTGAGTGAACTACGGATGTCAGTGTGTCAGGTGTTTTGGCTGCGCACGATGCTTTGATGGATTCTCGTAGCGCTTCCAGTGTAGCTGGCTTTTGCCCACAAACTTCATTCTTCAATGTCCCCCAAAGGTAGATGTCCAGGGGTGTTAGGTCTGGAGACCGTAGTGGGAACACAATGGCACCTCTGTGACCTACCCATCATAACAGTAGCATCCAGTATACCCTGACATCGCGATGATAGTGAGGTGGAGCACCATCTTGCTGTAGGTAAAATACCTCATTGCCAAACATCTCTTGAATGGTAGGGAAAAACGCTGTTTGCAGCCTATGGAGATACGTCTCACCAGTTACAGTGGCTTCAAAAAAGAAAGGGCCGATCAATCCGCGATATGATAGACCACACCACACATTAACACCTGGTAGATTCACTTCACTGTCTATGTGAACGTGTGGATTGACAGGAGCCCAGTGTACACAATTGTGACATTTTATGGTATCGTTGAATTTGAATTTGAACTGGGCCTCATCAGAACAGATAAATTTCCCTACCAAATCCTCATCATTGAACTACACTACGGCGCAAGAGTTGTAAGTTTATGTCATTTTGTTCCCGAGATAATGATTAACAAAGTTTACACAGTTCTGGACCCCTGTATATATTAAAAACTGAAAAATTCGTATCGGAATGCATGCCTGTTTTCGGAACAAAAACTTATTTTATTTTATAATTATCTAAGCCAAATAAATTTTTCACTTAGATTTCTATATCTAAGTTGAAGATACAGTAATAGAAAATTCTACATTAATTGATTTAACAGTTACGAATCAAGATATTACGTCTTAATCTGTTATTTATTCTCAAAAGATATTCTGTAGTTCAATTTTTGTTATCAGACTTTAATAATTAAAGATTAGACTAATCAATATTTTACTAAATTTTTGAAATGAAATCTTGGATTCCCGGTACGAAAATTCCTAAAACATCTCAGTAAATCTTTAAGTGTGTTCGTTTTTATGCTGTTTTTTTTTTTTTTTCAAAAACGTGAAAACAAATCTATATTTGTAAATTAACCGAATACCTATCAAATACAAACATACTGCTTTAAAGATTTTCCATTTGCCGAAAACTGAATAACTTCATAAATAACGCCTTAATTATCTAAATCCAATTAATTTTAGTCAAATCAATGCACGTGAAAACTGGATTACAAAATTAGCTGAAATTCATTGTCGTCCGAAGTTAATGATTTTTACTTCTAAAGCTTATATGTGATAATTTTGGCCATCGTCAAGGGGAAATGTCTTCACGATCCATTAGAGATTTTATCAGTTGAATTTTATTAAAATTTTTGTACTATTTACTCAACAAAATACGTGTTCCTTCAGCGAAGACGTATCAAATAAACTGTAATTTCTGAATCTAAATTGAAATAAAAAAATTACAATCGATGAATTGGAGCCAAACGACAATATTTGGCTACGTTAAATATTTAGTTGGAAATTCCTATCCTCTCTGAATGATTTTAAGGAAAAGCATTTCATTGGGTAAATGGTTATCCTAAATGGAGCAGCGAGTGTTATGGTAAGGGACAGTGTATTGTCAGGGTCTGGTTCGCTCCTAATGAACTGAAAAACATATGGAAGGAATCGGCAGAGATCCCAGCCAAGATTAAGGAAAGAGAAGGCGATGCTTCGGAAGGATTTGTGCAAACTGCAGCCTCGAAATGACACTGAAAGAGCAAAGAGAATAACGAGAAAGGAGCGGATAGAAAAACTATCTCAAACTTTAAGGATAAGACTTAGCCAAAATTCTTCATTCAGATCTTAACGATTTTAATAATATCAAAAAAAAATTAAAAAAAAAACAAAAAAAAACACATATCTTTACAATGGCAACAAATGGATATAAAAACGTTCTCTGGACAAATAAATTCCTTGAATTTCTCAGCGCTACGATTCAAAGAGTCATTGGAAGAACTGAAACTATCTACTGATAGATTAAACGCTGCCCACAATCTAATAAGGAAGGAACACCGTATTTTTAAGTAAAAATATTATATGAACTGCTAAAAATAATAGGTTATTATGGAATAATACTAAAATTATTTAATGCAATAATATTCCCGCAATATCTGTATAATTCGGAGACACCGACATTGGGTATAAAACTGCTGCATTATTATCCCGCCATTCCTGATTGACACAGACATTCAGGTATTTAGAACAGTTTATTTTTAATGAAAATGATGATTCCACTTGCTATGTACGAAATATTTATGAAAATATCTTTAAAACTTTAATGTAATTTCAGAAGTGGATAAATACTATACGAACCCTTTTTTTAAAAAAATAATTATATTTGTAAACAACAATGGACCAAATGAGTTTTTTATTGTTTTTGAGGCGCCACTGCGATTGCGATGATAATTGTATTTGTTTTTAGTTAAGACGATTCACATTATATTTAATAAGATTGGAAACAAGTAGTTTTATTTATATTTACTTTTTACCGTTTTGAAAAAGGCTAATGTCATTTTATCTCACTCACTGACAAGTAACTGCCAATTTCAATATTAAATTGAATTTATAGCAAGTCAAAATGCCATTGATCATCTATGCATGAGAATTTCATTTATTTGTCGGACAGACCTCTTTCTTTTTTTTGTATGAAGCAAGGTTTCCTTAATGAAACAGGCAATTCATCATACGATGACAGTATTTTACAAAGTGATAATCTGGTTTAAGGCTAACGTTAGTTCCTTCTTCTTTTTTTTTTTTTTTCTTCAACTGAATTTTATTCAGAACATCTGAAACAAGGATTTAGTTTTTCGTCCATTACAGGGAAAAAAGCCGCTAATAAATCTGATTCTTATGTCTGGATACAATAAATTGGGAAGACACAACCGCTGAACTGATGAAGGAACTCTAACAGCGCTTTCCCTCCCCCATTCCAACTAATCATTCTCCTCTTTTATTGAATGGTTCGTTTGTTGGTAGAGTCATTTACAACTTTAGCACTCGCCTTCAGTCTCCAACACATTATCAATTCCTGTATTGATATGAAAGTTGTTATTCCGATGAAATTGTAAAATAAAAATTTAACCTTTCAGTCGAATCTTGAAATGTGTTCAGACTTGAGTCGTTCAGGCGTAGCTGAATGGTGAAGTCGTTGATATAAGTCAAATGGTAGATACGCCTCAACCTGCGTTCGAACCCAAGAACTGGCTTGGATGTTCGACTTATGTAAACTATGCCTACCTCCTTAACAAGGAGTAACTTACATCTACCTCTGACTTTTTAGCTTCCTAAGAGGATTATCGTGATAACAAAACGAGCGAACAACCATATTTCTTATAACTGCATTTTAAAACTGTTTAGCACCGATGCATATTAAGATATATCAGACGAAATCTATAAAATCGTACTATGCATATATAAAAAAATCATCATTTTTTTTAAAAGATCAAAAACAAAATAAAACGTAACAGTCACTGTTATAAAAAGCAAATCAAGTTAAGAGATATCAGTACAAAGATTTGAGCCCATTCACTTGAATTTGTTCTTAAAATTTTTTTTTGTTTTCCAAATTTTTTTAGATATTATAAATAATAAAAAAATAAAAGATGGAATTAAAGTTTAATGAAATTAATTAAATTAAATTAACAATTACTTTCATTTTACCTTCTTTTTCTACTTGATTTAAAAAGGTAAACATTGTAAAACTAAAAATCAGAAAAGCTTCATATATTCATTCTACTGTATTTTCAAAAATAAAACAAATATCAATAAAAACAAATATCAATCTTTCAGGGCTTTTTTTTTAAATAAAAAAATTAAAAGGTGTGAGATTATAGTTTAAAACAAAAATAAGGAACAAGTGTGAAGATTCTATAAGTTTATTCTTGTTTTACCCTATATTTCACACCTTTTAATTTTTAAAATCTATGTTCAAATTTAGCATTACAATTATTAATAAATTTTAATTATCTTCATTCCACAGCGCTTAAGAATACTCCCTTTTAAATTATTTAAAAAAATAAAATTTGTTAAAATTATTTTCAATTAAGTAAAAAAAAAAAAAAAAGTCATATCATGAATGTCATGATTTTTCTTATAATTCCTATTACTCTCTTTTAAACATTAGATAAATCTGTTTAAATCTTTATTCTGTTGTCTTCAAATATCTTTCCTAGATTAATTCTAAAATAAGTCGGGAACTTTCCCCAATTTCCTAGCTATGCTGTTGCAATTATTGTAACTTATTTGTCTTGTCTTGTGTCGTATTGATCTAGACAGAGGTATTTTGGTACAAGATAAAGACAGTGTGAGATGCTTACTGGTTCCTTGAGCTTTTGCCAGAGGGAAGGTTGTAGTAACTCAGCCTGGAAGAAGAAGTCATGCTAAAGGGTTGGCCACCGACTCTGAAATAAATAAGGATAACGCCGTCACAAAAGGTAATTCGCTCCATACAAACAATAATAAAAAGAAAATACAACAAAAGCAAGAAGAAGAAGAAAAAAAAAAGTCTTTTCCGCACAAACTAGGATTCCGAGCGTGATTTCAGTGGGAATGCGAAATAATTCTTGTAATTTTTCTGCTAACAATTGCCTTTTGCGCATGACTCGTAAATAAATAGCAGACATAAATGAATTTTATTTCTAGGCGCTCTCGTGTTATTAACCTACAATTGAAAAATAATTGGTTTTTAGGTAAATTTATCTTTTAGAGACGAAACACATTACGTTTGGCTTTCATTCAAAAAGGATAAATGTTTTGATAGTCTACGTAAAGGGAATGGGTATTGGATCTAAGTATTTGGTTACGGAAAAAGGACAAATTCTAGTGATTTAAAAATGAAATAACATTTAAGGACAGTCCGTTTCTGCTGAACAATGTTTGACCGAACGACCCCCCCAAAAAAAGAAAGTCATACAGGATTGCCATATTATTTTTAAAATAAAAAATCTAAAAGATAAAATAAAAAAATAAATTTTTTTTAAAATTCTTAGAAAATTGTCTTTATTCTTGTTATTCACTCAAAAACAAAATCAACCTGAATGTTCGTTTTTAATAGAATTCGAAAATAGAATCCAACCAAAAACAAACACTTTTATAATTTAAAATCAATAATTAGGTTTTGTAAAATAATTTTTCCATTTATAATACTTTTTTATATAATTATTATTATCCTTTAAATTTACCACTAAGTTCTGTTAGGAAATTGAGCTATTTTACTCAGATAACAACAGGATAATATTTTTTTTTTTCTTTTAAAAAAAATCCATATTCAAATTAATTAATTCAGCAGGTAAATATATCTTACACTGAATAAACAAAGACTAATTAAAAGAAACTTCCCTCAAGCTTCCTTACAGACACATTCTAAAACTATTTTGTATAAGGAGGAGCGCATGCGTCAAGAAGGTAAGACGTGCAGTTTCTTCGCTCCATAAACAACCTAATATATTACTTAATAACTACAACTAAGCTTTAATTTTCCACTCAAATTTTCATTCTTATTATCTCTAAATATATGTTCAGCATGAATGAATATGCTAAACTCAAAATTAAA
>JAFIDM010010028.1:28707032-28724886 GCA_023159025.1 Thereuonema tuberculata | reverse complement strand
AAAAAAAAAAAAAAAAAAAAAAAAAAAAAAACTAAAACAAAAAAAAACAAAAAACAAAAATGGCAAGTATTAAGCAAATAGAATTAGGTAAATTGAATATCACAGATAATATTACAGATTGGAATTTCGTACAGAATAATTTTAACTGCCTATACTTAAACATATGAAGTTTAAGAACTAATTTTACGTATTTGACAGCTAACCTACATAATAAAACTAATGCATTGGATATCATAATTCTTGTAGAAGTTAATATTAAAGAAAATGAAATATTTTTATTCAACATATCTGGTTTCTCAAAAATCTATAAACTTAGAGTATCTGCTAGAGGTGGTGGAATTGTTATTTTCTATAAAAATAACTTAGACATAACACTGGTAGACCTGTCATCAGATTCATACGAAAATATAACTTGTATAATAAAAAAGACTTCATCTCTTAAATATGATATGGCAATACATGCAATATATAAGCCTCCTCATACTAATATAACTCTTTTTTGTGATGAATTACAAATAAATATTTCAAAAATCAAAAATAAAGTAAGTAAAAATATTATTTATATAGGTGATGCGAACATAGACATCTTCAAAAATAACTTAAATACAAATACAATAAAATATTTACAAAACTTTTATAATTTAGGCTTTACAAATTATGTTTACAAACCTACTCGAATAGCGAATACAAAAAACACAAATTCAATTTCCTGCATAGATCACTGCTTCTCAAATCTCAAAATCACAAATCATTTTGAAGCCACAATAATAAAATGGGACATATCAGATCATTTTGGTATACTTTTCGAAATTAAAAATAAGATAAACAATATTCAGGAAAAAAAAATAGACAGAATAAATAAATATGATAGTTTAATGAATGAAGACTTTTTTGAGTGTAGATTGAAAAAACTCATTCTCCAAATGCAAAATAATTCTAATTTAGATACAAATAAAATAATAAACAAATTACATAAAATAATAAAAAAAGCTAAAATAATAAATTGGAAAAAAAAATATAACAATATTAAGAACAAACAAAATAATCCTAACAATAAACAAATTAATAATTATAAACAACCATGGATGGACGACGATCTAATGAAATATATTAATGAAAAAAATAAATTATTCAAAAAAGTCCAAAAAAATAAGAAAAACTTAAGGTTACAAAATATCTATAAAAAAAAAAGAAATTGGCTTAAAAACCTAATTAATAAAAAGAAAAATAGATATTATAAAAACTTGATAGAAAATGATCCAAATATAAATATCAACATCTGGAACTTTGTAAACAAGCAAATAAATTATAAACAAAAAAATTTTGAAAATACTGAAATTGTAAAATTACTAAAAAATTTTGATCTAAATAATATCTTCAAAGAGTTTAAAAATGTATTTATAAAAAATAATACATATAGCAATGAAAATACAAATTCAAATGTACAATTAATAAATTACGAAAATAATACTCAAAAGGATACTATGGTATTATTTCCTCCTAATTTGCATGAAATCACAAAAATCATATCTAATCTGAAAAATAATAATTCAAATGGATGTGACTTAATCAAAGTGAAGGAAATTAAAAAACATGAGAAATTATTTGCACAATTTTTGGAATTATTATTTGAAAATATAATCAGTACTGAAAGCTATCCAAATTTTTGGAAAGTTGCATATATTATTCCGATATACAAAGGTGGAAATACAAAAAATTATTATAATTTTGAAAACTACAGACCTATATCTCTACTCTCAAATATCTCAAAAATATTCGAGAGTTATTTATATAAAATAATGTTTAATTATATAAAAGTAAAGAATATTCTAAATTGTAATCAATATGCATACCAACCTGGTAAAAGTACTGGTACCTTATTAAAAAATCTTTGTGAAAATATAAATAATGAACTCAATAATGGAAAAATTATTTACGTTGTCTTTATAGATTTCAGCAAAGCCTTCGACAGCATAAATCATAAATTATTATTGGAAAAACTAGAAACCATTGGCATTAGAGGAAAAATTTATAATCTAATAAAGAACTATTTAAAAGACAGAAAAATTAAAATTAAAATACAAAACTATGTCAGTAAATCTTACAACATCAGATCTGGGGTCCCACAAGGTTCAAATTTGGGACCTCTATTGTTCAACCTGTACATGAACTCTATAAATAATTGTATAATCTACTCTAAGATCTATCTATATGCTGATGATGTCTTAATTCTTACGAGTGACAGAAATCAATGGAATGCATATAACAGATTACAAATTGACATAAATAAGATAAATAATTGGGCTATTAATAATAAAATGACAATCAATATAAAAAAGACAAAAGTAATGATTATAAAAAATAAGAATAAAATTATTAATAAAAATTTATATTGTTTTCTGCATAAAAAAGATTGTAAAAATTTGGAGGATACTCAACAAATAAACAATGTCCTTTGTGACTGCGAAAAGATAGACTTCGTTACTCAATATAAATACCTGGGTATATTCATAGATGAGAAATTTACATGGACTCCACATTATCAATATGTCATAAATAAATTGAGCTCATTGACTTACCTATTCTATCACATTAAGCAAATTTTTCCGTTAAAACAAAAAATAATAATTTATAAATCCCTTGTGGATTCTATTTTAGATTATAGCCTGGATAGTTGGATTTTTATTAATAAAAAACAAATTGAAAATATAAATAAAGCATGTTTTAAAATACTAAAAAATATCTTTTATAATTTTAATAAAAAAAGTATAGTTGAAAGGAATGAAATAAGGAAAAAATTCAAAATATTAATTATAGAAGAGAAATTTATTTATAAGACAATTCTTAAAAATTTCTTTAAAATGAAAAATGAGAAAAATAATAATAAAAACAATATTACTAGAAACAATTGGCTCAGTTCAATAAGTGATAAAAAAATAAAAAATAATTTTGGGTACCGTCTAAATGGTAATATTATATATAAACTTTTCCATCAACTTAACTGGGATAATTACAATAACCAAAAAATTGGAGACATAAAAAAAAATTTAATTGTCGACGTAATAGATAAAAATATAAAATTCATTACATAATCTAGTTACTAATCATAGTTCTTTTTTTCTTTTTCTTTTCTTTTGTTTTGTCTCGTTTTTCTTTATGGGTGGAAAGTGATACTTAAGATTAAACTCTCAGAACCTATATTACAGGTGTACAGGTAATAAGTACACCTAAATAGGTCTGATAAACATTAAAACAACAACAAAAAAAAAAAAAAAAAAAAAAAAAAATTTCTGTCGTAATAAATTTCTACTGCCAACCAAATATAGGATAGCTGTATCTTTCGTTTTTCTTTTTAGTTTTGGGGGGATGGGGGGTTAGGATTACAGTATTAGGGTCATAAGAAGAACAAAACACGAAAAATATGATAAAAAATGCACATATTGTATTGGTCTAAGAAAACATTCGAACAAAACTTTAAATCCGTATCACTTTTAAATTACAAGTAGGTCACGAAAAAACGTACACGTTAAATACATCAAAATTGATTCGTCCTAATCTGTATAGTGATTGAAATCCACTTTCCTAGTGTTCCTGTTTGCTAAGTCTTTGATTATGTCCGTTTTACAAGATTTTTGAGTCACTTCTTTCTCAATAGAAATAATAGCTAAGTCACTCAATCTCTCTTGACTCATACTTGATCTTCATAGTTTAAACTTTTCTCACCAGATGCAACAGTCAATGGTTCTGTCAACAGGATCCTGTATCCATCACTAACATTTTGGGAATGAATTTTTCATCCGAGTAGTCAATTCCAGTACCACAAAACAGTCTTCGTTCCTTCAGGTTTCTATTAAAAGTTTGAGCTTCCAAGTCCAGATAGAGGGCAGAATCCAGATTTACTTGTCACTCTTTCACCCGGCAGCCGAAGAACATAGGGGATTTAAAAAATGAATCTACAGGGCCCTATCGTAATTTCATTTTTTTTTTTTCAATTCTTAGCCTGTTGTTGAAAGGAGAATTATTGTTACGAATAGTTCCTGATGGTTCCGGGGATGAGGTAAAACCTTTTATAATTTGAAATTTCGGAATGACTCATTTCAGAAGATAGTTTTCAATGACTCTCAATTTCTTCAATCATTTTCCGTCATTTTCGTGTTCTCTGAAAGACTACCACTAAATTGGTAAATTTCATTAAAAAAAATCAGATAATACAGCACGGTTTCCATTAATACGATGTTGATTAAGTGTTTCCAAATCATTTCGTTGGAAATATAACGAATATCCACTTTAAGAATCTACTGCTTCGGCATTCTGCACAATGACCCCGAAAGGTCCTAAAACACTTTGCCAATAATTTATCTTTGGATAACCCTGATATCTTTTCTCAGTTGCAACAGGGAAAGATACGTTCGTTGTACTCTAAATTACGAGGCAACGATGAACATGTTAGGCAGAAAATGCAAGAAAAAAAAACCTATCGTAATTTCACCGCCAGTTGTAATCCTTTATTCCTTTCGGTGATATTTAGGTGATAACAGTGACAGAATTTGAGAACTGGTAACTATTGATTGCTGGTAGGAGAAAGAGCACAGAATTCCACCACCATTTTCCCATTCCTCTGTCGTGAAAATAGTTCGATCACCAATATTTCACAGCTACAGTAAAACCCCGGTTAACCGAACTCGGGTCAACCGAACTGCCTCCGAAAATCGAAAAACGCCGGCTGACGTGATGAAAAGATCGCTGCTCGAAAACATTGGGAGGGACGCAAGAAACAAACAAAAAATTACTGAGCTTTTTAAACGAATAATTCATATGCTACAAACTATTAAGAACAGAATACTTTATATTGATATAAGTGTAGCATACAAAGAGATTTTTGAATTCGTTTGACCTTCAAAACCTTTCAAAAATACACACTGAATTACAATACAAAATACTGTAGCTATATTAGATGTTCATGACTTAATCGAAAAAATTGTTATCCGAAACGGCTTACCTCCCTTTAGTTCGGTTAACCGGAGTTTTACTGTATTTCATTACATGTACTGTGGGTAGCATTCCCAATATTACATTAGCTGCCCGATGCTTCCCCGCATGCCCCACGTTTGAATGGAAGTGTATCCCATTGCTGAGCTATGCAGGAAAGCACTACTTCGCAGTGTGACATTGGAAATGCACCCGACAGTACGTATAAAGAAAGGAAAAAAAAAAAACGATTCTGTCTTAACCTTGCAAAATGATCCTAATAATATAGATTCGGGAAAAAGCGGCGCTCTTTCATTCTTACCATTTATAATATTTATATAGTAATATAATCATTTTTTAATAAAAATAGTTAAATAATATAAGTTTAATATATTAATTTATGAAATATTTAAATTTATACGTTAATAAAATAATAAATAATTAATATAGTATTATTTAAAATATTTTTATGAATTTAAATTTATATATTAATGTTGTTTGTTTTTTTTCAAAAACAGCCATAACTAGTCTGCCCTCAAAGACGGTCACACTGTCTCATTGTTTTTAACTGCTTAAGCCAAATATTAGTCTACCTTTAGAAATAAATAAAATAAAATTTATCCTTTTGGCGAGTTTTTTATTGCTTACTAGACGGGTACCGTCGCTTCGCTCAGGAACCCTTGCATGTACAGGGTGGACCAATTAAATTGTTACAGCTAAATATTTCCGAAACGGTACGTGATAGAAAACAAATGTTTCAAGCAACCCCATTTATTTTCGAGGGGGACAGTTGATGGTGTTAGTTTTAATTGGAACAGTTCATTGCTGACGCGGGGGTGGACGGCAACTTCACAATTTTCAATGGAAAGGGTGGTGAAGTAATATCTCATTGGAAAGCCTATAAAAATTCATGTTGAATGGCAATTTGGTGTTTGAAATTCCGACAAATAGAACATGAGATATTGTCAATTGAAATTCCAGAATGGTGGATAGGGCGACGTGACGTCGGTTGTAAGGTAACGATACTCGTAATTATCCATGGATGGGTGGACCATGTATGTTGCTGTGGTGACATACTGTACATGTCTGTAGGGGCAGTGTTCGATGAACAGGTGTCCAGCAACATGTATTACACGTGAAATGGGACAACACAGTGATTGTGGTGTGTCTGTTACTGGTGGGGACAGGGAGGGAACGTGACACAGGATGATGGAACGGTCATGTCACCTATCATAAATGTAACATTGGCAGTGTCAGTGGTTGGTGATGTACTTTGCAACGAAATAAACAACTGTCATATCAACAACTATGTACTTTATTGTAACCTTGCAGAGAGGTTTGAACAGTAACAACAGTAATACAGAGGACGACAATCAGTAATCATACGTCTGCAAACTACATTTATCTTCAAACATCCAAAAACCACATGAAGGTTATCGTAATAAATGCTCAAAGTGATGTCCGTCTACTTCAATGCACTTTGCAAGCCTTGGCAGAAACGACTGCTGAGTACGTAAAAGCATAGTGCTATCAATATTTGCACAGGCATTGCGTATCCGCTCCTTCATATTGTCTGGAGTCGTTGGTTTATCAATATAAACTTTCTGTTTGAGGTAACCCCACAAAAAAATATCTGCCAATGTAAGGTCTGGAGATCGCGCAGGCCAATGTATTGGGCCTCCACGCCCTATCCAACGGCCATGATACTGTTGATTCAACACTTCACGAGTCGTACGGGCATAATGCGCAGGGCAGCCATCATGCTGAAACCACATTGTCCGTCGTTTCTGTAATGGCACGTCTTCCAATAGTAAGGGTAACTCCTCAACCAAAAACTGTGTGTACATTCGTCCTGTTAAATGGTCATCAAAAAAATAAGGTCCAATTATCCTATCAGCCAAAATGCCACACCATACATTCACAGACCAACGGCGTTGATGCTCCACTTCCCGCAACCAATGCGGATTTTCGACAGCCCAATAATGCATGTTATGTCGATTGACTTCGCCGTAATTGGAGAAAGACGATTCATCTGAAAATAGTACAGTCAGGAAAAAGTTGTTATTATGTTGCAGTTTGTCCTGAGCCCATCGACAGAATGTCATCCTGTGCATGAAATCATTCCCATGTAGTGCTTGATGTAATGAGATATGATATGGGTGAAAGTGATATCGTTTCAATATTCGTAAAATACTACTTTTTGACATCCCCGCATCGTCAGCCAATGTTCGACTACTCACATGGGGATCGTTATGCACTGCAGCTAACACCACAATTTCGTGATCTTCGGTAGTGGCTGTTCTTTTGCGAGCATGTTTCTTACATGTACACTACCGTCTTCGGAAAACTGCTTTATAATTCGAGAAAACGACATCTTGGAAGGGATTCTTCTGTTGGGAAACTTTTCGGCGTACAGATTCCTTGCCTGTTGTAAATTGCGTCTCGCTTCCCCGTACAGGAAGATCATTTCAATTTTCTCGTCCACAGTATGACGTTCCATGTTGTTAACACATCGATTGCAAGGACTGTTCTGTCACTGCCACTGCACGACGCAACAATGCGGACGCACTTTTCATTCCAGCACGCGGAATAGTGCTATTGTTGCAGAGAAGGTAGTAATATTCGTCTGATTCCACGAGTCCACCATTTGTCAATTACGTCTTTCCTTACAACATTCTGGACTTTCAATTAGCTATATCTCATGATCTACTTGTCGGAATTTCAAAAACCAAATTGCCATTCAACATTTTTATAGGCTTTCCAATGATATATTACTTCACCACCCTTTCCATTGAAAATTGTGAAGTTACCGTCCACCCCCGCGTCAGCAATGAACTGTTCCAATTAAAACTAACACCATCAACTGTCCCCTCGAAAATAAATGGGGTTGCTTGAAACATTTGTTTTCTATCACGTACCGTTTCGGAAATATTTAGCTGTAACAATTTAATTGGTCCACCCTGTATAGCATTAAAAAAAAAAAAAACCTTTATTTATTTAGCAAATTAATATTGAGATCGGATAATACACGACTTCCCAGCTCGTTGTGGGCTTCTCCGCTTAACTCAGGTGTATTGCGCGTTGGAACTCACACGGGGAGGGGGGGTTGCAGCAAAAACGCTTCATTTTTGCTTGTATCTTGCAAACGCAGAAACGTTTGTTAATGACTAATATACCGTTCGATAGAACTTTCAAATACCAACATTTTCTCAATATAATGTTCTCTTCAAACTTTTACACTTTTCATTTAAATTGAGAAAAAGTGAAAATTTGACCTTTTAAAAGGCGCCATCTTGGAAACCAAAAACTTTTTTCGAAAGATTTTTGTAGCATTTTGTTTGTCTTAAAAAGCTCTACATTTATTTTAACCATTTGCATGACCAATCTATCTCTTATAGTTTGGTCACAAAATTGGAAAAACGTAAAGTCTTATGACAATGACAGACAGAAGAATGCTTTTATATAATATAATTTTAGCTTTTCGGGTTCCACATTGATTCCGACATATTTTTTTACAGTATATTTAGTTTTAATAATTTTACAATAGCTGGATTTTATTTATAAATATCCTCTGTTCTATAGTGATTTATAAAAGGGGGAAAAAAAAAGAAATATTAATCAGATTTTTTTTGGGTTGAATATGAAGAACGAATTCATTATTCTTTTCCATAGTTTTAGTCCTGTAAGGACTAGATTTTCAAACAAATTTTTTACTGCATCTTCTCAACTCATCCATACCAGGAATAAGGCACTCGTACCAGGTGAGCAACTATTATCTGAGTAAGCTTACAAGCACTAGATATTTCATTTTTGGACTAAAACTAATGTAACTTCCGTCGAATGCAGGATACATCAAAATTATCGTACTTCCGACGGACCTGAGAACGGCAGCCTGACAACTGTGGATGAATTAACGCCTTTAAAATCACTTGTCAATTCGACAATGGCACGGGCTTTTGAGAAGACTGCAATATATATTCAAAACAATTTATTTCGATTGTCTTTGTAAAGCAAAACCTTTGCCAAAATGGCGAAACAGTCGAGCAGGAGAGAATTCAACCACATTGAATCACTGAACGAATCCTGGCACTGTCTAAACTGGATAACGCGTTTTAAATGATATTAAAATAGATAAAACCTCGTTATAAATGATGATATAAATGTCACTTTTACAACTCAATTTATAATAGTCTTAGCAAATATGATAACGGTTATTGATATAATCGTTTAGTAAAGCACGCTTTCCTTAATGGAGATGGCAAGTGCTATTTCAAAACTCCGTAACTTCTACAATGCTTTCTTCGTCAGTTGTCGACGAGTTAAGTCAAGCACTCAGGCTGTGCCGGAGTTCTGGTGTGCGCGGAAAATGCAAAGAGTGTTCGTGACATGGATGAGCTAAGAACCTCAGAAGATGTTTTCTGCTCATGATACCTCCTAAACCTAGAATAATTACAGTAGTGCGTTTCGGCTATGGTCAAAAACAATGTAAAAGAGAGATAAGCCTGTCCGCTGAATCAAGAGAAGTGACGGATCGGATGCATGACGAAAAGGACTGAATGTAATAGTATAATTTGTCATTCAGAGGGAAGATATTAAGATGATAATGATTTTATTGTGCATAAAAATTATAGTTCACCGATTTTAGGCAGTTTTCAAAAAAAAAAAAAAAAATGAAAGAAGTGTGAACTTTTAAGCAAGGATTGTATGCATTTATCTGTTAATTTAAATATAAGTATCTTTCGCAAGAATGTTTTTCTAAAATGTTTTAAGTACTCAAAAACAGCGAAAGAAATTCTTTTACCTAAACATAAAAAAAAGGACTAAGGAGATTCAGTAAAACAGTTCCTGCTCTTTGTAGCACACTTCTTAAAATATATTGTATATGAATTTAGAAAATTACTCCACGAATTTACATCATACAATTAATAAGGCGCAGTTAGGCAAATAAAAATATGTCGTCATCATACAGCAGTTTATTATCAGTTTAAATAGTTATTTAAGATTTTAAAGCACAAATAGGTGTTAACTATAAGTTAACAGAATTACATAAACATCAATGGGTGATATTAAATGTTTACTAAGTGATATCCCAGAACAGCTGTTTCACGCTTTTTGACGATCATCAGCTAGAAGTAATCACCAGTAAACACAGCTCAGTACAAAGGTTCACAGAAACAACAGTGGGAATCAATGTGTAGCCTCAAACCTAAAATGAGCAATAATAATTCACAATAAAAGAATTCATGTGCCAGCATTCCGTCGCCCTCAAATGAATTTTCAATGAATAAAGTTTATGAATATTTTTATGCGCTACGAACATTCGAGACCGGCAGAATGGTGGCAAATGAATTTTTTAACCTATCTTTTATTGAGAATTTATGGTTGTTTATTTTCGGTTTGGAGGCTCCACCTTGATTCCCACAACTACAACTCTACTTCTGCATTTCTCATTTACCTGTTTAAGATTACTGTAATTACCAAAAAAGATACAGTTCGTAATCCATCAATTTTACATAACGCCCTCTGATAATTGTAATTGTAAATTTGCAGTATATATTGAGGGACTAGAGTAAAGAAAAGGAAAACTGAGTAATAAAAATAAATTAGTAGTGTAAGAAACAATCCTGAAGGAAATCAAACATACGTGTATATTAGAACAGGATTCATTTTTACCGATATAATGAGAAGGGTTTATTAATAAACATTACTTATTTAAAAAAGTTAATTAATAGATTATTCTAATTTTTGGCAGAACTACTTTTAATCTTGAGTTCTGGTTGTACAGTGAAACCTGTCAAGTTGACCACCTTCATAAGTTGACCACCTGTCTAAGTTGACCTAATTGACCAGGAACGGAATGGCTTAATTACTTTAACATTGAGTGAACCCTTTATAAGTTGACCACCTGTCTAACTTGTATGTTGACCAGGTAATTAGGTAGAATTTGTCACAAAGCATAGCTCAAAACCTTTATAAGTTGACCACTTCCAGAATTTTTCTATGTATTTCTAACAACTTTTATACTATATTTTTTTTCTAATTTTCTAAAGAAAGAATTGTTAAGGCGCGTTTTAACGTCCATTCCATAGACAAAACCTACTTTGAATTTTGCCGACAACTAGGGTGTCGAAATAAAATTCCTGCCTCCAAATCTCACTTGTGTGTTTCAACCCCTAGACTAAGGATTAATTTGTGCAGTGAAGCAGAATTACCGCAAAATGATGTTGCAGTGTTTAGTGACAAAAGCAGATGAATGTAAAGATTCATCCGAATTTTCAAAATCAGTCACAGTTTATGATGCAATTCGTTGGTTGAGAACCTCCTAGCAAAATGTAGAATTATCAACTTGTTTCTGTTCAACTTACTACTGTAGTAGATACAGTAGTAACTATGACAATATCCAATAATTAATATGTATGTATAATTAATTTTTAACCATAATAAGCAATATTATTCCTATTTTGTATAATTTTGTAGTCCTATACTATGTATATTTATAATAGTAGTACGTAGATGATAAAATATGTAAATCAAAAAGTAAGTATTGTACCCTTGGTAAGTTGACCACCTGTCTAAGTTGACCACGAAAACGTGGAACCACTGGGTGGTCAACTTAGCAGGTTTCACTGTATTTTGTAATTTATGTCATTAACCTCCGAAATTTAGAGTTTCTTTTCCTTGGTATCTACACTGCTTGATGCTAACTAGCTCGGAAAGCATAGAATATTAATTAATCTGTAAAACTTGTTACAGAACATTTCTGATTTCATTTGTTTTGTAAAGTGAAGGGGGGGGGGGGGGGGGAGGTTTAGAAACCCCATTTCTATTGTATTTTCCAAATAACATGTGATGAATTCTGACCCTTAAAAAAAAAAAATCCAAATGTTATTTGTAAGAAGTCTTGTATATTTATTATACACGCAAAATCATAATCAAAGACGGGAAGTAAGGCGTTATTAGTGGTAACTCCGTTACTTTCTTAATTGAGATTTTGTAGTAATTCTAAGACCACCATTTTCCTTATTTTATAGGGTTACTTCCCCCAAAAAATACAAAAGACAACCGAACTTTTCCAACAATTTCATTCCTGCTATGTATTTACGGTATCGTTTCGTTCCAAAAAAAAAGCAAAAATTAGGCCTAATTCTATAGGTGAGATTTTATCCACAATTAGTTATTTATTTACTCTCATTTACTCAGAAGATTGCAAAAGGTTGCTTATAAAAACGTTTATCTATGAGGGAGGTATTATCAGATTCAGATTCTTTCTAAGACTATTTTGGAAACTACATATTCTACTAAAAACAATGTTGTAATGAAATTACGAATAATGTTTGCTAAGGACACCATTTTAAATCCTCTTTCTAATTTCTTTGGCCTGATGCTTTACTGTATTAAGGGGCGAAATGCAGTTTTTGCTATCTTACATCAATCTTTGCTATTCAATTTCTTTGAGAAATTATACTATTTGGATAACTTATTGAATTGAATTTTTGATATTGCTTTAAAGAAATTTATAATTCAAAGCGAAATATCTACTATTCAAATAGCGTATTAAGTCTTTGATGAAAAAGATTCAAAACGGCGTTTAGTAAACACGTGACACAACATTCACCAACAATACACAGAAGGGCACCATGCAGGCCCTTGGGTGTGCGGGAGGTTTAGGCTACTAGCCATTGTCGACCAACGGGACAAGTTGTGAATGATCAGCCTGACTTCCATCCCAGAGTAAGAAACCCGGTACTTATTTGACAGACGGCTGGGTGAACTTTAGGGAGAAATAACAAGTGGAAAAATCCCGATCACCGCCGTGAATTGAACCCGGGCCCCTCCCGTCCGCAGTCCAGCGCCTAAAACATCTGGACTACGGACCCATATCGTTATCTATACTCTCAGATAATCTATAGCTCGGATCTTATTTCAGTCAATTTTGATGGAAATCCATCGTTGAAGAAACATATTTTAAAAAGTGATTTGCAGCGAAGTGTCAAGGAATAGTAAATACGAAACAAATAATAGCTGTAAATGCCACAGAATTTGTAGTAAATTTAATTTTTCTCTTCTTTCAACACTAGAATCAGTAATTTACAAATGTACTATAGAAAACATAATAATTCTTAAATAAATTTCTGAAAAAAAAAGTAAAAAAATAAATAACAAGTAAATAATTACAAAATAATTTTAAAAGATTTTAAAACATATAGATTTTAAGGATAAATGATAAATAGAAAAATTGCTATACATTATAACCCAGCAATAGAGATAGAAATAATTAACTTTTTTAAAACATCAAATAATAATAAAAAAAATAATGAAAAAAGGACGTCTTGAATTTATTCAGAAAGTCTTACATCAGTTATTAAGGTTTTTCTCCGTTTATTATTGTAGATGTCTTATTAATTCCCTTCGTACTTCAAGAATAATAAATGTCACGTAGCCATATTCACATTTGACGAAAAATGAAGGGTTTTTTTTTTCCTCAAACAGTTGTATCTCTAATACTTTCATGCTATATACATCTAGTAGTAGGCCTACTTCGTTCCGTGATATATCTACATCTAATGGAATGCTGAAGTGAGACTTTCAAGTCCCTTGTATGGGGAATATAAATAATTATCACTAGAGCTTCTTCCTATCACTTTTCCCGTTCCTTTCACTGCAATGACACTAGATACTGTAGAAAGGACAAATACAATTTGACGAAATACGGTTCTTGAAAAGCAAGTTTAATAACTGTTATGGATTGCTATCGATAGTAAATTAGTATTCTTACTTGGAAGTCCTATATGATTTTTTTTTTCAGTTTATTCGGATAGTATTTTATCTTAGTTTGTTTCGATTTTTTATCTCTTTAATTCCCGCACTAATTGTGGTAAACAATTATCAAAAAGATTTTAATGGTGTCAGGTCTTGTACCTCTTTTACTAGGCATAAAAAGAAATACGGATCACAATAAAAAGATGATTGTGATCCAAATAACAGAAAAATTATATATATATATATATAATTATAAATATCACAAGAAGCTACAACTTTAAATAATAACATAAGATCCTTTCTGATTTCACGCCAGATTAAACCTTTATATATCAATGGCCATATAATAAGGTATAGCGATCATATTATAGGTTAAATCGCCTTAATCATTATAGCATAAAAACAATTTATCTTGCAAAGCTGAAACTTTAATGACATGTGGTTACTCAAAGATACTTCTAATTATTTTGGTCGAAACTGAACCCTTAGGGAAAGAATACAAGCAGCCAAATTTTTACATGAATTCTTGTTGGCAAGCGAAAGTTGGTATGCCAATTAAAAATTCTTGCTTCAGTGAAAACAACACCAAATACGATGAGCAGTTTTGAGAGACTGGGAACAAAAAATATGACCCTATCAATAAATGAGGGTATGTTTTTTTTTTTTTTAATCCCGTCTTTGAAGAAAGTTTTCTTTTGAAAGAAAAACAAATAAGGCTAGAAATGAAAAGGCCATTCATAACTTTTAAATTACAAGCGTAATCTAAGAAAGTATTGATGAATTCTACGATGTTAGCAACTTCAATTTAGATCTCATTGAAATGTCATTATCATAATCATAATGTATTGGGGAAATTCTCCTCATTAAACTTCATCAGTATTCAAGCCGATTATGCAATTCCAATGGACTCAATAACTACAGAATAAATAATATCAAAGGCTCACAAGAGAATCTGACAAAAGCAAATACAACTACGTTAATGTACAATGGTCTAGATTTGGGAAAAAAATTATAGGAGTTTTCGTATACATTATAATAAATAAATTCTATTTCAATCCTTTCCACTTCATTGTTAACTTAATAACAAAATCTTCAGGTTGTCAAGTGAAAAATTTAACCATTCAAAATTAGTTTTAATGACGTCTCAAATTTTATTTATTACATATTCCCGAGTGCTTCCAGAGAAGTTCGCGACGGTCTCTACAGAAAAAAAAAATCAATACCCAGCTGAAACATGCGTTGTTATATAAGATGTAAGTTTTATAGTCATTGCTTCACTATTTTAAAATCTATCCCCCCCCCCCCAAAAAATGCATTTTCTAAAAGTGCATTAAATAAATTTACGTTGTAAATCATTTGTTGCTTTTATTTACTGAATATCATGTACTTATGAATTTATTAAATAAGAAATCCTTCCCTACTTTCTCGATCTTCATTTTTTCTTTTCCTAAAATACTTAGATATTAATCCTCATTAATGCTTTAGATCCAGAATCATTAATTATCTTCTCATAATGACAATAAGGCCGAATTTATGGATTTATCTCTGAAACTGTAAGAAATTTAAGATTTAAGAAGAATTAAAATTAAATTCGTTGCTGCTTTCTAACACTGGAAGCGAATGTAAATTTCCTATCTTGTATTATCACACACACACACACACACACAAAATTAACGTTTCTTCCTTGGATCTGTCATCCTGAGCTTTGTTAAACCAAACAATGGAATGTATCCTGAGGCTCCACATCTTTCTTTCTTAGATTGGAATTCCATACATCAAACCAACTTTTAATTAGTTGCTACCTGGATAAAAATTACACATTCCCTATCCAGCAGAAATATCTGAACGGATTCCTTATGAAAAAAAAAAAAAAGATAAAAGTGACGCTTAAAATATTCGTTTAAGATTGTGACAAGTGAACGATACGCGTTGAAAAAAAGTTAGAGAATTTAAAAAAAAAAAAAGAAATCTTGAGCGGCTTGAAAATGTTAGTCAAATATCCCACAATATCGTCAAAACAAAGTTTCATAAAAAATCCTAATTGCATTTTATGATTTTCATCTTAGTTTTAATTGTGCGGTAAGATGCCATCCAGCTCCAGATTTAAGAAAATAAAACATTGCTTTTACTTTTGGTTGCATCTGGTGCTGCTTAATATCAAAACAAAGGCTTGTGATTTGAAACGCAGGTACGCTATATTGTTAGTGACAGTCTCAAGTCGACACCACAAACTTAACATTACGGTACATGACGGGAATACATTCCTTACATAAACGTATCAAGATATTATATCAACATAGTAATACATCTCTCTGCGAGAATTTAACATTTTTTTTTTTTCATAAGCAGAGCATTATTTTATTAAAATACGCAGTTTATATTCGCCAGTTATAATTCATAAACACGGAAAGGAGAATGGGCAGATCTGCCCCACCACTGTATAGCGATAAGATATATACGTTAAGGAAAGACCTCCATCAATAGAACACTTTTTATCATTACGACTTGTCTCAATTATTAGTCCGAACGGAATTATATAAGTCTAGATATGATGTTTGAGTCATTGATTGTAATGAGTGTGGGTGGCAGAGAAGCCAACCACTTGTAGGCGGAGGGTTAATTGGCTGTAGGTGGTTGGCTTCCCTGTAACCCCACTCATCACAATCAATGACTCAAACGTCCTATCTAGACGTATATAACTCCGAACGGACTAATAATTGAGACGAATCGTAATAATAACATAGGTTCTATGTAAGGAGATCTTTCTGTATGCATATATCTTATCACTATACAGGGTGGGGCAATTTCCCATAGAGTTTGTCCATTCTCCTTTACTTCCTTTGTTTAATTTTTAAGATTAAAAAAAAAAAAAAAACAATTTCACGGAAAGTAAGCTTTTAATTCTTTCTGGAAATCTTTGTTTTAATACTAGCTGACAGAAAAGACAAGCCTTTTCAAAATGATACGTTATATTTTTGTATTATGATAATATCAATACAATGCTCATAACATACATATCGTGAAAAGACTCCAAAAGATTAGTTATTGGTGAACTAAAGATTTTGAGCAATCGTCAACTTCAATTGACAGCAGCAGATGAGTTAAATTATGAACGGAAATCTGTACGACCTTATGTACAGTTTAATTATAAAAAGGAGGCAAATACCTATTTGACATTTCAATAATGCTTAACATGCAATCTATCCTCAAAAATGTAATAACTAATTACTGAATTAACTGACGATATTAAATGAATGTGGAAGCTGAAATGTTTATGTACGACCCACTGTCTTGTCCCTTACTGGCATTATTCCACAAAGTTTATAAGACGGATGAAAATAGAACCCGACTGGTATCATGGACTCGTGCCATTTCATTAGACGATTTTCAATAATTGACAAGACGTTTTAGTCTGTTCAAAAACATTATCTACTGTTCCTTAAGAATAAAGAAACATAAAATATCAGAGAAAAATGCTTTTATTTCACCAAACTAAAAAAGTTATTTGCCTTTGAAAATACCATTTATTCAAGCCTGCATGGTTCGTATTGTATCAAACGATGATATAAGTTGGGCTCTCTTCTGCTACAGAACGGAAATATGCAAAGGGAGGGTTGCAAGAGTTTTAGATGCATTTTCAAGTTAAAATATGCTGTTGGTTCGCCTGTGAACAATTCAGAACTATTTTCTTTAGGCTTAGTTTAGCATTAAACTTCATATCAAATGCGAAATCCCTATATTGGTGTATATTGGGAAAAGAAAAAAAAAATGGAAAGGAAGGCGTGAATTCCATTCTTCAAATACAGTCGAGTCCCTCTAACAGTTCAGTTTGAGACCGGATCCTAGGCCGGTTGGCAAAATGACCGGTTAAACCGAAAATACATTTAAATTATCTTTTAACTGAATTAATGTACTTCTAATGTTTAATTATATGAAAAAGGTTAATAAAAGAGACAAAGATTATATATTTTATAAAATAAAAACTTGTATACTTATAGTATGTACAAGTTATAGCAAACACGTGTTGTCACAAGCACAAATGACAATAACCAACAACAAAACTTTCTTTCGTTCTAGATATAAATTTACGAAACAAACACATTTGCTAAAGTAATAAAAGAAAACT
>JAFIDM010010028.1:28667885-28706632 GCA_023159025.1 Thereuonema tuberculata | reverse complement strand
GTTTTTTAAACGCGGAAAGTGAAGGGAACACAGAAACCCATCGCTGCATGAATAACGTGTACCAAAAATGCATGTCTTTGTCACGTGGTTAAAGAATGGAGTAAGCGATACCGAGAGGGGTGGTCATCGTTGACTGATGATTCAAGGCCAGGGCAAGCACACCGTGCTATCAGCAATTGAAGTTCACAGTTTCATTCACGGTGGACGCACTTGCCGACAAAGTTGGAATAAATGCTGGGAGGCTGCAATACCGGAAGATCTGAGCGCATTGGGTGCCATACAACTTGGATTCTATGTAGAAAGACATTCGCATGCGTCTTTCCCTGGAACATTTGCTTCGCTATCAAAAGGAAGGTCGCCGTTTCATTGACAGAATCGTTGTGGGAGAACATATCGATGGCTTAGCGCAAAAGTAGCGAATATCCAAGATGCAAGTTTTGAGAAAAAGCTAATTTAGTGGGAAATGTCCCTCAAAACTCAGGAACAATTCCTGGAAGTCTCATATCTCGGTGCAGATATTGTCATTGGGGTATACTATAATGGCATGGGGTTAAAAATTTGATTGTTGCATTTTTCAAGCAGTTTTGATCGATTCGATAGTTTGGATCTTACAGAAAGTTTGTGCCATTGAGATAGCTAAGGAAGAAGTAGCGAATGTGCAGATTCGCCACTTCTATCCTTATTAAAATTCATCACAACCTCCTTAAATGCTTGACCAAACTAGCGAACTACACTATTAGTTACGTTCATTGTTAGGGATTGACTAATACTAGCATCAGTATCAGCTAATATCCGTACGGTATCGATTCGGAAATGGAAGCGGATACCGTTCTTTACATTTTGGCCAAACCAAAGCGGTAAATCGCTTTGAAACTTCATTGTTAGTAACTTTGGAACAAAAACAGATAGAAACATGCAATTTGTGACATTTTAAACTAGAAATTGATTAGAATAATCTTAGATAATTTTTGATAGTGTAATTTTAAGCTAACATTTTTCAATTAACAATTTATCCAAGGTGAGAAGGTGACAATGACCACGTGGCGTCATCTAGGGACAAACTAGCGAATACAGGCACATTCGCTAGTTTTATCACAGAAAAGTGTTCAGTCAGCAGAGATGAAACGGTCAAAGTAGCGAATATGCACATTCGCTTCTATTGCCATTCAAGTTTTTAAAAAAGGGTACTTTTTCGCTAGTTTAGGTCCTAAAATCACAGGAAATATGCCATTTTGAAGGATTTGCTAGTTTTGCCCTACAAGAAGGCTCTTCAAGACACCTATTCGCCACAAAATACTAATTTTGTATTTTACTGGATATTCGCTACTTTTGCGCTAAGCCATCGATATCTTGCTCAGAAGCCCTTTGGCTCGTATGCATTTGATGACCCTTATGTTCCCTTTCTGGTTAATGCGTTTCGATTTTTCTTAATAAATTTATTAAATATTCTTAGGTATTTGTAGATGTTTTTATTCTATAATCAATCGTAAATAATCAACCATTGATAGATAAAATTAAAACAGGATTAACAATGGCAACCATAGAATAGAAAATAAGATACAATAATGTAGTTAAACAAATCCACCAATTATTACATGGCAAGTGAAACATTTATAGACACTAGAATATCTTTATTACAAATATTTCCCTTCGAATGTATTTAAAAGATGAATAGATTAAAATATACTAGAAGAGAACGTTGTTAGCAGATAAAAGAAATAAATTCAATAGATAGATAAATTTAACAAAAAATATTACTGTTTGAAATAATCATCCCTAATCCAGTAAATACTGAAAAAGCTTATAAGGATGAAATATAGAAATACTCCAAATGAACTAAAATAAAGGCAACAGTCGGAATTGTATCAAAATGTTGAGCTGTTTCGAGTTTTCAATCTGTAATACTGGAAAAAACTTCTTTGTAAAATACTCCCTATCTATACTGTATACTGAAGTTAATAATAACAATAATAAATGCGAAATTATTAACGATTTTTTTTTGTTTTTGTTTAAGAATTATATCGAGACAATAAAAAAACAATTCGCATCAATTTACTTAAGTATCGTAAATCCAATTAATTTTTATCCAATCAAAGGATGCTGAAATTAATTAATTACTTGACGGAATTAATGTCGATTATTGAAAACTTCGTTCGATTGTAATTCTTATCTATGGAAATTATTGTCACTTCGAAGCGCTATTTGCTCAAATAAATAAATATGTACATATAAGTTACATTGAATTTAATTCTTAAATAAGCATGCAAAATTTCAAATGATTTATCGAGCGATCAAACATACACTGACTGACTGATAACATAATTACCGACTGACACGACGGCTCTCAATAATGTCCAGTGCCTTTCCAAATTGAACATTTATACTAAAGATGTTTGTTGCGAATATTATTTAAGATTTAAATAATTATTATTTAAGATTTCTTCACGTTTTTTAAAGCTTACTTTTCTCCTGACTTCATAATAGGGGAGACAAAATTAAGTCAATGGGTTGCCCCTCCCTCTCCCAATAATCTGAAATGCAATTACAATATAATCATTTTCACACGGGTGTTTTAACGGTGTTGTAAATTAGCTGTGATGGGTGTTTCCTGTGAATGCATCCACGGAACATCAGCAATGTCAGTTATTGCCTGTAGTAACTGTTCCCGTGTTTCTGGCTTGCCATTCTTGTATACTCTATATTTCGTACAACCCCACAGATAGAAATGTAATGGTGATAGATCGGGTGACCGAGGAGGCCATGGTACTATTCCACTCCTTCCTATCTATCGATTTAACGTATAAGGGTCATAGTTACATCGACTAATGCACCCCTGTCGGTAAACAGGAATAGTTTTAGCAAATTCATCTATTGATATTATAATACATGATACTTATTATGTAGTACCATAATTTTGGATCTCCCTCTACAGTGCACTTTGTTAACTTCCTTTGATAATACGAGAGAAGATTATTCTGTCTCGATAAACGATAACAATAAATAAATAAATAAATAAATAAATAAATAAATAAATAAATAAATCGTATTTAGAGCCTTACGAAACACTTTATTTTTCGCCCGGACAAAGCCAGAAATGATTGTAATTTATTTTTCAGCATGGCAGAGCTGATAATTCAACATTCACTAAATCTAACATAGATGCTGAATAGTCTGTTTATAGTTAACTATAAATTCGTTACTTACAGGGCTTCTAGAAAATAAAAGCTGGATTTTTGATATAATAACGCACATGGACTGACAAGTTAAGAATACTATAATGATGTTGGTAAAGATGGCGGCTACACAATTTTAAAAATGTCCGTCTTTTTAACTGTATTTTTAGAATTTTTATTCATTGAGGTTTGTTTTAACAGGAAAATTAGAATTCTCACTTCAATTCTTCCAAGTGTTTATAGGCGCTGGCAATCTAAAAGGTTCTATACAGTTGAAGTGCCTTTGTAAATTTAATAATAATTGGAAATTATTATGTAGTATATTTACTTTTTATTGATTGGTTTTTCTAACCTTTTTTTATAGTTTTTCCTATTCACATTAAAACTGAAGAAATAATATCCAATTCTTTCATATTCACGACAGGTGGAATGCATTTCCAATGGACAGAATTCCTTTCACTTGACACCTATTCGTTTGTAATATTTTCTCTCTGAAACACATTAAGCCAAGGATACCTTTTACAAACAGTCGCATTCCAAAACCAAAGACAACCGTAAACAAACAAATCGTTTTACAAGACGACCACAGTCGATCATTTAATGTTTTTCTTGACATAGTTAAGCGATAATGAAATCCATGATAACAGTACAGGATAAACTCCTGCATGTTTTACTACGATGTAATTAACGATTGAGTCAAAAGATTATCCTAACCCTCAGAAAAATGGATATTTCACCTCCTGCTCCTATCACTACATCCACTATCTCTTAATTATGTCAAGAAAACAATTGGTGATTGATTGCTTTGTTCTTTCATAATAAGTTTTTGTTTATATAGATTAGCATCGATATTCGAAGCCGTTCAATGAATGGAAAGGTTTTTTGATTCATTGTCTAGGATCATGGGAGACGACCACCAATAACTGTTATGTCTTAGGCAACGATGAAGTTAAAACTTCCTGGATCTTATACTTTGTGATAAAATGTAATACTTCAAATCCTGATAATAATTCATAAAACTTATGTAAGCGTAAAACAAATAATTCTAATTTACTTTGCATTACATCAAAATGAATCTACCTCTGAATCTATGAAAAGTTATTGCAAAAATGAGGTTGCCGTAATATTGGGATTTTTATTATTTATTTATCTCACGATTTCTTAAATGATATACCTCCAGCAATGAAATATCTGTAGTTTGTGAGTATGAAATAAGAATGTATCCCTTTTCCAAGATATAGATTGTATATTACTTATATACAATTAATAATTCTTTATTGAATAATAATAATTAATGGGGTTTAACGTGCGTTAAAATGCGTTTAATGCACGTTAAACCCCATTAAATATTAATTATTTGCCTTTGCGTTAGGTTTTTGCTGTTATTAAATGCCTTTTGTGTCCAGCGCTCAGCGGGCCAAGGTAATTTTTCTATACTTGTGACAGCGAATTTTCTACCTTCGTTTGCTTTCTACCGGGTCCCACTTCCGAGAGCGGGAGAAGGAACCACAGGTACTCATGCATTCCGGGCTTGATCATCGAAGCTAAATCTGGCTGATGAGTCCTAATAAGGACGAAACAGCTGTCTCAGATTGCTGTTGATGATGGCTCAATGCGTGAAAAGAAAAATGAATTTAACGAATTTGTGCATTCTCGAGTTTTTTTTCCCGTTGAAATAATAATAATAATAATACGTAATTCTGTTCTAATAAGTAATTCTGTTTTTTGGATAGTAATATTTTTAATATTACATTAAAGAAATTTAGATATTTTTTTAAATTAATTATTTAACATTGAATATTGTAATGTTAAAAAAAAATTCTTTTTTGGATTGGAATGGTTTAAGTATTAAGTTTAAAAACATTTAGAATTATGATTGATCTAATGATAGTATATGATTAATCTATACTATTATATTTACATTTACTGCTATATAGACATTAACACTGCTCCATAGTAGACTATTATATTTATTAAATAACAATATTTATACAGTTATATAACAAATTATTTTAATATGTATATTAGCTGTAATACCTTTAAAAAGATATATTATACAGAACTTACAGACAGATCCCTATAATATTGAATCTCGTAGGACTGAAACTGTAAACTTATTAAAATAGTAATAATAATAATAAAAAAAAAACAATTATATAATCGAAAAAAATAAGAACTTACGCTTTGTCTCAATCAGCTGTAAGCAAAAGGATGAAAATAAAAATAGATTCGCGGAAAATTGATATTATGTATTATAAAAGCGTTATTTTGTCTATCATAAGACAAATTTTTCCAATTTTGTGACCAAACTATAAGAGATAAATTGGTGATGTAAATGGATAAAATCTAGATCTTTTTAAGACAAACAAAATGCTACAAAAATCTTTCGAAAAAAGTTTTTGTTTTCCAAGATGGCGCCTTTTAAAGGGTCAAATTTTGACTTTTTTTCAATTTAAACGAAAAGTATAAAAGATAGAAGACAACACTAAATTGAGAAAATGTTGGTATTTGAAAGTTCTATCGAACGATATATCACTTATTCACAAACGCTTCAGCGTTTGCAAGATACATGCAAAAATGTGAGTTTTTGGTGTGTGACGCCGACCCGCAATACATCCGAGTTATTCGGAGAAGCCACAACAGCCTGGGAAGTTATATATTCTCCGACGATCGCAACATTAATTTGCTAAATAAATAAAGTTTGTTTTTTCAATGCTATATATGCAAGAGTTCCGGAGCGAAGCGACGATACTCGGCTATTATTATTATATATTATAAAAACGTTATTCTGTCTGTCATTCTGTAAGCAAAATTTTAAATTACAAATTACTAAAATGTTACTAATATAGAGAATCTATTCATAAGAAATGAAAAGATATTAAACAACTGTCCAATTACACTGATTGGCGACGTAAATATAGATATTTTCAAAATGAATAAAAACAATGCAGTACAGAAATGCGTAAAACTTATGTGCAGTAATGGTTTCAAAAATCATCTTTACGGAACAACAAGAAACAACTGTACAATTCATGGAAATACGAAAACAAATATAGATCATATTTTCATAAATAAACAGGATATCAAAACACCAGGAATAATATGTAAAGAACGAATCGGATAAGAGTTGAAAATGAGAAAATAACAGATCCAAATATAATCTATAAAGAACTAATCATTGATGTTAAGAAAACAAAATTCATGAAAATCTACATAATCTATATAAAAAGAAAAGTCCTGACTCACTCACTGACTGACTCATCAACGCCCACCCCAAACCTTTGGACCTAGAAAGCTGAAATTGTGCACAGAGGTTTCCTTTATGATGTAGACAATGAATAAGGCCGGATTTTTCGAAATTCTTAGGGGATAGGGAATAATCTGGCAAACTGACGATGTACTGAACGGCGGCAACCCCAGGTGTGTGGCGCCAACCCGCAATACACCTGAGTTAAGTGGAGAAGGCCACAACAGGCTGGGAAGTCGTATTTTCTCCAATTCTCAATATTAATTTGCGAAATAAATAAAGTTTTTTTTTTTTTTTAATGTTACAGATGCAAGGGTTCTGGAGCGAAGCGACCATAATTGGTTAAATGACAATAAACTCTAATGACAATAAAGGGCTGATTTTTCGAGTTTATTTCACTCTGGATGGTGAAGCTGAGTAAGAAAACAAATATAAATAGCGGTCCAATGTAATTACCCCAATCTAATTCCCAAAAATAAACATAACTGCAGTTTTCAAGTCTATTTGAACAATCTTAAAGTTTTGGCAAATGACAAACTTAAATTGGAAGTTTCACGCGCGAAAAGTTTGACAGCACTGCTCTAAAGTAGAAATAAGACTTTCGTGTTTTATTCCCTTAATTTTTAAGTTCAGGAATAAAGATAATGGTTCTAAATCGTAGTCGTAAACTATTGCCAAATGTAATTATCATAAAAGCCTTAGGCATTTCGAAATAAACGTTTACTAGTAAAAGATACAAAACTTGAAAGTATTGAAATTTCATATACAAAATCAGTATTTTAAAAAATAAATAAAAAAAAAGTACATTAATATTTTTTAATAAATACTGAAATATGCGTTGTAATAATCCCAACACTCGTAAACTCATCAATCGTTCATCGTGGGAATAATAAAACTGGCGGAAAATGAGAACCAATGAAATAGATGAATAGAACTGTTTTATAAACTATATAGAGTAGACTGTAAATCATAATACAAGTCAGACTTGATCGAATTCCAATAAACACATTATAATATTACAGAGAAAGAGAGTCAGAATACGGTCACCGGTGATGCCTATTAAACCTTATAGCTAGTGTGCGTAGCGTTAGTATTCATCTATTTTAAAACATGGATTTGCATTAATGATAATGCTCAGAAATACCGGCTTTTAAATTAAAGTGATTTACAATTCACATTTCCTAATATGCAGCTGGATCGCTGACACTTGACAGCAGTATTTAGAGATTAAGTTAAATACACAGAAACACATTATGTTGATAGTTGAAAGTCCATAGCCAGAGGATCAAAGTAAAAATTCTGTTATGGGTTTTTCCATGAAATAATACACACAAAATAATGCAAACGTACCTTGTTTTGTTTTTGCCTTTTGGTTCGTTACGGAAAACGTTCGCGATAAAAATGTAATATTATAACGTGTCTGCGAGTTGAGAACCACTGATACAGATGATTTTACGTTTATTGTATCTAAATGAAATACCATGGAAGAAGTGAAAGACGATTCGATGTTAATAGCGCTTTTCTCTGTCCTCTCTGAGGACTTCGTTATGCGAAATTTTACAAAAAAAAAAAAAAAAAAAAAAAAAAAAAAAAAAAACCCCTTAAAAATAAAATTAAAATAAAAAAAAAAAAAAACTACTTCAAAAATGATAATTAATTGTTACCTTTCGGATTTTTTAGGCGAGAACAATTCTTACATTTTGCAATGTAATAATTACAGAAAGCAGCTCTACGTACATCCTCAGGAGACTTTGAACAATAACTTCGTGAATGACCGTTGCAATTGGCAGATGTTCTTCATTTCATTATTGGCATGTGGCAGCGAATGGAGATATACATTTCAAAGCAGTCTCCCAAGCAAGGGGGAAAAAAATACAATTTTCGGAAAACAAAAACATATAAAAAAAACCAACGTCACTTTGACTTTTTTCTAATATAATATTAAAGTCATAATAACATAATAATGACAAGAATGTATTAAATAAATGTAGTAAATTTAAGGTTTGAATGCATCAACATTTCTTCGATAACTTATTAATGTCCTGCTTTAAGTAAGCACTGCTGAAATTGAGGTCTAGCATTTCAGATCTATACTATCCCAAAATCTGTTTCTGATGTTGACGTTCAGTATAAGGACTTAAAATAATTCTTCTACTGCTGTAGGTAATACTGGAATAATTTGAAATACTGGAATATGTGAAAAATAAAATCCTTTGAAAATTGTTGACAATAAATACATTGACAGGCGAATTTTAACTTCAAAATATTTTATTAATGTTTAGTTTATCGACTACATTGTTTGATATGTGTTAAAGTCGTATAAGTGTAAGTGAGTGAAAGATGGACTGGACGAGGAATTCTATAATAATTTCGTTTTCTTGAATTTACATATTTACTAAGTAGGCCTTATATAACTTGATTCCTTTGTTTTCTTAAATCTTTTTTAATTTGTTTAGGTTTCAGAGCTTATTTATAATGACATTTATTTTCACCCGATGTGTGAAATTTGCAACTGGCCGATAAGTATATTTAATGCTCTTCCTGTATCAGGGACTTGTTTAGGAAAAAAAAAAAAAACCGTAAAGAAATGCTAAAGCAAAATGGTTGATTCCGAGAAAATAAAAGATCGTTGAAGTTAAATTTCAGTAGATTGAAGAAATTCTTCAACAAAAAGTTAATAAACAGCACACTACATTTGTTTCAGTTACTTCCTTATACCAAGAAATGATTTTATTCTTTAGAATTTTTTTAACTGAGATAATTACAAAAATAATACATAAGCTTACATGAAAAAAATAAAATAAAAAAATAGATGAATTTATTTCATGGATATTGACATTAATATCGAAGATCTCCAATAAGCAATAAGCAAAATACACACATTAAAAGTAGGCCGCCAAGATCGTACAGTTCATTATTATTATTATTTTTACGCATAAAGTAAACTGCGAAACAATAGAAAGATTTAAACCTAAGCATTTGTTATTTGGTACAAACAAACTTAAAATTAGGCAAAAATAGTAAATTAAAAACAAAAGCTAAACATATGAAATTTTAGAATGAAATATTAGATTTTTACTTTTATTTTTTACATTGTAACTAAATAAATTGTATATAATTACCATTGCAAACTATGATATACATAAAAACCCTTACATTAATACTTGCTCAGAAAAAAAAAAAATATTTTAAAAATGCCAACAACAAATTCCTTAATAATTTCCTCATCTCCATCCATGAAGTTTAGAACTGTTCGAAGTTTTAGTGACCTTCTTACGATTACGTTTCATAGAAAAATCAAAGAAAATTAAATTATATTAAATGCATTTAATAGAGGAACAAGAGGATTTAAGCATTTGGAAATTTATGTGGGATTTACATAATTAGAATTTATATTGAAATGAGTCGATTACAACAGACCAAATAATGTAGATTTTAACTTTATTAAAAAAAAAAAAAAAGTTTTTTTTTTTTACTTTTATCGTCAATTGTATTGCGTAATATTCTGAAGAGGTATACTTACTCAGACTTATTATAAAAAATATAATTTAAATAAAAAAAGACAGCGTTATATATAGTATTATCTTTCAATTTCGTAGAATTTCTGAAACATTTTTGAAAATACTGTACAATGAATAAATCTTATTCTTTTCGGTATTCTATACTAAATAAATGATTAAAGTGGTAACCTAAATGAGCTTTTTTTATTATTATTATTATTTAGACTGTGAATTTCTAACATTCTTCCATACACAGGATTATGGGGTCACAAAAAGCTTTAAAATTTTATAATTTGTTTTTCTTTCTTATTTATGTCAGAAATTAATAAAAAAAAAATATTAGTTAAAATAATTCTGCATAAAAATAATTACATTTTACAAATTTTTTTAAAAAAAAAGTACACCTACAATTACATATTTAACAAAACACAATTTTGTAAAAGCTATTATCATTTTTATTTTTAATTAGGGGTTAGAATATCTTTCCATTTTTTTAATCTTAAAAGACCACTTCATTTGAGTTATATCGACGGACAAGTTCAAGTTTAAGCGCAGTAATAATTATGAAATAGATGTAATAGGTTATTATTTATTCGTAAGGTCATAGCTTATAAAATTGCTGCATTAAGAACTTAGTATTTTTAACGATTATCATTTATTGATTGATATCATTTTAACTGCAATACGTATTCATTTGCACAATAAATCCAGTAATTTCCAAACTATGTTCATTTGTAATAGTTTAATGTCTTTTGATCTGCTGTTTTAGGCCTAATAACTTACAGCGTGGCACCCACTACTGCGAAGTTTCTACGTCTTATTTTGCACCTTAAAAAAACGATTTTCTCAATTAATTTGGCTAAAAAAAACGAACCCTTCTTAATCTAAAGCACAGTAAACAATAAAAGTATTAAAAACTGCAATTAATATTACGAACGTAAACAAATACTCAGTTGCACTCCAAATACTGTAAGTAAACAAACTTTTTAAGAACCAGGTTAGTGTGTTTTTTAATTGATTAGAAATTGAAAATCAAACAAATTTGAATGAAAGTCAGAGCTAAAGGTTCAATAATTATGCAACAATCGCCCAAATCGAAATAATCTTCGTTTGAAAGAAATTCTACAAAACTACTTTGATATGATCGGGTTTCACTCAATTTCATTTGACGGTTTTACTTCTCAATGTCAACTGATATTTTTTGAAGATTCACATAAATTATTAAGAACTTAATCTGATCTGTTGGGATAACTTACTTTAATCTCTTCCAATCATCTTACATTCTTAAGGGGAGGTTTTGTTTTCTCTCAGCTGTGGGTCCCATATTAGGTTTCTTTGGTTGTGGATTAAGACCCGCGCATTTTCAAACTCGGCCACGAAACTCAATGAAGTGAGGCTTAAAAATGAATAGAGGCAGTGGCGCCATCGGACGGCACAAATTCCAACTAAACTTTCTCAGCTGCAGGCATTGAATTTACTTTCACTGAAAATAGCAAAAATTGTTCAGTTAAAGTAGTCATGCTCTTAAGATAATCTGAATGAAAGGACCTTACCTTAAAAATAATCTTATGATTGCCATTAAGAACTTAAATAACAAAGGTTTAGTTCTCCGTATTACATCAAACAATAAATTAGATATTTTCGTCTGAGTGACATCCTCGCACAGCCTTTATTATGCTAATTTACGATCATCAGCTACGAGCATTCAAAAGTGAACAGCAAAGTTTGATGATGTATTAATAGAATGAATGAACGAAAATAGCAAATGAAAAAGAATCACATAATTTAATCTTGATGTCGTTACGGAAGTTTGTCGATTTTTTTTTTTTTTTTTGTTACGATTGATAATAATTCGATTCGCTGGATAAATTTAAGTAAATGCAGACTCAAATAAATTTAAGTGTACTTTATTAGTTAATTAGACAGAAAACCGAAAAACATTCAATACTGCCACGTTGGATTTATGAATAAATACAGTTCTTCAATTGGACTAAGCTTATATTCTATAGTATTTTGCAAAAAAAAAAAGGGTTTGCCATACATGGTCATTATGTAGCGATCGATTTTGTCTGGAACAAACGTCACCAGTCATAACGTCATCAACTTGACCTCCGAGCAGTCAGTCCAAGATGGCGTCGTTTTGTGATCGCATAAGCGTGACCAAGAAAGGACAAACTTTGCGTAGCCAAGCAAGGGAATAGTGTGGAAAGTTTGTAATTATTTCAATTTTAATTATTATTATGTATTCGTAACTGTAGAAAATACAAAAACCAGAATGTTTTCGTAATGTTTAGAAGATTCAGTTACGGATTTTAGCAATAGATGGCGTTGTTACGACCTGGAAACATCAATCTATAAGGAAATTACGTCATCAAAAGCTCTTCTTTCATGAGCTGAACTGTAGGCATTGAAAATAATTGTATTGTTATTACTTAATATTTGATAGGATAAGTCCTCAGATTCTGTTTCATATGTAAAGAAGGTCCTAGCGAATCAAAACTAAAGGATTAGGATTATCCAGGTGAAACCTTATTCGTCCTTATTGGGCCTCATCAGCCCGATCCACCCTCCCCGATGACAAACCCAGGAAGGCGTGAAATAGAAACGGAAGTCACGCTCGCTCCCGACAGTGACTCCCGAACAAAAAAAAAAACAATAATTACAAATAAGTTCAAAAGTACACTAGAAATTTCTAGTGTAAAACTTTTAGCCTAAGAATCGTTAGGATTCAAAAGACGTCTCTTAATAAAGAAAAATCAAATCTAAAAGGCTTTATAATATTTTCAGAAATTTCTTGTATAAGAGGATGGGAGAATTTTGACGATGTAAATTTTGAATATGGAGTAAGATTCATTCCAAAATAATTTATCTAAACTTTTTCTTACGTTTTATCAATTTGAATACTTTGTTTCTCTCAAATGGTGCATTACAGCAAATAAAAAAAATAAAAAAACCACAAAAAACAAACAAACAAATGATAAACACACACAGAACTTTAATAGACAGCCCAATGGTAAATTATTGAATTTTTCGTATTCCTATCACTACAAAACAACCAAAACAAGCTACAATCTAAATAGGCAGGAATTTTTCGCTTACAAATGTAACCTCTTCCCGCCCCTCCCACTATTACATCCGAAAAAGGAAAAATATCCCAGAAAATATTCAGAATCTCCTTCATTTTTAATTAAAATGAAAGAGACGCTAAAGTGAACGCGAGATCTCATTTACTTAACTAACTCGGCCTCGACCTCAAAATCACATAATCAAAAAAAAAAAAAAAAATTCCCAGGCGAGACTTTAAGCAAAATTCTTAACTGCTTATGCTATGGATGTATATAGAGAGCCCCCACCCCCAGTTGAGATTAATCCTATTTGCTTTCATTTTTTTTTTTTTGATTCGATGAAAAGTTGTCTCCCTAATTCGGCTCCTCCCCCTCGAAATAAAATCCTATATACGCCCCGGCTTATGCTAAAATCGCCTGAGGCAGGAAAAGCCTCTACATTTGTCACACAAACAAGTTACTTCTGCCTCCTATCTAAACTCTTCTCCTTAAATCTTTTCTATTTATAGTGCATCTAAATCCTCAGCAGATGTAACTACTACAACAGGTTCTATTGTTACTTTTAAAAAAAAATAACTCGGTTAAAGAAATCTCTAGACAGTATACAAAAATGAGAACGTCCTCACTGACTCATCACTAATTCCCCTACTTCCCATATAGCCAGGAACCTGAAATTTGGCAGAAAGCTTAGGTTGTACTTGGAAAAAGTAAGCTATTGGGATTTCGATTAAGCAGTCCTAAGGAGTTGAAAAGGGAAGAAATCCCTGAAATAGCGCCAAATATACACCTGGTTGCGACAATTGGAACTCAAAAAATATTGTTGTGCATAATAGCGCCACATAGTAACCTGGTGGTAAAAACCAGAAATAAAATATTTTTGTGCGTAATTCTCTTCTATTCTTTGTATAATTGAAACAAAACGTATTAGACGAATTTGCAATATTCGTATCCTAACAGGTGTAAACGGGGGAGAAATCTTTCTTGAAGGGTCTGCATATCTCCGAAACCATTTGAGGTGGAAATACGAAAGTTGTCGTGAATGTTTTGTGTCAAAATTGAAAAGATGCTTTTTTGATATCGAACCCTAAGGGTGTAAACTTGGAGGAGGAGGAGGGGGGGGGGGCAAACATTGTTGAAGGATACGTCTATGGGGTTTTCAGGATAGATAAAGATTTGTTAACGATCATGTGATTGTTTACGAACTGGGGAAAGATTGAAGTGATAGGGGTGAGAAGTCTTATATTTTCTGATCTCGATATTAATTTCATGGAAGTGCTTTAGTTGGCAACACGAAATTTGACATGAGTGTTCTTTGTCAAAATCGAAAAGTAAACGGGAGGGGGGAGGCAACCTTTGTTGAAGGTTAAGCATATCTCTAAAACCCGTTGGGGTGGAAACACGAAATTTGACATGAGTGTTTTTTTTGTCAAAATTGAAAAGATGCTATCTGATCGAATTTTCGATGTTGAACCCTAAGGGATGTAAACGGAGGTGGGGTAAGGATTGTTAAAGGATACTTCTACGGAGTTTGCGGGTTGCACAATGAGAATATAACATTAATTTGTACTGATCACGTGATTTTTTACTAACTGTGGAAGGTTTGATGTGATGTGGGAGTGGAGACTGGAAAGTATAGGAAAATTTCGAAGTGATCTCACAATTTCAATTTCTTTCTCATCAGGACATTTTTTTTGTAACCCGTACGAAGAACGTATTTGAGATAGTTATTATATATTCCAACTTTTCATTCATTAAATAGTCAAAAACTGATATTTCTTATAAATTTCACTTAAGTTAAATTTTAGCGTATATAATAATCTATATTAGTCCATCTCTGTCTGTCTGTCCTGCGCAATTTCCTTTGAGAAGGGAAAATAGAAATAATTTTTACAATGAAACGTCCGCGACGGGAATCGAACCTGCAACCTTCTGATCAAAAGTCAGACGTCTTATCCATTAGGCCACGGGGACTACAACTCATTATATATTGTTTTTTTACTTATGTTTCCTTCTCCCCAATCAATAATGAATGCATTCAACCCTTTTTTTTTTTTTTGAATCTCAAGATTGTTTATTTATTTCCGATCCGTCTGTTTATTTGTAATTCGAAAATGACAATTAGAACTATAATTGCCGAAACTTTGCAATATTTTAAGTATAATATTCTCATTTAACCAAATTCTATGTGATATAGAAAAACAAGCGCGTGTACACGGGGGATGGCCTAGTAAATTATATATACAAGATGGAGAAAGTGACCCTTCAAAAACTAAAAGCAAGAAAATTAAAAACAAGAACAAAATGTGGAATTCAAATCCTTGCCCAAAGAGGTATTATTCATTGAGTCTTGCACTGGCTGATTAGCTCTGGCTGATGAGAGCCTAACAAGCTCGAAACGGCCGTCACAGAGTCTCAGCTCGACTCAAAAGGCATTCTTATTTGAGTAAATTATTTAAAAAGAGAACACCGAAACACTCATGGAGATTAAAAAGTATATTTCACATATTAAAAAAAAAACACAGACCGGACAGTTCCAAGAACAACAAGGTCCTCATCATCAGCAAATCATCTCCATGTGTGTTTCAATGTTCTTGTTTTAAAAAATTTAACTGTTGTAAATAGTTTTAAAAAAGGGTTTCCGCAAAAACCATAATCTAAATTAAGTATAAAATAAAACTCCCAAGTATTGTGGAATATATTGTAATTACTACACATTTTTTTTTCTATATACAAATTTTTTTTTTTCTTAAAAAAAAGATTAGTGAAAACATTTCTCTCTTACGATGGGAACTTACTTGGCCATTCTTGTTGAGCTAGTAAGAAAAAACATCTTCTAACGATTTCTGGACACAGCAAAACAATTCTTCAATAAACATCGGGATCACAAAAGAAAAAACAATGCTCTGGCTATCTTACCATTTGTGCCTTCATCAAAATTATCATAAACAATGATAAAATGACGAAATTTTATCAAAATAAAACATCGCTGGAACTGAAAGAAATGGATCATAGAAAAAAATGTAGAATCTCCAAAAGCTAAAAAAAGCACAATAAATACACAATGTTTGCTTGTTGTATGCAGTTTACTGGTACTACTCCCAGCTGATAATCGCCAAAATGCGTGAAACAGCTGTTCTAGGATGTCCCTTGGTAAACACTTGTCTCGTCCATTGATGTTTATGAAAGAAATGGAGTTTGTTACTTTCTTTCCTAACAACGTTAAGTGTGGGATGGTAACGCAAAATCTCTAAAAGAAAAAAAAAATATAAAAAGAAAATTTTAACGTGAAAAGTATTTAACCAATGGAAAATTTTAAAGCACACATAAAAATTGTTAAAAACTAGTTAAAAATCTCGGACCAGTTTCGAAAAGAACAAGGAAAAATTTTTTGTGATAAAGCATAAAATTAAGGGCGACCCATTAGCCTAATAAAATAAAACTCATGCGGGACATTGAATATGTGCTAATCAATTTAAAAAAAAACAAAAAAAAAAACTAGAAATTATTTCTACAATGAAACGTCCTTGACAGGAATGGAACCTACAACCTTCTGTTCCGAAGCCAGACGTCTTATCCATTAGGTCACAGGAACTACATTGAAATTATTGTCAAATATCCCTTATCACTCCATCTGTGTATGTGACGCAATGAAAGAAGAGCCAGAGAAATATAAAGCTCTGTCCGCATTTTTCCGAATAGACAGAATTAAATACCCCATTCCTACGGTGCACCGGTGTTTTGGCCTCTGAACATGATGGTGAAGTCCGTTTGCCGATCCGATCTTTCGTTCGGGAGTTGTTAGGTAGGACAGACACTGATGAACGGACAGGAAAAACGCAAAAGCTCCCAAATGGGTCGCTAAAAATATTTCAAAGCAAAGAAGAAGAAATATCCATTGCATTTAACACTATCTAGGCATAAATCAAAGAACGAGACAAACGTTTCTTCTCTTCGCAGTGTAGAAACTGTATTCTATCTTATCCCCTGTTAAGTAAATGGAATCTCCTTAAAACGTATTAGTCTCCCATTAACTCATCATTTTGGCCGTAGGCGTAAGTTATACAGTTCCCCCCCCCCCCTCCGAAATAAAAATCTTATATAAGCCTTGATTTTGGTTCCAACCACTGGCATAGTGAGATTGGGGGGTTTGGTAGGTGTTAGAATCCCCCCCCCCCCCGCATTGTATCCGAAATGGAAGAAATATAGAACCTGGTTTTTTTTTCTGCTTGGAAAGTTCATCTGTTTGTCTGTTAACCCCCCCCCCCCTCTTCCGAGATAGAATATGACTTTTTTTTTTTTTTGGTTGGACGACTACGACCATCGTAACTCCTCTCATTTCAAAACCATGGATATTCTTTTGTTCCCAACCTTAGAAACAAAACGTTTCCATTGGAATCTCACACGACCTTCTTCATTTTGTCTCTAAAAAAAAAAATGGGAGGGGAGAGGGAACTGGCAAAAGTGTGAAATATGTTAAGAACTGACACTTCGTTTAAAATTAAGGTATATGTTACTATTTTAATAATGACTATTCTGTGATTTGAAACGGCCACATTTGCTCTTCCACTGTTAATCAGATCGATTACTTTTGTCCAATTTCTTTAGGCCAAATAAAATAAGAACTTTTATTATTACTTTTAAATTTGAAAAAATATTACTGAAGAATTGCTTTCTTTGCTGCGACTTTAATAACAATTAATAAGCCTCTGCTTAACATACAAGACTCGAGTTGTTTTCTCGTGTCTGAGCTTGCGAATACTAATAAGTTTCTTCGTATTTGTTGGAAACCGGAAATGCAGACACTGAATCCGAGTTAGCTTATTTGCATGTGTTAGTGTTCATCACTCATTTATACAGTGTCGTTATTTACTTACTTCAAGGCAAACTAACTTCACAATTACTTTAATCGTATTATTAACTAAGTTTTTGATTTAAAAAATCATAAGTTCAACCAAAAAAAAAAATCGTTCAAAGAATTATAATTTAGTATCAAACCCATGAATTCATAGCTATTTTGAAGACATTCTTTAATCTGCTTCGAAGAGATCTGTGATTTTTAAGTGATCAAAATATTTTAGATTTTGAAATAGACATTTTTACATCATTAACAGTAAGATTTCAATGGAAGAAATCGAACAAAAGAAAAAGACAAATATTTTATTTCAGCCACGAAAGTATTAGCCTACAATTGCCCTAAAAGAAATAATAATAACACTCACTTATTAAGAACACGGTTATTAGGAACTACAAGTACACACCAAAAAGCATATTAAAGTCACACTCACATAAGCTGTACTGGGAGCGCTCCATCCACACAGACAAAGCCATATATCACAACAGACCTGGCATCACACTTGTCTCATTGATATTGCAGTGCCTCTGCAGCAAGAACAATGCAGAAAACTCACGCAGACAAGATCAATAAATACACCGATCTAGCATATGAGCTCCTGAAGCAGTGGTGGCAGGACCGAGTACGTGTTGTACCCATCGTCCTGTCCGCCACTGGTCTGGTTCCTCACACATTGCACCACAGTCTCAGCACACTAGGACTTCACAAAAACACTTAAGCACAACTGCAGAAGTCTGTGATACTTAACACAACACGCATAGTTAGACAATTTATGGACACAACCACGCATCTCTAACCCTCCTTACACAACTTTTCTACACTTCGCAATAAGTGCTTTGGTCCTTGACCCGCCGTTGTCTTTACTGGGGAAACCCAAGGTTTGAAACTTTTACGTAACTAATAATAATAATCAACAAGATTATGGCACCTTCAGAAATTAAAATAAAACAATAAATACACATTAAAATAAAACAGGAAAATTCATGTGCCGGCCTACGCCAGCGTTTTTCTGAGAATGTCATCTTGTAAACACTTGATCTCATCACTGTTGTTTATATAGTTTTAGGCTTATTGTGTTTCTTTTAATGCCTAAGGAAATTCATTTTCTTCGCTTGGGTTACAAAAAACAAATGTCCTAATGTCGATGATAAAGAAATTGCAATTGCGAGATCACTTGGAACTTTCCCGGTTGGTACAAAACAACAAAAAAGGTCTGATCTCATTACAATCTATATCTATCCCGAAAATCTCGTAGAACTATCTTTGAACCATGTTTGCCCATCTACTCACCGTCCTCCCAGTGTACAACCATTGTTCCAGGTTATTCGAATTTTGTAACGTCATAACCTTATTACTTCAAACCTTTCCTAGTTCGTAAAAAATCATCTGATCATTACAAATCTATATCTAATCCGAAAACCCCGTCGCTATTATGCAAAACAACATTTTAGCTCCAATTGTTGCATAACAATATTTGTATACTTCTGATTGTCAGATAACAAATCCTAAAACCTAACAATAGTAACGGAAGCAAACTTTCAGCTTTATAACTTAAAGGAACGCTTTTTATCCAATCCCGGAAGAATTTCGCAAAATCCTGAAAAAGGGTTTCAGTGATTATAATTACCTACTTACATGCCAAATTTGAAGACTCTACTATAGTTACGGAAATGAGATAACTTTAAAGCGACAATTATTCCCGAACCCGTGGGAATTTCGAAAAATCCGGCCTTATTCCTTGTCTACATCATAAAGGGAACCTCTGTGCAAAATTTCAGCTTTCTAGGTCCAAGGGTTTGGGCTGGATGTTGATGAGTCAGTGAGTGAGGTCTTGTCTTTTTATATTGTTATATTTTATCTTTTGGAGAAGCCATATTCTTGTTCACGATTACTTCTAATAATCACCGTAATGAGATCTCGATATTTACAGATGACTACTCACAGCTGATGAAAGCCAATAAAGCATGAAACAGCTGTTCTCAGATGTCATCGTATATTATAAAAGCGTTATTCTGTCTGTCATAAGATTTTTTCTGTTTTTCCAATTTTGTGACCTAACTATTAAGAGATAGATTGGTCATGAAAATGGATAAAATGTAGATCTTTTTAAGACAAACAAAATACTACAAAAATCTTTCGAAAAAAGTTTTTGGTTTCCAAGATGGCGTCTTTTAAAGGGTCAAATTTTTACTTTTTTTTCAATTTAAACGAAAAGTATAAAAGTTGGCAGAGAACATTATATTGAGAAAATGTTGGTATTTAAAAGTTCTATCGAACGGTATATCAGTCATTAACAAACGTTTCTGCGTTTGGAAGATACATGCAAAAATGAAGTGTTTTTGCTGCAACCCTCCGTGTGAGTGCCAACACACAGTACACCTGAGTTAAGCGGAGAAGCCCACAACGAGCTGGGAAGTCGTGTATTCTCCGATCTCCATAATAATTTGCTAAATAAATAAAGGTTTTTTTTTTTTTTAATGCTATACATGCAAGGGTTCCGGAGCGAAGCGACGGTACCCGTCTAGTCTTGTAGTAGTTGAACTGATCCATTGTTATTTCAGGCTTTGTTTCTTTTAATGCCTGTTATCAATGCGGCCAGAGTTGAAACTCCCAGAATACAACGCAGATTATAGATTTTCCTTTCCTAGCCGATCGGTCACATTCAAATAGAAGAGAAAATGGCGGTCGCTGCATCACATTCAACATTTCGACGAGGAAAAGTTCTCAAAAGTTAAGTAGGGAAATCATTCTTAACGCCGATTTCAAGAAGATGTATATGAGATTTTTGATATTTCCTATTTTTGATAATTGAGATTGATATTTCCTGCGAACGTATGGCATTACTACTGGAGAAATTAGTCAATGATAATGTGTTTCCAGTTTCAACATTCGCCGTGACGACTGTAAGGAACTTCATTTGAGGCTGGCGGAGGCCGGCACAGGAATTTTCCTATTTTATTTTTAATGTGTATTTACTGTTTTTTTTTTTAATTTAAAGGTTCTTCTTCATTCGTATTGAGACCTAGCTACTTACAGATGACTTCTCTCAGCTGATGATCGCTAATAAAGCGTGAAACGGCCGTTCTAAGATGTCATCTAGTAAACACTTGGCCTCAACCATTGTTGTTTATATAAACAGTGGTATTTAAAATTTAAATACTTTATGTTTTCTGTTTTTAATTACAGAGGGGTCCAGAACCATGAACTCACTCTTTGATAATCAATATCTCGGGAACAAAATGACATAGACGTACAATTCTTACGCCATAGTGTAGTTCAATGATGAAGATTTTGCAGGGAAATTTATCTGGTCTGACGAGGCGCAGTTCAAACTCAACAGTACTGTAAACCATCACAATTGTGTGTACTGGGCTCCTGTCAATCCACAAGTTCACATAGACATGGAAGTGAATCTACCAGGTGTTAATTTATGGTGTGGTCTATCATATCGCGGATTGATCGAACTTTTCTTTTTTGAAGCTACTGTAACTGGCGAGACGTATCTCCATAGGCTGCAAACATCGATTTTCCCTGCCATTCGAGAGATGTTTCGCGATGAGGTATTTATCTACAGCAAGATGGTGCTCCACCTCACTACCATCGCGATGTCAGGGCGCACTTGGATGCCTCTGTACCTGGATGATGGGTAGGTCGCAGAGGTGCCATGAGTATCCACCATGGTCTCCACCATGGGGGACTTGAAGAATGAAGTTTATGGGCAAAAGCCAGCTACACTGGAAGCGCTATGAGAATCCATCAAAGCATAGTGCGCAACCATCACACCGGACACACAAACATCTGTAGTTCGCTCAGCAGTTGAACGCCATCGACGCTATGCTGCTATTGATGGTGGTCACTTTGAACACCTACAATGACTCATGTAACCATTGCTATCTGTTGAGCAATCATTGAACTACATTATGGCGCAAGAATTGTAAGTCTGTGTCATTTTGTTTCCAAGATATTGAGTATCAAAGAGTATAGTTTTGGACCCCAGTATAATAAGCGTGAGTGTTTGTTGTTTATCTCATTGCTATCACTGCTTGAAACAATGTTGCCATTTCTCAAAGGATATTTACCAAAGAGATTGTCCCAAAATCGACGATTTTGGCCCCACTCGGATTTCGCTGAAAATTGGTATGCAGACTCCGTGAGGGGTGTATGGTCTACAGTAGACCGGAAATAATGGTTAGACCGGAAATAAGTGAAGTTTGCTGTTCATTTCTATGTTGAAATATCAAAATGAAACCTATGCCAATCGATAGAGTTCGTTGTGGTGAGTAACATGATATGTCATATGTCTACCTGGCACTTCCGGTTTGACCATTATAATTGGTAAAACTAAGTTTGCTGAAAGAAAAATGCAGAAACCTAAGAGTATTGGTGTATCGTGATTTTATTATGATTTTCGAATACATCTTTATTGAAGTATTCTATATACAATGCAGTTTAAGCATCTTCTCCAGGAGAGAAACCTTCTGGTTCTTGTGCGGCAGCAGCTACATTAACGACCAGTGAATAATCGTCGTTTCCTACCGGAATTGCAGGAAGATGTCATATCATCAAAGATTTCGCCCGGCTCTTCAGCTTCTACAGCTTCTTCTAACAACTCTTCAACCAATTCAGCTATATTTTGTCCTGACATAGCAGTGGTTTCTTGCTCGATAACACAATTTGAAAAACGATTGAGCCATTCACGATGAAAAAGATCGTTTTCTGGATTGATATGATGGTTGCAGCATCGTGCTTTAGCTGGAATATAGATTTTCAAAAGTCTTGAGAGCATCTTTCCGGGCTTTTATTGGAACTAACATATGCGATGACTCTCGTTTGTAGTTGAAAATGCATGTTCGGTGGCTTAAAGTCACACGTTTCCATGGAACATTCACAGTAATATTGCTGTGCCATTTTGGAAGATCCGCCATTTTGAAAGATTTTTTAATCTAAATCACTGGTTTAAATAATAGAAAAAAATAATGAATATCATTCTTGAATGCCGATGTTTATATTAAGATGGAAGGATTTGTGCCAGCCACCTCCATCATTTTAGCACAAGTTAAAAGTAATACTGACCTGCTCAAGGTTGAAATCGTAACTGAATGTGCTCGTGCAAAGCCACAGGGTTTATATACCTCTTGAGGTATTTCTAGAAATCTATGGAAAAGTGTGGTAAACTGTTCTTGACAGTTCCCGACCTCATTCTACGCCAAAGTAGAAAATTCGAGAATGCTCTTGAAAATTCTAGAATTTTTACTAACATTTCCTGGAAACTTCTAGAATTGTCTAGAATAATCAAGACAGAGAGCCTAAATGCCTCTGAATCTGACGAGATTTTTCTAGAACTTTCTTGAATAGACTAGAATTTTTGAGAAAAGTCATGAAACTCATGAGAATATTCTTAAATATTCCTTTTACCGGAAGTGCCAGGTATACATATGACATATAATTTTACTTAACACAACGAACTCTATCGATTGGCATAGGTTTCATTTTGATATTTCAACATAGAAATGAACAGCAAACTTCACTTATTTCCGGTCTAACCGGAAGTCGGGCACACTTGTAATTGCTACTGTAGACCATACACCCCTCACGGAGTCTGCATACCAATTTTCAGCGAAATCCGAGTGGGGCCAAAATCGTCGATTTTGGGACAACCTCTTTGGCAAGGAGGTTCACATGCATCCCAGAATAATGCATGAACGACGACAATCCGGATCCGGACTAAGGGGTGTAAATGAAAGGTGTGGGTGTGGCAAACCTTCTTGAAGGGTACACATATCTCTGAAACGTCTTTTAACTGGAAACACGAAATTTGATACGAGTGTTCTTTGTCAAAATCTAAAGTATATATATTCGACGAATTTTCAATGTTCCGATCCTAAGGGGCGGAACAGGGGCGGAGGGAGGGGAACTTTCTTGCAGGGTATGTGTATCTCCAAAACCGCTTGAGTTGCAAACATGAAATTTGATATGAAAGTTTCAGTTTTTTTTTGTGACAGACCAAGCTATTTTCGCTGCTTTACTACATATAATAAAATCCTTTGAAAAAAACCTTACTGTAATTTTCATACGAATAAGTCTATTTTATACATATCCTGAAATAACTGAAAAATACTCTTTTTTAAGTCGATTTTGAATGTAAATTAATTCCTTATTAGCCTTCACGTTCAGTTTAAATTTCTGTTTGCCTAGATTTTTTTGGCATCAAGAATTTGGTATAAATTCTAACATCTTGGTATAAATAGTGCTAAATATTTATAGTAGATCTTGTGAAATACCAAGGCATCCTCACTGCAACCCAGCATGTTAACACCACAATGTTTGAGAGGCTCCGCTATTGAGTAGTACGGGAACGAGAAGTTCAAACTTTCCAAATAATAGTACATATAGTGCAAATAACTGATTACAATATCAGAGCAAATGGGCCATTTATTTGGACAAAACACTACAGGGTCAGCAGTCCCTTTAATACTGAGTCGTACGGAACCTACCATAGATGAATATAGTGATACAGCTTGGTATGAAGTCTTAGAGATGTCTAATACTATCCTGTGGAAGTTTTCCCCATAGCTGTAGCAACTGCCGCTCCAGATTGCCATACTCATTGAAAACCGAAGCTGTCGTCCCAGAAAGGGTCCAACCCAAGTTCAACAGGTCAAAAGTCTGGAGACCTGGCTGACAAGGAAGGGAGTTGATAGGCAGTACAGGGAAATCCATGCTGTAAGTGGGCAGATATTATCTTGTTGGAAAATGGACCACTGTAGCTGAAGAGAAGTATAGAAGTATGAAGGGAAGCACAGGAGGCCGCAGATCTCCTGAACGTACCACTGCACCATAAACGTTCCACTGATCACTGTCAGTGGATACCCAGAATCATAGGATATGGTTCTCACATCATGGCGCCTCCGGTCCTGTGGTGTGTTGCTCAACAATGAAGTCTGGATTTGTGCCGTGCCCGGAGCTTCTTCACATTCAAGTATGGTGGTTATCCGTGCCCAGACAACTCGATTCATCACTAAGTATGATTTGTTGCAATCTACAGCTGTCCTTGCCACCAGCTCATTACACCACAGCAAACAAAGCTGCCGATGGTGAAGTATTAATGGCAGGCAGAGTAAGGGACTCTCAATGCGAGTTGCCCAGCAATCATGTGGGTAGAGATAGGGATTTATAGTGATGCCGCTATACACTCTGGATCTTTACCTAATTTGATCCTTTGTTCTGGAGTCTAACTAGGTCTTCCAGTGCATTACTGTGATTGTGTGTTTCCTCAAGTCTCCTCTGCTCCCAAACACTGTTGCACAATACAGTTGGAACAGTGCAGATGGTAGCCAATTCGATGGAATGACCAGTCTGCCACCCGCAGTCCAACGATATGACCTCTCTCAAACACTGTCAGTTATTCAAAACTACATCAAATGAGTTGTCGAGGAATGCTGAAGACTCAAAGAGACCTGCACTCCACAACCAAACTGATTATAAAGCACACAGTGGTCATATGATGGCTGATCACATGACGATACTAATCCATAGCGATACTAATGCCCCTGATGACAGTTCTTAGCAGGCAATCACAGCCCAACTGCAATCAGTGGCACAACTACCTATGACAGTACTAAGTACGTGTTTGGTTGTGCTGATCAGGTTCCCGAATCATTCGTTCTGGTTGTGCTAATATTTTTTGGCAATGAGTAAGTACAGGGTGATCAAGAAATAACAGAAGGTGTTCGGAGCCCTGTAGCGTTGTTAAGTACTGGACGAAATAGAACAAAATTTGGCCCCACACACATTAAAGTATGCGGTTTCAATTTGTCAAGAAAAAAAAATTAGTACCAAACAACGCCGATAGGGGAACCTCTGACGCTGCAAGCGCATAATGTGTGAAGAAAGAATACATAACTGCCAATGGAAACAGTAAATAACAACACACCAAATACCAATGAAAAACGTTTATTATAGCAACCTACAAATTTGGCTCAAGGTGACTAATTAATAATAATAAGGCACGATCACACAGTGATAACGCCATCGATGGGCGACTTCTTGCAGAATGACTAGAATTCCCGCAACCCCTCCTTTTATCCTCGATATCGTATCACAAAGTATCCGTATATGCAAATTTCATGCTGCATTTTTCGACAGCAGCGCCAGAATTTATCCTTATCGGTGTTGTTTGGTATTAATTTTTTTTCTTGACAAATTGAAACCGCATACTTTAATGTGTATGGGGGCCAAATTTTGTTCTATTTCGTCCAGTACATAACACGCTACAGGGCTCCAAACACCTCCTGTTATTTCTAGATCACCCGGTATATACAAGGTGCTGAAAAACTCTGTACAAAACTTTATGGGAAATTGGGAATGCCAAGACAAATGTTTTTTATTAATGAATGTATGCCTGCGGATGCAAATTTTTAACAAGCAACAAAAATCAGAACAAAAAAAAAATGTTTGATAAATCATAAGGAAATGGAAATTTTAGGGTAAACAGATGATTTTATTGCTAATGTTGAGCTTTCAGTTCTAAATGCATCTTATATTGATATAAGCTAATTTTACTTGAGTATTTTGAGATTAAAATTATATGTAAAGAAATACATGTATAATTTCCTAGTCCATGATAGAACATTTGAAATTCCATTGAACAGCAATGAGTTTAAATTTTAGAACCACTGATGTAGCTTCAAAAGACATTATGTTATTGGTGTTGATTAGTCAACTGAAGGTTATACAGAGGTCAAAGTGGAAAGAAATACACGAATTTCCAGAACTGGTGACATGATCATTGTATAGATAACGTCGATAATAAATTACTCCAACTTAATAGTCAAATTACTAGAAAAACATCAGCTGACCAATTAAATATTGAAAAAGGTTTTTTAGGATATTATATTAAAAAAAATTATAATAAGTGGATGAATGAAAGGTAACAGAGAAATGATGATTAGCCCTTTGTTTGTAATGGCGATAAGACCTTTGAGACAAAAATACCAACTTTCAATCAGTCAGGAATAGCAGCTATTTTCTAGTTATGATTTCATTTAATTATTTAATTACCCTTAATACCAAGTTATTTGACAATGTTAATGACAATTGTCTGATTTTTATTCTTATCAAGTGATTTATAATGTCCAATGCAAGTCTCAAAAGTATTCATCCAATTAATCAAAAAAGAAAAAACTTCTTTAGAAAGCCATTATAAATGAGTGAATTCTATCCTTTTTTATAAAAAAACAGAAATGGATCAAAACAAATCCCAAAATTACTTGACAGTCTAAAATGCATGACAAGTAAAAAGGATTGTCAGGTAGGTCCTCTTCAGTAATCCAAAGTCTGGTTGCAATGTGAAATATGAGATGAAAACAAACTTCCTTGTTTACAGCATTTGTCTTTTGTTCACGCTATCATGAGTCACATTTTCACTATAAACAATTCCACTAAATTATGTTGAGTTCTTTCACCAAGGAGATATATCCATATGTTCACTATTATATGTTCTTTGCTTAATACAAATGTACCATGAGAACATTAAAAAAAGTTAATTTAAATAAGAATTTCATAAAATCAAATGGTTATTTTTGCTTTTTTTATTCAGTTGTTAACCACTTCTAGGCTATTTTTTTTTTTAAATTCTTTGAACTAATTTTATATCTTTACTTGATATCTTCACTCGCTATCCCTAATAAACTATCAGTTAATCATTTACAAAGGATATTGATAATCACCCTATTGCAGTCCTCAAATTTATACATGAAAATAGCATTTGATATACAGAGGAAGAGCTTAAGATTAATAAGATTCTAAATATATTGTTAAAGAAATAGAAATAGTTTTATTCTTTTATTTTTTTAATTCTGAACTCTCACAAAGCTTTCTATCTTAATTATAAGATGTCACTGCACAATCGTAATTAAAAGTGATAATAACATTTATAAAAATACTTCTTCTTCTTCTTCTTCTTTTCTGGCGCTACCACCCTGGGTGGGATTTGGCCTCTTGGACAACACCTCTCCACTTCAATCTGTCCATCGCTTTACTTTTCCATCCTCTAATTCCCATCACAACAAGGTCTGTGGACACATTGTCCAACCATCTTGTTTTGGGTCGTCCTTTCTTCCTTCTCGAATACAGTCTTCCTTTCAACATTTTCTTGGGCATCCGAGTCTCTGCCATTCTCTCTAGGTGTCCCAGCCAATTTATTCTTTGTGCTTTTATGAACTTCACCAGATCTTGTCTTTCAATCAGGTCATTGAGCTCGTGGTTGTAGCGTATCCTTCATCTATCTTCTTCTTTGACAGGTCCAAATATGCGTCGTAAAATTTTCCGTTCGAAACATCTCAAAGCATTTTCATCACACTGTGTTAGTGTCCATGTCTCTGAGCCATACGTAACCACTGGGCAGATCAATGTCCTGTAAATCTTCAACTTAGTAGCTCGTGAAATAAGTTGATTCCTAAACATCTGAACATTAGCATAATATGCTCTGTTTCCAGCTTGTATTCTGTCTTTTATACAACTGCTCATTTCGCACTGGCTATTAATAAGGACTCCTAGATACATGAATTGGTTCACACTTTCGAAAATCTTGCTGCCTATATTTATATTTGGAGAGGCTCTTCTAACATTCGAGGTGGACATTACCATGTACTTAGTCTTACTCTCGTTTACCAATAGTCCCATTTCTTCAGCTTCCTTTTCCATTTCTGTAAATACTTTTTTAAGTGTTGAAGTATCTCTTGATACAATAACAACATCATCTGCATAGGCACATATCTGACTAGATTTGAAAAAGATTGTACCTTTCTGATCCACTCTACCGATAGCTTTGTGCAGTGCGAGATTAAAAAGCACTGCTGATAGGCCATCTCCTTGTCTTACACCCATATTAACATCAAAGAAGTTACTCAATTTATTTCCGTTTTTAACACGGGCTCCAGTATTATCCATGGTCATTGTATCAGTCTGATTAATTTTCCTGGTATAGCCATTTCTTCCAGTACTTTATAAAGTCCTTGTCTGTATACACTGTCGAAGGCTTGTTTAAAGTCCACGAAGAGCATGTATAAGTCAGTATCATGTTCGTGGAACTTTTCCATCATTTGCCTAATTACAAATATCTGGTCTGTTGTGCTTCTATAAGGACGGAACCCACATTGATATTCGTTCAGGATGTTCTCTGAATACACTTTTATTCTTCCATTCAATACTCCTGACAGGATCTTATACACAACATTCAATAAGGTGATGCCTCTGTAATTCTCACATGCCAGTTTATCCCCTTTCTTAAATACTGGACATATAAGGCCTATCTTCCACTCTTCTGGCATGGTATCCTCCTCCCAAATTCTCAGCATCAATTTATGTATTGTAGCTTCTAAGACATTTCCGCCATATTTAATCATTTCTGACACTAACTCATCTTCGCCAGGTGCTTTATTGTTCTTCATGTTCTTAATTACATTTGCAACTTCGCCTCTTGTGGGACTCTCAACATTTTCAATCTCTAGGCCAGATGATACACTGCAGTGTTCTGCTTGATCTCTTCCTGAATCCAAACTCTTATTAAGGAGTTCGTTAAAGTGTTCAGCCCATCTGTCTAAAACTTTATTTTCGTCATTCAACACTTTCATATTTGTTCCATATTTGTCTTTACATCTTAGTTCTCTAGGTTGGAATCCTTTTCTCACTTTCTCCATAGCAGCATAGAATTTCCGAACTTCACTTGTTTGGTGTAATTCTTCAATTTCTGTAATCTGTTTCCTTAACACTTCTTTTTTCTACATAATCTAACAGCTCGTAATCTCAACTGTTTATATTTTGCACAATTACTTCTGGTTTCCTTCTGTATCATTTTTGCTCTTGCCACATTTTTTTCTTCTATTGCTTCTTTGCATTCTTGATCAAACCATTCATTTCGTAATCTTTCTTTCTTTCCAATTTTTTCTTCTGCTCCCTGTTTTACTGCTTCTTTTATTCGCTTCCACTCATCGGTAATATTACTTCTTTCACTTCCTTCTTCTAGCTTTTTTTCCACTTCCTCTTGGTATTCTTGTCTAAGATCATCATTCTTTAACCTTTCTACATTAATGACATTTTTCGTTACAGTAGATGTTACTTGTGCTTTAGTCAGCCTATCTCTGAACACAACTTTCACTAAATAATGATCTGAATCACAATTCGGTCCTCTACAACTTCTCACATCAATAACTGAAGAGGAACATCTGGCACTAATGAGTACATGATCTATCTGGTTTATAGTTAAAGAATCTGGCGATTTCCATGTACCTAGATGTATTCGTTTATGCGGAAAACATGTACTTTTAATTACCAAGTTATTGCTGGCAGCAAACTGCCCAAGCATCATTCCATTCTGATTGCTCGTGTCATGTAGTGTATGTTTACCTGCAATTCCTTTCAGAAATTCTTCTGTTCCTATTTTTGCATTAAAATCACCCATGATAATTAGGATATCATATTTCTGTATTCCTCTGCAAATCTGCTCTAGGTGTTCGTAGAATTCTTCTTTCTCTTCTTCTCCATTCTCTTCAGTTGGTGCATAAGTGGATATGATTGACACATTTTTAAATCTTCCTTTCAAACGTAATTTACAGAGTCTTTCATTAATAGCTTCAAATTCTAGAACACTGTTTCTCACTCTCTTAGATATCATAAATCCAGTTCCACACTGGCCTGTTCTCGTATTAGATCCACTGTACATCAGTGAATATTCTCTTTTATCAATTCTACCTTGTCCTTTCCATCTAATCTCTTGCAGAGCTACTATATCAATTTTAAATTTGATGATTTCATTTCCAACTTCATTCATCTTTCCTGGTCTTAGCATTGTTCTGACGTTCCAAGTCGCAATATTCAAATCATTTTTCCGGGATCTATGCCAATGTCGTTCTCCAGTAAATCCATCATTCCGAGGCAATTGTCCTTGTTTTGTAACATGATTGTTTTACTGTGTGGGGTTGTTAGCCCCACGACAAACCCCCAACCTGGAGGACCAGGGTATCCCATTTCGTCTGGACCATCACCTTTGACCTGTCCGGCAAGGGAGACCCTATCAGTAGCTAATCTACCGCCGGCATAGCTCTCAGGATCATGTGACCACGCAAGCCCCACTACCACCACGACAAGGTAAGGATACCAATGGGGGGTATAAAAATACTTACAAGATGAAATTCTGTGCAAAAGGGAAAAAAATGTTAAATTATTTCTGACTTAATAAGATGAAAGTAAAATATTACTTATTATTTACACATAAGATTATAGCAGAAAAAGATTATAGCTAAAGGAGAATGGGCAGATCTGCCCACCACTGTATAGCAATAATACATATACGTAAAGAAAGATCTCCATCAATAGAACATATTTTATCATTACGACTTGTCTCAATTATTAGTCCGTTCGGAGTTATACAAGTCTAGATATGACGTTTGAGTGATTGATTGTGGTGAATGTGGGTGGCAGGGAAGCCAACCACTTATAGGAGGGGGTTGCTTGCCTGTAGATGGTTGTCTTCCCTGCCACCCACATTCAATCAATCACACTGTTAATAAGTATTATACATAATTAATAATTAATATTATCATTTATTTCAAATAAATAATAATTATTTACATGTAATAAATGAAAATAATATTTACTGTTACTGAAAATAAGTATTAAATGATAATTAATTAATACATCCCGGAAGATGTCAACGAGATAAGTCATATCTAGATGTATATAACTCCGAACGGACTAATAATTGAGACGAGTCGTAATAATAACATATGTGCTATGTAAGGAGATCTTTCTATAGGTATATATCTTATCACTATACAGGGTGGGCAATGTCCCATACAGTTTGCCCATTCTCCTTTAGTTTGAAGTTGACTTACCGCTGATTAGAAATATATATGTCTCAGATATCTTGTTTTAAACTATTTGTTTTTGTTCCATCTCTGCATTCCTACTCTCTGAATCCTTCAATGAACAGCACTTGCTTATCTCTTCTGTGTCATGCAAAAGGAAAGCTAACACACAGATGTTGGAACATGCTTAAATTGGTTTTAAAAACAAAATAGATGGAATTAAAAATTACAATTGGTGGATGAAAGCAAACTATGTAAGTCTGACACCATTTTTTTTTTTGTGTATCTAGATTTTAATTTTTCTAAAATTTACTTCAAAAGAACTCATTTTTTTCATCTTACTGGTAGACATTTCGAATATGATGGATACTTTTGATCACATGTCCTCAAACTCTTTAATTTTGTCACAATTGGCAATTCTAAGATGCCATAGTAATCTTCGAGAAGACTTAAAATGCCTGTATTTTAAAATAAAGAGAAAAGATGAAAATAAAACTCACTTACTTGTAAAACAGAATAAACAGGATTAAAATTATGCTAATAAACTGACAGTTTCGGAATACTGAGTGTGTTTTTGTGCCGTCCCTGAAGATGGAATTCGCTCTGTATTCCGAAACTGTAGGTTTATTACCATCATCTTAATCCTGTTTATTCTTTACAAGTAAGTGCATTTTATTTTCGTCTTTTCTCTTCGTAGTAATCTTCTCCATGAAAAATGAGAACTAATTTTACAAAAATGGTGGCAGGTGCAAATCACAAGGATAGAGCTTCAATGATAGGGTCAGTGATAAGAACAATGATGAAAAATGGAACTGTGTCAGTTCATTATAAGCAATTTTCTTCTATCAAGTCTTCTATAATTATATTTATATAGTTACAAATATCTGCTTAAAGAAAATTTGAAATCAAATGAACACAAATATGAAATTTAGACAAATAATATTGGCTTCAATGTCATGAGCCTTCCCTTTGATAAATTGACAAGACCTATTTCTGTTTTATGTCAAGACAATGTCTGAGGATGCAATTATTTTTCTTGGACATTGTTTGACAACTAAAATGAGAGACAGCTGAGCCAATCCATGATTTTGTCAAAATATTCCAGATATTCTTGTATATGTTTGCAGGTCATATAAGTATTATTATTAATCCTTGAGCATTATCGGCTCATTCTGATCCCGCAGATTCGTTTATCCAATTCTATAAAAATGTCATTTCGTCACATACATGGTTCTTCATGCCCATGCACAGTAGCAAAAAAAAGGGAGTTGATTCAAGCTCCATGAAGAAAAGCTGCTGCCTTGATCTCATGGCTTCTGTTATTCTGATAATATTCCATGTGTTCTCAATTTTCTTACAATGTTTTTGATTAATTTACTAAATTATTTTAAATTCACATTTTATTTTAGACTTATTTTATGCGCAAGTTTTGCTAAACAACTGAATTCAATTTAATCTGTATTCATTTGGCATTAAAGTGTTTATCACATGTTTTATGTTAGACTTCTTGTTTTTTGTTAAACACAAGTGTAAAATACTGTTATAAAATATGTACTGTTGTATGGGAAGTGCTCTTTATAAGAACAGTATATGAAAAGACGTGCTTATGGTAATAGGTAGCAAAAGTGTATAATGAAGACATAGGACAAATACTTCAGTAACCATGGTTTCCATTACTGTGGGGTTTTCCAGGAACATAACCCCCATGATCAACAAGAATTGATTGTTCATCAATAGAATAGTAAATTGTATAAAAAATTATAACTTGCAATCATGCAGGGAATAAATTAAAACTAGTGTAACACTGCATTAAAGTTAATTGAAAATGATTATGTTTGAAGTTGTATGAAAACACAAAAAAACTTTTATATCTTATTATCAGAAGAAGGATGTAAAAGCAGATCTATTTATAAAATTTTTATTTAGAATAATTTATAATATAAGATGTAAAGGAAGATTTCATAGTTAAAGCTTTACATATTCTTGACAAGTAGATTTTTTTTCTTTTAACAGAAATGAAGGGTAAAAAAAAATGAGGCTATTAACAGTTTTATTTATTATAAATACTTAAATAACATTCTAAGTTTTTCTTTATATAAAAAACAAAATCTAAACTCAGATGAAAGACACTTTTGTTATTTTTTTTCCTTCATATATTTCAACAAAGTATAGATAAGAGCATTCTTAAATTAAAACCCTAAGTTTCTTAAGCAATAAAAATATTTTCTTAAATTAATAATGAAAATTACCCTCCAAAAATGCTTCTTGAAAAAGATTTACTTTGTTGAAGATATCCTCGTCTTGATGTCCTAAAGGGAGAAATGTTAATTCAATATTAAATAATTAGATTCACTGAGAGTTTTTTTGTTACAAAACTCTTTAGAAATAAAAGCAGAAATTTTACTAAATCACAAAATACTGGTGTTTCTAAGAATTTCTAATCATTTCCAGTGCTTCAAAAATAAAAACCTATAGAGAAAATAACTGAACTATGGAGCCATCACATACACATCACTTCTTTAAACTTTATTTAATATTCTTTTATGCTTATTTAAGCATGTAATTTTGAAAAAAAAAAAAAGAAAACACCTTTACTTACCTGTCAGTTCTTGTCACCTGAAATTCTCATTTTTTTTTTAATATATCAGCAGTTTAAACATTTAAATACTTATCAGTAAAATATTGGTTGTAATGTCTGTGAATAATTCAGTTAATTGGTTTGTATCTACTGATTAATGAATTTGTTTCATTCAAATTTGTTAGGACTTACAATATAAATTCAAAATAAGACAGACCACTGCATATAAGACAAGAATTGTGTAGATTAATGACAAATTTAGAAGGAAATAACTTGAAAATTTGTTACTTTACAACAAAAACTAACATCCCAACAGAAAGCTACGAGGGATGATCAGATACTAAGGTTACAAGGCCAATATTCCTGGAGTTTCGTCCGTTATAGAGAAATTAGTAGCGAGTGGTAATTCTAATACATGCGATTGGCAACAGGGCAGAGTTTCAGCCACCGACCACCTACAGCGCTAGTGGTAGGTAAACACAAATGACGACTTGTTTGGAAAACTGGTCTTGCGAAGAAATCTGCATCGTTATTTGATTTGTGGGCGAAACACATAACTGCGGCTGAAATTCACCGGTACGAAGCAATCATGAGGAAATGGCCAGGACTTCTCACAGAGGGCATCATCTTCCTTCACAACAAAGCATGACCTCATACAGCCCAGAAGACCACCATGCTGTTGAAGCAGTTTCGCTGGGACATCATCGACCACCCTCCCTACAGCCAGGACCTCACTCCAAGCGACTTTCACCTGTTTCCTCACTTGAAGGAGCACCTAGGAGGCCGACCATTTGCTTCAGATGAGGTGAAACACTTCGCGACAAAGTGGCTGAACACGCAAGGACAGGATTTTTACCAGGAGGGAATATTCAAACTCATCCCACGAAGCGACAAGTGCCTAAACTGTTATGGAGTCAAAAAATAGCCTAATGTATGTACTATCAGTCAGTTGTATTGGTTGTATGAAATAAAATGTACACATTTTACTGCAGGCTTTGTAACCTAGTTTCTGATCACCCCTCATACATAGAAAAGTTTAAAAATCATTCCAATCGAATTTATTTATGTTGGATGGTTAATTGGGTTTGGCATAACAACAAATAGTCCATCAACACCATCTATCCTTGAAAAAGATATATCACTAATATTAAGCTATAATTTTATTTCAAATTAAAAAAATATAAGAACTATATCTTACGAGATAATTTCAATATTGTCTATAGCCCACTGATCATGGTTTATTCCGTCATGATTTGGTTGCCACCATCGAAATAATGTTCCAGGCCTTTGAGCAAATTCAGGGACATCATAAATTAGTCTCCGTGCCTGAAAAAAAGTTTATATGTTAAAGAAATTCATTAGACTTAAATTACAAATTAACTTACATTTCTGAATTCATAAAAATTGGAAGAAAAAAAGAAAGAAACTACTCTTCTATTAACAGATTTATTTTATCAGAATTTTTCTTGATATGGATTCAGTTCATTAATGATAGAAAAAATTCAATAAAAACTATAAACTTGAAATTTAAAAAAATAAATGGTGGGGTCTCTGTATCCTCTAAAACAGTGTTTCTTAATCTTTTTTGCTTCACAGCACACAGTTAGGTATTTGGAAAAATCCGACGGCACCCTAAACGTTCTTCCTAATATCCCAAGGCACTCAAAGCTTTTCTTTGCTTTACTACTCGTATATATTCGACCCCGTATTAAACAACTGTGCAAATGTAAACCACCCATATTTCTCACTGAATTATAAAATTTATATTATTATCGACTCATTAATTTTAACCAGTCCAGTTTATGTTACTTACAATTTACTTGTTCTTCTTATGTTAATAAATAAAAATGTTGAAAATATTTATATTATTTTCTCTTAATTTTCTATATTTTTCTCTTATTGTTCTGTTTTAATAAAACTACTTTTTGTTATTTTTTTCTCATGGCAAAGCCACTCTTTAAGAATCACTCTAGAATATCATTGATATATTAAATAATGATGTATTTTTCATTTCAACCATTCTTTTGATTCTGATAAACCTGCATTATGTTGACAGGAAAAAAAACTGAAAACAATTTTAAAATGTTTGTTAATTCCATAGAAACTAAAGAAGAAATAAAGTTTAAGAGAATATTTGTTAAAAAAAAAATTAAAATATGCATAAAGTATTTTTTTTTTTTTACATATAAGATATTTTATTATTCCAAATTCCTAAGAAGTCATTAATATATTCTCCGGTGTGATAATATATTAATTTGTGTTGCAAATTTAATCATTAATATTTTCTTCTAATTATTATTTCATTTTTGAGATAAGCCGAGAAATAAAATCTAAATGCAGAATACTACTTCATGGCAGACAATACATTTCTTAAGGAAAAGAAACTGATTATAATAGTTTATACATGCGGTTGATAATGGTTGAAGATTCTTTACATGTAATTTTTTATTACGGAGGATTGAGGTCAATAAAATTGAACAAGTTTGGGACCTCATGTTAACGAGATAAGCCCTTCCTCCATCAACAATGCTTCTCGATGTGACTACTGTGTTGTGGACAATCGTCCATCATCGTAGTTTCATTGCAGGAGGCATCTGGATAGGAATTCCTAGGGGATTGTGTTCCACATATCTAAATAGATTTCCATAGGTTGGCCAACGTACGAAATGAGCATTGTGCAATCCCAGATTTGAGAAGCCTGAAACCACAGACGTCTATTGGGGAGATATCAGGTGACTTAATAGCTATGCACACAAAGGGACTGACTATCCCGGTCTCATGTGCTTTTCACTTGTAGTACTGGACCAAGGAATGTGCAGTATGTCTGGATGCCTTGTCCAAATGAATGTTTACCAATAGAGCATCATTGCTATAAAGCTGTGGGACTTGAGTGCCATAGATTGGTTCCATCGCTGTCTCTTGGATATATATAGCATTTACCTCGGCATCAGAGGCCACTGATCAGTAGGAGACAGTAGCTACGGGCACAGTATCTTGTGACAATCATGAAGCCTTTGGAGAACTTCTCTTTTCATTCCGGCATGAAGTCTGCTCATCCTTTCTCTCTTTATGTGCTGGTTATAAACCGCCCTGGATTGGTTGGCATTATCCAGATACACCATGCTTCATCCAATGTGACAACATACTTCTAGTAGTCATGTATAAGGTATCATTTGAACAATTTTCTTGCATTGCTAAAGTGTTCCTGGATGGGCTGATTCGTGAGTTTGTGACCATATTCTTTGTGGACCCCTTGTGCAAGCCAAGGTTGTTTTGGATGGCATATCCCTAGGTTAGTTGTGATGTTCCTAACCTGTTGGTTGTATAATGTTGGGTGGGTGCATTCTATCATGTGACCATTGCCATGATTTGTTGTATGGTAGCTAGCAGTCAGCTGGCATGTCGGTGGCTTCTGGTTTCTGTTTTGGCAGATTATATGGCTAATGGTACCCTTACTGACCACCATACTTTTGTCGCGACACTGTTCTGCAATCACACTGTAGGACATTTTGATATCAGAAAGGGCACAGATGTAACCTTCCAAGAAGAGCTTTATTTTCACTGACATTATTCAGTCTATTCAACAAATGACATATTATCATTATAGAATAACAATGGCTGCATAATTACAGTATCAGTGCACGTGATATATTGTGTCATGCGGGGTATAGACCCGTTCGAAATCATTCAATTTTATCTGCCTCAAACCCTCGTATATTGTCAAAATATGTTTATGAATTGAATAACTGATTACTAGGCACACAGAGTAACGAGAAGGTGAAAGTCTGCTGGCGATTTGTGTGTTTGGTTACATTCCTTGCAAAAATGATTGTGAGTGTCAATGGACTGCATAAGATTGTTGCATTATAAGGAATTTCTAGTGGGAACAGTTAAATGCAAATGCTTACATGGATCTTGTTTCAAGAATCACCTAGTGATAATGGTTATTTTTATAAAACTTAGATCAGTGTCTAATATGCAGATACAGTGAAGTAGCAGTTCAATAAATAATCGTTAATGTTCACTATGGCCAGTAGAGTCATGTTAATCATGTTCACCTTTGGGATTACTGACAAGTTATCCCACTATTAGCCAGCAATGTGGGCCAAATTGATTAGATTGTTGCTTTTATCAAGATATTTAGCGGCTCAAACTGGGAGGAAATGCAAACGTTTGCAGGGCATGTATAAAACATTAGCAGGTAAAACAAGGATAAAACAGGTTTCATATTGTGCAAGAAACCATAGCGATCCTATACATGTTTATTTTTGGCCACTTTCTTGGAGCCAGGAAGTGACTGCAGATCGGAATTCATATATTTCTTATCTCTGTAAGTCATAAGATCCCAATTAGATATCACTCATGTCTGTCCGACTTGGGCTGTAGAAGTGGTGACATATTTCATTTTTGGTCACTTCCACTTCATGTGAGACAGCAAGTGACTGCAGACTGAAGCTCATATTTTCC
>JAFIDM010010028.1:28640555-28667485 GCA_023159025.1 Thereuonema tuberculata | reverse complement strand
TTCTATAATTGACAGTGTGGTGGCCTCGATTTCATCCCATTAATTTCGAATACACACACGTTAAAATTAATACTGTTTCTATAAGGCTTAACAGAAATTAAGAAACAGTAAAAAAATACAACTGTTGTGAATAATTGCAGATAATTTACAGTAGAGCATCGATTATCTGATTATCAATCAACCGAAACATCGGTTAACCAAAGGCGTTTCAGTAGACCAAAAATTTAAAAAATTAATTTGCGAATTAAAATTAAAAACTTAATTTCTTTCCGAGTGATAGGTCTGATGATGGAACATAGTTCCCGAAAAGCATAATGACAAAAAAACGCAACGAAGTCACATGACGGATTTAAAATAAGATAATTTATTATCCAAAACGTGACTTAGACCATAATTAGCAATTTTTAAAATACAATATAAGGTTTTGTGTTTAATATGTATCACTGTTTCTGTGTTTCATATTGCTCCTATGGCTCTGGTACAATTTTTTCGTAAATGATCGGTTATCCAAAATATCAGTTATCCGAACATCCCCCGTGCAGCATTGCTTCGGATAATCGATGCTCTACTGTATTTCCATTCACATATTCATCAATTCTGTATATGTTTATTCTCATTTTAATTCTTCAAAATAAATGGAAGAAAAATATTAATTTTTCTTAAACACATTTTCAACCTCTTCTACCTTTTTTCCCAATTATCAATTTCTTGTTGCTTGCTTCCACTTCCAAATATGGAGCAGCATCTTTGTATGGTAAATTTCGACATTTTCTCATAGTCTTTCCTCTTTCCCCCAAATGTCCTTTCCCCCTGTACTACATAATCCATTCTTACTAAATGGTCAATCCATTGCAGCTTCTTAATATGAAGTTGCATTGATAGTATCACAACCTTTTAAAAATTTGTAAATCTGATTCTCCAATCATTCATCAGACCAATTTGAACTAAACAAGTTTCTGAGGATTTTTCTTTCAAGGAATCAAGCACTCATTGCATGGAAAGTGCCCAAGCTCACACTATAAAAGCAGAATAATGAAGGAATATTATGTAACTCTACAGAACAACATTAATCAATGAAAAATAGAAAAATGTGTTCTCTTAGCCATTAGAATTCAAAGCTGAATTTCTTCAATTTTATTCTTTGTCTATAAGGCAGAAATCCAATTACGTAAAATTGCTTTGAATCTCAATGGCATAATTCCCATTCTACTAACAAAAAGTTCATTCTTGATAAAGGAGTGGGAAGAGGCGTAATTACAAGTTTTCAAAACTTTAAGTTATTAAAATGCCTTTGTGAAGGAGTAAATAAAATTTTTTAGTGACCCAAATGAATACAAGGTTCTGCATTTGTCCTGTTCATCCATGTCTGCCCCCCCCCCCCCAACAACTGGTTGGATCAGACGCCCAAACACCAAAGGAATGGGATATTTATTTCAGCCTATCCAGAAAAATGAGAACAGAGTCGACTGCTTGTTTCAGCAATCAAACAGTCGACTGTGCTTCAAACTGTTGTAAATACGGTCGAATAAAAATATAGATTGTATAGTAGACACTCTAAACTAAAGCATATCTAAATTTCAAGTTGATCGGTGGACAGTCGGCTGTCATTGAGTGGTGGACCACCCTCCAATGCTCCTTGGGTGAAATTTAGGTCAAGTTTGGGAATTTTTTTGTTCTACATGTTCAATGTCTGCCTTAATTTTATGCTTTAGCATATTTTTTTTTTTACTTGATTTAAATAAAAATAAGTTTCTTCCTTACCTTCCTTTACTTGTGTCCAAATGTTGAGTAACAGCAATACGTTTACCACAACCAGAGAAATACAAGTGATTTCCTTGGCCATGAGGAGCCAATGAACCACAGCCAAAACCCACTGATCCACCAATAACTGTCTGCCACTGAGGCCCCAAATCATGTTCAAATGTATCCGTCAGAGTGGAAGGAAACATCTGTCCTTTTGGATTACAGAACTCATCTAACCAAAAAAAAAAAAAAAACATTAAAGTAAAACAATTAAAAAAAACCATGTAATTCCATTAATGAAGCATTCTGACAAACTGACAAGAAAACTTTAAAATAGTTTTCCATCTACAAGTGCACAGAAAATTAAAGTTTATACAATGCATTCATAAATGAGAAGAGTCCAATCCAAAAAAAGACATTCAATTAATTTAAAAAAAAAAAAACTGAAAAAAACACTGATCGCCTGTTTATATTTTATCGAGAGTTAAGAAAATGAAAGAACTAATTAATGAAGAAATTTGATGTCATGAAAAACCAAAAAGATAAATTAAGTTTTGAGTGAAAATGATTTAATTTTAAAATTAAAAAAAAAATCTAAATTTAAAAAAAAAATTAAACCTTAAAATCATTATTGTGTTGTATAGGATTAAAGGTTTTCAAAATAAACAGATACTAAAAAAAAAAAAATGACACCGATTGCTATCTATAATGAACAAAGTTAAGAAACTATTTAAGATTATATTACAAGGTTTGGCTGTTTGTGGTGTTCTGAGAACTTGCATCACTGTCCTTGGGAATTATGATAAAAAAGACAATTTGTTATCTAAATCCAAGACTGATTCATAAAGTTCTTGCTCTCTCACCATATTTGATGTTCATGTCAAACTTTTTATTATGTAGTTTAATAAATCATGAGGGAAGTTTGCAAACAATTTTCTCCCTCCTTTAGTAATAAGAGGAAATTTAGCACATATAGTTATGCCAGTTATCATCTTTTTTATTCTAATAATAATTATTGGAAGCAATAACTCATGATTGAAATCTTATTTAAAAAAAAACGCTTTGTTTCGTTTTGTTGCATACTTTTCACTTTATGACGGAACATCCAAAATAAAATAAGATTCACTGTATGATTAGCAGTTGCTTTATAACAGATTTATGATTGATGCCAACTGGATTAATCTCGTTGTAAGCAAGGGTTTTATATAAACAATCTAATGGGAATACAAGCATTCTCGGTACCATCTTGATCAATAACAGTGATTGTGACACCTCAGCTACGTGAACTGTATGTAAGATAGTATCTGAATGCTTCCTTTGCCTGAAGTAGTTGCATGCATTGTTTATTATAAAGAAAGTGTAATTATTTGATACTTGAATGAATTTCAGTTTTATCATATTTCAATACATTTACTTATTTAGTATTCTACATGAAAGTAACATTCTAGTGTAAACTTTTGAGGTGTTGGAATGAATTATTAAAAAAAAAAAAAAGTTATAATTAAGTTCACAAAATGACAGGGTCTAAAATTAACGTTGCAGAGAAGGTTTCCACAGTCCCCCAAGGCAGAATGTTTTTTATCTTTCTGCAACGGTTGATGCTAAGATGAAAAACTTTCTGAGGGTGCGGGCATTTTTCGTTTAAGCCACGCAAAAAACGTTCATTCTATACGATATCTTTCTGCAGCCCTCATTTTCGTTCTGCGACAATGTCGCGCTGTCGCTTTATGTTCTGCTTTGGGGGCCACAGTCATTATTTTTTTCATAATATGTAAATCATTTTTTATAATCTTTTCAGATTCCTTCTATGTTTTAAAAAATATTTTTTCTCTGAAAACCTAAAGTCAAACTAAGAATATCTAAATAGTTACATGCAATTAATATTAAAAAAAAAAATATTCTCACAGAATCACAAAATTACTTACTAAACTTTGGAGTGAATTTAATGTGGAATAGAAATAAAAAAGAAATCAAACAACAACAAAACAAAACAAAACCCACACTTACAAAAATATATTCCACTGAATTTGTCGATACCCATTCTTGCATTATCGAAAGACAATTTTTTTTTTAAATCATCTTCATAAATAAAAACCTAGCCTTGTTCCACTGATTATTGTTTTTGGTTCATTACAATGGTATCTTTGCAATACAATACAATACAATGAAGTATACAAACTTGATAAGACTGTATCATATTACCTTAAAAATATACAAATTTAGCTACCTATTCATTATTTCTATACTGCTCCCAATAAAATCATTAAAACTTGGATATTCCACTTCTTATTGATTCTTCTCCTTCTACAATGTTCTCTTACCTAATTCTTGGTTATCACAATGGCATTTGCCTTGAATGCAGTCACCATTTCCATGGCAAGCAAAAGGACAAGCCTCACCAATAATGACATCATCCAGAGACCATGATAAAAACAGCCTGGATCCACTACTGACATCTTGAATCCATCGAAACTGGGTATTGCTATTAAAAAAAATAATATTGGATATATTTTAATTCAAAATGTTATCCTTCTAGACAATGTTCACTTGAAGAACAGTTAATTTACAAATATTAACATATTTTTGTCCACTCACAAAGAAATTCAAAGTTGTCTTTGAAGCCTAATAAAAAAAGAAAATCAGAGAGAATTCCCAGGGTCATTCCCAGGAGTTCCGACATGACTGAGAATCCAGAGGAAGATACCAGTGCTACATTTTTAATGATTTAAGAATAGATAACAAAAATACAGCATGATTTCAAGGTGTGACTATATAAGGCCTTCAGAACATCTGCAGAGTCACTGTAGATAAGAATACTGAGGAACTTTTCCTGATTTTAGATTTCAATTCACATGTAGGTCCACAGTAAATACTCACTTCACTAGGAAGATTAATGCCATTACTAAGATTCTCAGTATAAGATATGATATGAAAACATCAACAACAAAAATTTGAAATTTCCTATGATATGATAAATGTTATGAGTGCAGCGATGGTAACAGTGTTGAAAACTATAAAGATTCTATTGAGTGTAATATAATGGATTACTGTGATTGAATTTACAGCTATAGTGAAAAAAAAATTATATGACTACTGGAAATTTATCACTTTGCAGTGTTAACTGAAGATGCTAAAGATAACAACTCACCTGGAATATGTTTCTTCAGGTAAAATAATAGTAACTCTTTTCCATGTGTAAAATTCATCACCTGAATAAATTGATGCTGGATGGAAGTCGTAAGGGATACAATCAGAATCCATAGTATTAGAAGGGAAGCAGGACTCAAACACTAAGTTCCAATTGCCTACAGGTAACAAAGAAAATGGGAAATCAGAAAAGAAACTTAAAGTATTCTAGTGATATTAAAAGAAATATAATATGCACCAAATAGCAATTTGATATTGTTTGCAAGGATGCTTGTTATAAGGAATCCAGTAAATAATAATATATAAAGATCCCATTCATAGTTTTGTTTATTATTTTGCATGTGTGTGTGTGAATTTAACTATTCATATTAAGCCAACTTTTCCTATAACTAAATGAGATTTAGTTGTGAAAAAAATAAGCTCTACCTGATCCTGGCTCTTTGGAATATTCAAGCCTAACACTCTGGTTATTAACACAAATCTGATGAGTTGAATCACATCCAATTGCTAACTGAAATTATAATAGAAAAAAAAATAAATGACACAATAATTCAACGGTTTCTCTGTAAACTTTATTTTTCTTATTTATTCTAATTCATCAATTTATGTAAGAGTAGCATTTTTTTTTATTTCAATCTTTTTAATAGCTTAAAAAATATTACAAAAACTTGGTATAACCAAATTTTTATTCTTTTTTAAAATACGATAGATGCACTAATTTGAAATTTCATTTGTATTTTTAACTTCCCATTATTAAATAATAAGCCCAGTAATTCAATGGCTTATTATTATTTTTTAAGTCAAATTTTTCAATAATTCCATTGCAACAGAGCTTTAAAATGCAGATAATGTTTCATTAATAGGCCTATATGAAATTGGACATTGGCATATACTGCGAATGAGACTATTGGCAAGTTTCTTTACATTGTTTGTGTGGTTCTGAATATTATTACTGCAATTTTTGTCATGGCTAGCTTTCACATAAGAACAGGGCTTGTTATGAAATACAATGACCATTCCCAGATAAGAGAATAATAAGTTACTTCTCTTAGCAAATCCTATAAGAACTAGATTTAAAATATTACTCTCTTTTTTCCTCCTCATGTTTTTGCAAAGCATCTATAATCTGGCATTAATGAAGTGGGATATACATAGGATATAAAACAAAACAGTGTACAATCTTTTATTGTAGATCTTGATTCATTTATAAGATAATTCAATATCTGTAACAAAGTGACAAAGATCTACACAGTTTATGACACTCAAATATTACAGTTCATGAAACCTATTTCTTAAGTATGTCTATAGTCCAGAAACTCATTTTTCTTATCCTGTGATTATTTATTTCATTTTAATGTACTACCAAAGTTCTGATTTCTGCTTATCATGGTAGAATATCTTTTTAAGATTCATATCCTCTCTGGAGGGCCCCACCTTAACAAAGGTGCTGTTTCTGCCAGGTGGAGAAGTGTGATAGGAAATAAATTTGAAACAAAAAGCAATACTTTCTTCTATAGCTGCCATGAAGATAAACATCTTTGAAGTTGTGTTTCTCATAAGTAATAGGATGAACCACTCAATGTTGGGATTTAAGCCTATAAATATGTATCTGTGTAATTTGAGAGTGAAAGAAAGATTTCATAATTATAGTTTGATCTGTGCACATGCACTTACAGAAGTGAAAGATGATTCCAAAAGAGATGAATTTTATGAATAGGAGAACATATAACGAATACACAATTGAATGCTATTAAAGTTGTTCTAGGAGATATGAATTCAAAAGTGGTCAAAGAAAATTCATTCAAAAGCAGTAAATAAATTGTAAGTTCAGCCTACATAATGAATATAACGACAATGATATCAGACGTCTTGAATTTGCTGCCTCTCCCTGTATGATAATAGGTGGAATCTTATTTCCATTTATAAAAGCATATTCATAAAGCTAATGGAAAACTCCTCAAGGAAAAAACAAGGAATTAAGCAGATTATCTTGTAATTGATGCAAAGCTTTGGTATGGAAAATGTATGACGTTTTTCAACTTTAAATTGATAACACTGAAAAACTAAATGAGTTTAGAAGAGACTTGGAGAATGCTTTACAAGTAGAGGATACAAATAAATGGAATACTATCACCAAAATTGATCAAGGGATTGCAGAAGAAATTATTGGCTTTAAATCAATGAGAGAAAGCAATCAATGGCATGATAATGAATATAGCAAGATAACAGAAAAGAAGAACTTTGGAATTTATATGTACAAGGGCAAAATATGAGGAATTTAGAAATCATAGGAATGAAGAAAAAAAACAAGGAATAATATGAAGAACAGCAAATAAAAGTCATAGAAAATATCTATGTGCGAGATAGTAGAAGCTACAGGAGAATTTTAACTCAGAATCTCCATGTGTCAGAAAAAGAATTAGGAACTTGTTATTAACAAGGAAGAAATACTGAAGTGCTGGAGAGAGCATTTCCAGGAACTTTTGAATGAAGATACTGAAGAAACAAATGGACATTTTGATATGCTAGCTCCTTGACTTGCTGATAATGAATTAGTCTCTTCATCACTAGAAGAAGTCAAAATAGCTGTTGAGCTACTGAATAATAATAGTATACCAAGTATTGTTGTTGTTACCCATACTACAGCAGCACTCAAAGAAGTTTTTATCAAATTAGAAAGTTACAAATAATATGAGACTTGATTAATCAAAATAAAATGAAGTACAGTAGAACCTCATTATAATGGACATCGCTTATAACGGACAGTTTTTTTAAAAAAATATAATAATAATAAAGGATACATATGTTTATCTGACGAGTTTTACATTTTCAAGCAAGCGATTAAACATCGATCATTTAATGAAAAAAAAATTTTAACATGCTCGATGATTCAACGAATTGAGTAAGCAAACGAAGGCACAACGCTACAAGGAAGGATTCGCAACTTTGTAGCGTTGTTCCTTCGTTTGCTTTCTCAATTCTATCGATCATTTAATTTTGTTATTGTCTGAAATTCCACAAATTGCCACACACACTAATCAGTTTTTATTCAGTAACCTTTGAGTCATGTCGTTAAGTACTTTTTATAGCTAACTATTGTCCTTTCATTGATGTACACCCTGATGCATTACACCGATATAGAATTATTTGTTATAAACCGGACTTTCATTAAAACGGACAACCTTCAGCCCCAATTAGTCCGTTATAATGAGGTTCTACTGTTTATGGAAATAATAAGAAAATATAATATTGGAAAGTGCACTTTGGAAAAGTTATTATGCTTAAGTGCTTAGGAATCAATTGTCACTAATCATAACAATAACTGTGGAGATTAAAGGAAATTGGTCCAAGCGAACAGATGTCATCATGGATTGCAAAGACACTTCAGATCACATCTTTTGGAATTGATACAAATGTTTAATTTATAAAACTCTTGTTAGTCCTGTCATCATACGATATATTTATGTGGAATGCTGGGTCATAACAAAAAGCGATGATCAACATCTGGAAGTCTTTGAGAGAAAACTTTTAAGGAAGTTTTTGGTCCTATCTTCGAGAATAACCAATAGACAAGAAGATGCAGTGATAAACTTTATAATGTTTTTAGTGACTGTAATATTGTAAAAACTACAAAAACTGTTAGATTACGATAGATTGGTTAATAAGAATGAAGGAGAGACTTTTACCTTGTAAAGCACAATTTTTTTAAATAAATGGCACACTACATTGATTTGGCTGCCTTTGGAAAATGTCTTAGTGTATTGGTAGTTAAGTGGATTGGATTGCTAATTATTGGCATCTTTGGATGCACTAGTGAATATAATAGTTGTTTGGTTATTGTAATCTATTTTATTTTCCAGATGATGTATCATGATTGTTTGTATTTCCTGGGTTGTTAATTATTGGCATCTATGAATGCGCTTGTGCAATAGAATCGTTAAGTTGTTATTGTAATATTATTGTTCATTTTTGAAGAAGTGATATTAGGGGATTGTTATTTTTTTCTTGGAGTTTGCTCTGGAGCTCGATTGGTGTTTCTTTTTCAGAGGGAAATTTTTTTTTCTTTTTTCCCCTGATGTCTATGTAGTTTTTACAAAAAGAAACTACTATGATTAAAAAGAAAAATCAGTGTTTGTTTTTCCCTCTTAGACTGTTGAGTTCTGCTATGATACTGGGTTGGAATCAGGAAAAAGAAGGTTGGCAGGCAAAGGCATAATGATGTACATTTTTCAAAAAGGGAAGAGGTATATAGGAGAACGGAAAACTAAGATGGAAAGAAAGATTTTCCGTAATGACAACTTAGGAAGATGAAGATGTCCATGTTCTGATAACAAAATATGGCATCATGATCTGATTGCAAGGTCGCCCATAGAGAAGCGTGTAATATGGGGAACAGAGACATCAAGCAATACAAGTCTGTGGAAGTTATCCAGTGTGAAAGGCAGAGATGGACATATATTGAAAGGTAACATAACCTAAATTTATCTGAAGTGATGGAACTTGCTCTGTTCTGAAACTATTAGGACTAAAGTAAAAGAACGCTAAGACACTGATGTGTAAATTGCAGAGTGAAGATGAACTTAAGTTATAAATGGTGAAACATCGAGTTCATCAGTGGTAAAATCTTAACAAAAAATAAATAAATAAAATAATTAAAAAAAATATATTTCCAAATATTTTTTTTTTTTTTTTTAAATATAGGATATCAGAAATTACATTTATTTTACACTAGAATACTTAATTATTTGCATAAATGAAGTTGATAAATTTACCTTAAACTGCATCATATAATTTTCATCAACAATAAGTTCTCTCGTTGTGATACTTCTTTCAGATGAACCCAATGATTCTGGCCACGACAAAGCATCTCCCCAGCCTTTAAAGCAGTAATTCTTTTTAATCTAAATCATTCAAATGGAAAAAAAAATTAAAACTCACTAAAGATTAAAAGTAAATATTTATAATTTTATAATGTCATGTTAAGATACAAATATTGCTCAATATTTTAAACTCAGTTGAAGATACAGTAGAAATTCTATTATGAAAAGGAATTACAGATGCTCCTCCCAATGGAGTTATGTTCAATGGACCCATAGTAAATAGAAAATATTGTATGTTGAATAAGATTATGATATGATAAATACAATAAAAACAGTAAATAAATCACTTACAGTATCTGTAATTTGTTACTAATTACTGAAAATATCAGTATTTGAAAATAAATTAATGAATGGAAGTTTATTCTAACAATATACCGGGTGATTCATAAAGTACTGGTGGTTTTCACTGCCCCATATCTTTTAAACTACTGCTCATAAAAATCTGAAACTTTTTATATAAAATCGTCAAACATATAAGAGTTATATTTTCATGTTATTATTTATTCATAAGTATTGAAATTCATTTTATTTGCGTTCAAACACCCTAATATATTGTATATTTAAATAACTGTTGTGATGTTGTTTAAACTCTAAAAGTCTAGATCCAATATTCAAATACAGAAACCTAATTAGGAAAATTTAATCTAAACACTTTTGTCATTAATTCCTTTGTTTAATTAAAAAAAAAAAAACTGTATTTTTTTGAAAATGCATTCTGACAATGACTTTTTTGGGAGACAGCCAAATAATTTTTTTGGATAATAATGTCAATATGTTGGGGTGTTTGAACGCAAATAAAATGAATTTCAATAATAATGAATAAATAATAACGTGAAAATATAACTCTTATATGTTTAACGATTTAATATAGAAAGTTTCAGGTTTTTATGAGCAGTAGTTTAAAAGATATTGGGCGGTGAAGACCACCAGTACAGTACTTTCCAGTATAGTATGTGCAGTATTGTAAAAAAACAAAAACAAAATTCATATGTACTGTAGAGTAGTGAAACATTGTACAGGTATTCACCATTAATATAAAGTATTGTACACCATGTAGCTAACTCAGGAACAGATCCAAAATTCAGAGTTTGATGCCTACTGAATATGCATCGCTACCGCACCATCATCAAATGAGGAGCTAATGTATGTCACTATGTTTAATTTATTTTTGGTAAAAGATATTCTTTTATTTATTTTATAAAGTATCTATAAAAAATGCACGTCATTAAATGCTAATGCTAAAGCTTGGTAACAATTATATGCTGAAACAAAACTAACTAATGAGCTTTTCAATGGGTTTATGGAGAAAAGGGCTGTATTTAGTTAAGCAGGAAAATATAGTTTCACTAATAATCATACAAAACATGGACAAGGATTGAAAATATCAAAACATAACATGTTCACAAATGTTATGTTGTTACAAATGAATCTTTGGAGGCAGCCAGGCTTCACTGGTAGAGTATGGAAGGGTTGGTAGGAATTGTAACCCCCCCCCCCCCCCAACTGCATTCAAAAATATAAGAAATGTAGCATTTTAGACCTATTTTTCTGGTTCGAAAGCCATCATTTTATTTGTAAAATCCCCACTTTTTTTTTTGGTTGAATTGCTAAGATCGTATTTTAACCCTTCCCATTCCAAATTCCTGGATATGCCTGTGCCAGAATTCAGTTCATCTAACAACAAATTACTCTTAAACGAAGCTTAGATTTTAACATCCTATCATATTAGTGAATAGTATAATTACTTTTTTACTTCAGAAATTGAGGATTCAGGAATAATACAATAAAACATATTAACAAAATACATTCACAGAAACTAAACAGAGAAACTTCCTAAGAAGTGTACTTGCTGGCAGCCTCTCTCAGAAAGCTCATTCACTCTAAAAGACTTTTGATAACCATGAAGTGGAAGGTTCTTTCCACCCTGACTTGTCAAATGAAATAGGACCTGGGTTATGTGGGCTGTGTTGTTATTATTGCAGTTTCAGGCTTTTATTTTGCATACACTGGAAGGTTGAAACAATGGTTGTTTCTTTTCTACTTTTTAAGTTGGTTTGATTGAAAGATGATGTGCGTTGAATAATACAACATGTAACAAAATACATGTTAAACTGCCAAATATACAACATTTGTTTCCATCATTAATATTTCTGCCCCCTCACACCTGACCAATATACCTGAGGGAAAAATGATATCTTCTTAATGATTTCTGCAAGGGACACACTTCAGCAAAATGCAGAATTCTATCTCACAATACTATAAAAGACTGAATCCATGTAACCTATTCCGAACTGTTAGGCTATATTCAGGTTTTACAATTATTATTATTTTATAAAATCTAAGCAATTTTGATTTCTTTCCTATGTGAATCATTTCATTTAAAACTATCATATTTAACATTTTAAAGTCTTCATATTTGCAGAGAAATTGAGTCACATAGTTTTCATGTGAGCTAAAAAGCTTTTAATTTGTATAACAGCAAAATAACTTACTTTTTTATAATCTCTAGACCACAGTGAAAAGCAAAAACTATATTTATAAGTGGTCTAATTAATAACTTCTTGTGTTTATATCAATATTGTTATTATAGCATTACCCTGCTTATAATGAAAAGGGTCCATATAGGCCTGTAGTATTAAACTTAATAAACGTCAGGAGTTTAAGATTTATCTTCTATGCCAAAATTAATCTGTTTGGAATCATTTGTTGTTCTGTATTACTAAAACCATTTCTTCATTCCAACAGTCAAGTTAATAGAGAATAAAATGTAATCAATGAAAAAAATGGGGAAAAAAATCAAGCAATACTGAAATAAAAAATACTTTTCCATTAGGATGAAACCACCAAGACTCCATGTTTCCACTTCGTTCAAAAGTTTCATACATTTCAAAAGGATTAATTTCTGATCCACCAATAAGGACATCATCTAGATACCATGATGGCAAACTTTCAAAGACAGCTGAATTCTTGGATGGTAAGTGCCACCATCGAAACCTTGTATTTTTACTTCGAGCAGAGTTTGGAAGTAAAATATGTACTTTTTGAGGCTTCAAATATTTAGATGCTAATAGTTCCTGAAGCAAATGCCAAGAAGTACCTAAAAAGAAAAGAAAATTTTGTTTAATCGTGATATAGTACAATACAACTAAAATGCCTTCTTAAAAACCTTTCTGTAATCACGATATTTTGTTTTCTACAATAGAAAACTTCTTTAGCTTAAATTTAGGACAAGAAATCTCTTTCTTCTTCTTTACTGAATCATTATGATATATTTAAAAATTTATAATACAACACGTACAAACAATACATGGACCTCCGTCTGTGTTTACATTACAGAATCTCAATTCTTATATTATTTACTGACAATTCATATTCAATTTACATTATAAAAATCTTTCTTTGTTTTTAAGATAATTTTTGAACCATCCAAATTCTGTTAAAAAACTTGCTCTTTATTATAAGCTTAACAGTAAAACTGCAGAATTAATATACATTGCTTAGAAAGAACTCACTGGACACCCAAGTGTTTGAAACAAACAGCCATGGAGATCACCAGATGTGGGACCTCCTTTAGCTGCAATGACTGCAGCAATCCAGCATATTTTCCACAGTATACAATAGCAGTCAGTCAAAATGTTGGACCATCTTCTTGAGGCATATAATGAGCACCTGGATGTGGTGGAAGTCCCTAGCTCTCACTCGACGCTCCTTTTTATCCCACAGATGTTTGATAAGATTTATAACGAGGCTCTGTGGAGGCCAATCAAGTGTGGTGACATTCATGTATGCAAGTTACTAAGTTACAGCGACAACCTTGTGACAGAGTACATTGTCTTGCTGATAGAGACAAAGAGTCCATTCCCTAGAAACACCACAATGTAAGAAGAATGTCTTTATCCATAATGTTCAGTACCTCTTGGTGTTCAATGTCAATGACAAGACAATCAGAAGCCCAAAGCCGAACCAGGAAAAACAGGACTAAAAAAACACCATACCATCATTATCAAATTTTGCAGTTGAGATTATACAAATGGTAAGACACATTAACAGGGCATTGACTGATCCTTTCTATCCAATCAGAAAAGGGGTGAAGTGTGATTTACAACACTCAATAACACAGCTTTCCAAGCCTCCATGTCCCACATTGATACTGTTTACAAACCGCTGAGTAAAATGGTTCCCATATTGGATTCGGAGCTTACATATCGCTGTTCTACCTTGGAAATAGAACTTGTGAGCCTCAGTGCAGACATGTGTTCCCACCAATAAATAGAGCTCTGCATTCAAAGTCTTGGCTGATGAATGATAGTTTTGGCATATCACCTTTCATAGTATTCTACGGTCCCATTCAGTGAGCTGCAACACTTGTAGTTGACCCCATACACTTCCAGTAAGGTATCACTGGCTGACGATCTTAGATAGCCCAATTTTTCACCAATTTGCTGCACACAGGTAGGTCTGCAACATGGCATCCTATCACTACATCTCAGTGAAACTCTGTCAACCACTTCACCCTGGACATGGTTCCAGTGCCTTGGATGCACTGTCAGCAGCACATTAATACTGGCTACAGATAACCAGGCACTGCTTATCCTGCCCATGGGGGACGTCCGGTGACTTTCCTCTAAGCATTGTACATAAATTAATATATTTTTTTTAAAGTAATAACTATATATTTATCTCGTTTTTATCTAAACTGTAAATTAGCCAAAAAGAGTAACAATAATTAAAAGTATAATTATCAAATTTAAGTTTTGATTTTTAAATTCTAATTTGGATTTCAGATTAGCTGTTGAATTTTATATTCCATTAAACTTTATTTTATACTCCTATATTTTAAAATAAGCCCCACATTTATAAATAATTAACTGAAAGTTTTGGAATTATAGAATTGTTAGCCAAAATCAAGAATAATTTATTTTTTAATCTTATGATAGCATTTCATCTAATAATACTAGTAGTATATGCAATGGCAAATGAAAAAAAAAAAAAAAAAGAAAGAAAAGAAATACAAAGCATTACACAATTTGTACAGTAAATCAAATTATATATCATAACATAACAGTTGATATGTAAGACACTTTTCAAGATTGCTAAGTTATCGTCCCATTTAGTGCGAATCAAACTGATAATGAGATTATGAATGTCACAATCTATAAAATGAGAAGTAAAATAATGTGGAAATTTATTAGATCCTGGTAAAGGTTAAATAGTAATAGACTAATGTAATAAAGTATCAGTATAAAAGAGTGACTGGTAATTGAAGATGATATTAAGATCTACACCAGATGGGAAAGTAAAGATTAACAAGTGTAGTATTTTATAATGAAAACTTTAATGTGCATAGAATAACAATACATATATCAAGAAAAATGTAGGATGCACATAAAAATAATTTACTGGGCTTTTTTTTTTTTGAAGATTGTTCTGGGAATCCCTGACTGTTTCAGGTTTCCAAACCCTCATCACTTGGATTCGCCTTCTTTCTACAGCTCAGTGAAGTCAAAAAATACATAAGCAAAGATAAATAAACAAAATAATTACTCTTCACATGATAAACATCAAAAACAAATTAAAGACAAAAATGGTTCATATTATCCTCTGCCAGCTGACTGCCAACCACATTTGGGATTTAATAGAAAAGGCTTTTTGATAATGACAAAATGGCGTCCCTTATTGTGAACTCACAGCTGTGTAATTGGATGGGAGTTAGAGTAGCCACAACAGCAAAGGGAATTAACTGATGAAAGAATAATAAACTAGTTGTCAAGACAAAATGTTTGAAGAAAGATAGACTGGTATTAACTTTCAATCTGTTACTGTTTTTCATTTTCTTATCACAGTAATCTTTAAGTGCTGATACTCTTAAATATGTATAAATAGACGAATGTAACGCTCCAACTTACCTCCATCAATGGAATACTGAAAATAAAGGGACTGTGGTAAATAAGTAAAGTGAGAACATTCTAAGGAATTTTTATTTCCATCCACAGAAGCAATAAAATGAATAAATCTGAAAGGAGAAAAAATTTGATTACCATAGTTTCTCATAAAAGAATGAAAAAATCTCAAGAATGTGAAGAATATTGCTCAAAGTAAAATAAAACTCCTACTAGATTCTCATAATTACCAATATTAATTTAAGAAATTAAAGTTAAGAAAATTAAGCAATTAAGAAAAAAAAAATTACACAAATAATAAGTGTAAAGTTGTATTAAGAAAAAATATATCAACGTTTCAGAACCAACATAATGTCAAGAGCAATTATGTGTCAAGAGCAAGAATATATACGTTGGTTCTGAAATGTTGATATATTTTTTTCTTAATATAACTTTATATTTATTATGTGTGGTTTTTTTTTTCTTACTTGTTTTATTCTTGCATATGTTAAATATTTTTCCATTTAAGAAAATTAAACAATATAAGCAGACTAAAAGCAACGTCGTACTTAGCGTTTTGAAGATTTAAATCCACTGTTTCGAGAAGACTTAATCGTTTACCAGAAAGAGAAGCAGCAAAACTCTCAACTAAGATGTTGCAGGGTTCGTTTATTGTGGTTCCAATGAAGACGTTCCAATACAGACTATCAAATTTATAGTCATTAAAACTATCTTTCAAAAATACCTGAAAGATATGATAAAACCATTTATAGCAATGAAGAAAAGTCCTCATGAACATTCATTTTGTACATTTTATTAAATGAATATATAATTTTAATGTTGAGATTTAAGAAAATAAGATGTAGATATTGATGAGTATACGTACAGGATGATGATCTGATTCCTCACAGTATTTTCCTGTATATCCTTTATCGCATAAACACATTTTAGAATCGCAGATTCCATGTCCATAACAATAATGTGGGCAAGATGGGCCAATGTAAACGTCCTGTAAGCCCCATTTTTGTGGAACCATCTGCTCGGAAGAAGCATATTGAATCCAACGAAACCTAACAATTCTAAAAAAGCAAAATCACAATATTATCATAAGAATTCCAAACTCATAAACTTATCAATAATTCTACAAGAACCACGCTTCAAATCAATAAAATGTATTCAATATATTTAATAACAGCAATATCTTCTTTCCTTTTTCAAGCTTATTCAAAAACTAAACAATTTTGGGCAGTAACAAATCATTAGACATGTACGTGAATATATTTTACAACATGTGATATTGTTAAAATTAATAATCTTAAATGTCAAATCATTATTGACACAAACAACCCAATAATAGCAAAAGCTTAATAGTTCAATTCTTCAAATCTTACCGATTTTTGGGGAATCAAAACATAAATTCACCAAATCTGCTAGTTTCACAAAACTAATATTTACATCCACTCCTTCATTTCTATTCAAATTTTGACCTTTTGTATTTCTTATTATTATACTTTCTATAATTCTTCTAATTCTTGAGTCTTTTTCCACACACACAGTGTTTTCACATTACTGTTCATACAATGCCCTCATTTAAAACAATGTTCTGCTATTTCTGTTTTACGGTATCTATTTGTTTATTTTTCATATATTTACCAAGACTCGTTCCCTAATGGTTCTTTTGCTCTCTCCAACTTAAAAATTCCCACAATTCATACATTCTATTATATATATTATTATCCATTTTGTTTTTACTTTCACTTTTGTTCAACTTACAATACAATATATTATTTAATTTGTTTTTGTAATCAATTGCAATTTCAATGTTATTTCTCTTACAAATCCTTTTTAATTCCATACGATTTCTATTTAAATAAGATATTATCATTCTCTTCTCATTATCCATGTTCAATAAATTGTTATATTTTACGAAAGCCTTATTTTTGAAGCTATCTCCATACCCATTTTTCTTTAAAATTATTTTCATTTTATCTAATTAATTCTTCTACTCTTCCTCAGAACTTGTCAACTTGTCAATTCTAATTGTTATCACGATAATTAGCGGATGACAAAAGCAATTAATGATATTTCATTCAGATTCCCTTAAATCAGAAAGAAGTCATCCGTTAAACCTTACTCTTAAGTATTTTTCTTAGATAAAATATTGCATGAAATTATAATTATTTTCTTGAATATCAAAGTTATTTAAAATATGTAGACTTAAATATATTGATACTACAAAACAAAAAACAGAGCACAGAACAAACACATTAAATAATATAATTATATTTGGGTATCCATTGCATTGTGGGGATTGACATTATAAATTAACACTGGAGGGCGGGTGAGTTGGAGACAATAAAACTGTACTCATGTTTTAAGTTAGTCATAAATAAACCAATGTTCCAAATTTTAATGAAATCCATCTAATTGTTTTAACGTGATGCCTCTACAAATGGACAAGCAGACAAACAAAGAAGAACAGTTTCAAGTTGAAGACTTTGTATTTTAAGTCAATAAATTAGACATTTATTTACCTATACAATAACATTACCTTTTTCAAAATATACAGTTCAGGAAACTGTAAAGGTATTGAAACATTGGTTTTTTTTTTTTATATTCCTTCCTTCCTTTCATCGACTTTGGCCAACTATGGACCACGGGCTAGCCCTACCTGACAACGTCACGGTGAGGCTAGGAAATTCAAGAAGGGGGCGAGATTTCACATCTCATCCAGAAAGAACCCTGAGATAGTAAGTCCCAGGGGAGAAACGGACGAAAGACAGAAGAAGAAAGAAACAGCCATACCCACGCCGGGATTCGAACCCAGGTTCCAACACAACAGCCACACGGCAAACCGCCGTCTAGACCGCTCAGCCATGCAGGAACGGCTTTTTTTTTTTTATATATTATTATATATTTTTATTTTATTTCAAATGTGTTCAATGTTTTTTTATAATTTTCAGATGCATTTGTGACTGTATTATCATCATTAAACTGACAACAGCCTATTTGATTATAATTGATTTTGACTTTGAAAAGAGCAAAATGTTAGTATGGAGAACAACTAGGTTTTTAAGAAGTTTCTTTTCTGTCATCATTATAAATTTATACTCACTCGTTTTTCAATTCTTTGGGAAGTGCAAAAGTAAATCTTTTCCAAAGTAATGGACTGTAATATATTGATTCCATAGTAGCTTCACCATTACAATTAGGATCATCAGGTATACAACTGGAAACCACGTATTCCCAATGTACACCATAATCAGTTGACAGATGAAGATGAACGGGAGCTAGCAAGGAATCCCAAGTTTCATTACAGCCAACAGAAATCTGAAATAAAAAAAGAAAGAGGGAGAGGATCTCAATTGGTAATTATTATGATCATTCAAAACTACACGATAATAAATTAATAAAAATTAACATTTATAAGGTAACTTTGAAATTTATACTTTATAAAAAATAACATTGTTAATGAATTTTTCTTTTTCTTTTCTTTTTTGCTTTTATATTAAAATAAAATGTAGGCCCGTGAATAAAAATCTCTAAAACAGAAAAAAACTCATCATTAATGTTCATTGCAGGTTTGACTGCTTGGGATATCTTTGTTATTTTAGTCAATAAAAACTTAGCAGATTTCAGAAATGTATTTTTTGAGGTGAAATGTTGTTACATTAATGTTGGTTAAAATGTAATGTCTTTTATTTCTCAGGGATTTTCAATGATTATGAATATCAACTAGGATGATGTTGTACCTAGTTTTGTGAAATGCTATTCTAAGACAGGATTGTTCTTCTGATCAGTCACCTTAATTAAGACACAGTTTATAAATCATCATCATTTTTGAAGAAATAAATCTATTTATAAAATCATTTTTATCTTTCTTGTCTTTTTCAAAATAATTTCCCAACATTATGTCCATTTCACATTTTAAACTTTTGCGGTTTTTAAAAATATATCCTACTACTATATCCTACTCATGTCTCCAATTCTACTACTGTCAGCTTCTATTCAATTCTCTCTCACCCCCTTCAGTACATTTTGTTACTAACATACATATATATATATATATAAATATATACTAGCTGGGTACCATTGCTTCACTCCAGAACTCTTGCATACATAGCATAAAAAAAAATATATATATATATATATACAGTGAAACTTCTCCGAGCGGCCACCCCTGTATAGCGGCCACCCCTCTAAACGGCCAATTTTTCATGGCACGGATTTTTCGACTCATAGACCTAATGTTAAAATAACCTGTATCAGCGGCCATCCGTCCCCCTCTAAACGGCCACCGAGTGGGATTTAGAGATTTCCCACCATTTCATTTTTCGGGAAATTCTACTTGAAAACGAACTTGAAAAAATGGTTACTATAGAGAAAAGTAAAAACTTAAAACAGAAATTGTAGCCTTTTTAAAAAAAATGTAAGAAAGCATGAAATAAAATACTGTACTTTTTCTCTTTAGATAAGTTTTAAATTTCATTTTAAATAAGGAATATATGTCAGACTTGTTTATATTACGCATTATAGCAATTATCTTATAATAGTAAGATACGCATTATAGCAATTATAATAAAACCCTTCAGAGCGGCCACCCCCTCTGAGCGGCCAAATATTCTTGGTACTGTGGGGTGGCCGCTCAGAGAGGTTTCACTGTATTTATTTAGCAAATTAATATCGCGATCGGAACAAATACGAGTTCCTAGCCTGTTGTTGCCTTCTCAAGATAACTCAGATTTATTGCGGGTTGGCGCCACTCATCTATATATCGATAAGGCAACTTTAAAGCGAAAATATAAATCCTCTTTATTCCCTATCCCGTGGGAATTTTGAAAAGTCCGGCCTTATTCCTTGTCTACAATCATAAAGGGAACATTTTAGCTTTCTAGGTCCAAGGGTTTTGGGCTGGGTGTTGATGAGTGAGTGAGTGAGTGAGTCAGGACTTTTCTTTTTATGTAGGTATATATATATATATCTTATCCATGAAAACTTTCTTAACTACAACCAATGCCTTTCTATTAAAACTAAAACCTCCCGATGTGTTCACTCTAGATCGTTAGAAATCTAGACCATCATTTCTTAAGTAATGGGAATTTAATGTTCATCTAAATAGCAAACAAAATCATTAAATAATTAAAATGCTTCATTTGATGTTAATTTCATAAATGAAACAAACTTTTCAGGAAACTCGAATTTCCTCTCTTTTGGAAACATTTAGGTAGCCTGCGATTTTTAAGTTCTTCAATGCTTAATGCATTAATAAAATACAGGGTGATTGGAAAAATGTGATCTAAACTTTAGAATCACAAAGAGTACAGTAATGTTTGAGCAAGAAGCCAACTTACAGCACTACAGATCCTTCAAGACAGGTGACCGGCTATTAACTAATAAAATACGAAACCAAGTTTCTAATGGTCTTGTTGTAACTACTTAGCTTTACAAGCATTCCTTTGAGTTACATGACAGTTATGGCTCCTTTTGGCAGCAGTCAGCAAATGGAAACCAGAAATAATGGTTTGAGGCAAGAGAGATTAATGACTTTCAGTTTCCAACATAGCAAAACCAAACTCCTTGTAATTAGAAAACACATGAATTATACTAAGCAAGTGCATTTAAGTCTGCCAGCAATTCCACAAGGAATTTGAAATCATGCCATTCGATTTATATGGCGGACTTTTACATATCTCTGTAGACTGGTTCTTATTTCATAATGTTCTATTTAGATCTCTCCCTATATGCTATGGAAGTTTGAGTCAAATCTTTTAAATTTTTTTCTAGAGATGATTATTAAAAATATTTTGGGAAAAGTAAAAATGTATTTATATTAAAAAGACAAGCTATTTTTTTTGTTTTTACAATGTTAATAGTTTGGCAAAAGATGTAAAAGTGTCACGAGTCCAGGCAATTCTTGATTACACTCTTTCAAATTTAGCTGACTTATCTTACTCATAAATTCTACATAATCTTACCTTAAATTCCACTACAAAGTCCCCTGTTATTTCAATGTCTGCAGTTTCTAGGAGAGCATTTTCAAAGGACTGTGATCTTCCAACAGCCACTTTTGTTTCAGAGCCACAATACGATTGATGAAGAATATTGTCAGTTTTCAACCAAATGGACACTGGATCAAAGGAATCATTGTAGATGTCTTTCAAAAATACAGGTGAAGAGATGTTTCCTCCAATTAGAACATTGTCAATTGACCAATCGTTGTGAGTGTGACCACTGTGCAATGGCTGCCACCATCGAATGCGAACTCCATTCTTTTGGACTTCAGGAGGCAAGTTAATGGAAACAAAACTAAAAAGACAAAGGTTGTTTTTTTTTTTAAAATTCACAAAAAAATTATACAGATTCTTCTTTCAATAAGAAATGCTACAAAATATAACTTAATATTTTTAATCTCCTAATTCTCATTCAATTTCTACAACAGCTTCTTATCAATTTTATGAATTCGTTTAATATCTTCCTCCAATTGATCTAAATGAAGCAGCTGTGATATTTATTTTTTATTTTATATCTAAATAACATAACAAAACACAACATTAATTTCCTTTTCCAGTATTTCCTGAGGGTGAGTAGGAAATACTGCCAAATTTTGATTACTGTAAATTCTAAAAACAGTAAATTTCCTATTTCTTTATATTTCAGATTTTAAAGAACTGTTATATGAATGAATTAAGTTTATTATGGGCACATATCAGGTGACCAAAGATCCAGAACTATAACTCCAGTTCAACAATATATGGTCGAGGAAACTTCAAAAAAATACTAACAATAACACAAAATAAATATGCCCCAAATATTTAAGGCTTTCATATAAAAGAAAATTTCGATAAAAGTTGGAATATTCAGAGGCAGTTGCTTTTGTAGGGTCTCTCACTTTCAATAGTCTCCCATGATTTACCTCTTTTTTTTATTGGATGATGTGAGCTAGTCATGTTTTGGTTGCATAATTTTGTTTTATCCAAAAAGTTTTAAAACTAATAACAAACTCAAATATGGTATCATGACTTTTATATAAATTTAAGGACTACTTATCTAGATATTGAATAGTATTCATAATGCAAAAGATTCAAAGTTTTCCATTCGAGGATTTCCTCGATTATCAGACTACTGACGCAACACACCATCATCGTAGGAGGTAGGTTTACTGATGCACCCAAACTTAAGTTAAATTGAATAGCAATTTTCCTCGGAAAATGTTCCTTATTTAAAAGTACCTCACATAACTCCATGCTTGTCAAAGGCCTCATACAATCTAAAACAGTCTCTTGGAACAATATCCATGCTTTATTCGGAAAATGCCAAAAGTATGCACACGGCAGACATTCATTTTGAATGGGGAGCAACTAATGTATAACTCAAGGTGAACTCTATAGAAGTTCTTTGATTTCAAGATAACTTGTAGGTATAACAATCTTAAGAAAAGATTCTGTCAAGTGCAAATTATTCTTAACATTTATTTTTGCAATAGAATGAGTATAGATATCAGAACATTGTTGAAAGTTATATCTTTTACCATTTAAAGCTGAAATAGTAACTTCTTGTAAAGAAATGACTTCTTACCTAGATGTTGAATAGTGTTCATAATGCAAAAGATATAAAGTTTTCCATTGAATTCCTCCATTAACAGAATACTGAAGCAAGACACTGTGATCATAGGAAGTAGGCTTACTGAGACATCCAAACTGGAAGTTAAATTGAATAAACAATGTTCCTCGCAAGTCCAAGTCATTTGTTATAAGCTGGCGATGACAGTTCTAAAATGAATAAATAATAATGGGCAATTAATTATAGTTACATTACTTTGGTTTCTTCATTTCAATCCAATGTATCATCTTTTGCACTTATTGTTAATATAAGGGGCATTCAAAAAGAAACGAGCCGGAGACCTAGGAAACCAGTACGGTATGTCAGAAGTATTGGCCCTGGTTGTTGAGGCATTTGTCCCACTGCGACATAAGGCGGTGAATGGCTGTCTCGTAAAATTCCCGGGGTTGCGTTGTGAACCAGTCATGACGTCATCGTCTGAGGTGAATTGTTTGACCCTTAGAGCCTTTTTTAGGGGACCAGAAATGGCGTAATCGCAGGGAGAGAGGTCTGGACTGTATGGAGGGTGATCGAGAACCTCCCACTTGAATTTCTGCAAGAGTGTTGGTCGTAGGGGGCCTTCTGCTCGATGACAATGCAAGGCCCCATACGGCCAACACAATCACGGCACTCTAGCAGAAATTCAAGTGGGAGGTTCTCGATCACCCTCCATACAGTCCAGACCTCTCTCCCTGCGATTACGCCATTTTTGGTCCCCTAAAAAAAGGCTCTGAGGGGCAAACGATTCACCTCGGACGAAGACATCACGCAGTTCTTGCGGAACTGGTTCACAACGCAGGTCCGGGAATTTTACGAGACAGCCATTCACCACCTTGTGTCGCAGTGGGACAAGTGCCTCAACAGCCAGGGCCAATACTTCTAACATACCGGTACTGGTTTCTGTTCCCAGGCCTCCGGCTCGTTTCTTTTTGAATGCCCCTTATACATTCAATACACATAAAGAAACATAAAGAGATAATGTATTCTTGATGAACAACCTTCAGACACAAGGCAGTGCTCATAAAATTGTGTTAAATAGTGATCTTCCCTTATAGAGGCCACTTGTTATAGAGGTTTAAACCAAACTTCAGGTACATACATCTAAGTTTACTAATCAACTGCCAATCCACTGACTGTTGCTACAGGACAGTCGTTGTGGAATGGCTGTTAGGCACTGATGTAGTCTCTATCAAAAAGAGATGATAGCTAACCGGTTATGAAGTAATCAAGCATTGCTGCCACAACTGAATTGTACTAGGCTTTTTTACTGTTTTGATAATATTTTTAGTATATTATTTGAAATAACAGTAAAATTATATGAAACATTCCAATTTCAATGCAGGCATTGTGATACATTCTCAAAGATCTCAGGCATCTCACAGAGCTCATCCTAAGCAATAAGTAATTTGGGTAAAAGCTCTTCTGGGATGCTCACAAGCTAAAGTCTTGACTATACAGAGCTTTACATTATTGTAGCACTCAGATTGGCCTTTGAATTCCTATCAAATACTGTTCTGCATAGATATCTACATACTTCTTAAATCTTGAAAATACATTTTGAATCACTCAGTATCTTAATTTTGATATTCCAAATTTAAATAACTCTTAGTGAGAAAATACATTAACATTCAACAATATTTTTCACAATTATCATTTTAGAAAATTTTAATGATATAACATCATTAAGAATTATTGTATATAAAAAAAAAAAAAAAAGATTTATTTTACCCCATAAAAATGCAAAGTAGTATCTGATGCTTTCGGCTGACATAGATTTGAAATTTCACCTCCGCTTATTATCAGCCACTGATTAGGTGATGGTTCCAAAGTAAATCCATCTCTCAAAGTGGTTAAAAGAGGTGATTTTGGTTGTTCACAAAATGGTCCTGTCCATCCATCGTCACACCTAACGAAGACAATAAGAGAAGGTTGTTTTATTTTTTTTATTTTATTTTATGTAACCAGTCCTATTAGGTGTGATATACTGTGTTAGGAGCTGGAATAATTAATATGTGACTATATAATTTATGTGCTATTATTACAAAAAAGAGAAGAGAAAATTAAATTTTAATGACAATAGAAATTAATTGAAGATTTATAATTACATTTTTTTCTTTTTTTTTTATAAATTATTTCAATAATATTGTTTTTTAATTTTATTTATATTATTACCATTATAGCAAAGTTCATTTATTAATCCAACATTATTATTTGGTTTGGGAATATTAAAAATTCTAAACCAGCTATTTAGTTAAAATTCCTGTATTACTGTTGTTTTTTTATTTCTACAATAAAAAATACTTTTTTAACCATATATATATCGAGGGTCTCAAGCCAAAAGGTTCTATGTGCATTTTGCCTAATTTTTGTCCATACAACTTTCCGGCACAGAGAAAGCTGAAAGAAGTAAAAGAAGTAAAAATTGAACCTCTGGAACAATCAGTTGACAGGCTAGAACTAGTTTCTCAAACAAAACCTTCTGGCACACGACAGAAGTCACCAAAATAAACCATTTAGCACACAGAACTAAAATTTATCTAAGTGCACATAGAACCTTTTGGCTTGGGACCCTCGATATATATATATATATATATATATTGTAACGGTACCACGTGATAATTTTAGTCCTTCAGGGGTTGTTCGGGTATTTTGTTGGGCGCCAACCGAAAAGTCCGTTCGGTGAATTTTCTATCTACCCCCTCCAAAGTCGTTACATGGTATGCCCTGGCTAATCCAATCCATTCGGAGCGTGGGGGAGCCACACTTCACGTTCACGCACAAAGAAGCACAACGCATTCACCACATTAATTTAAACTTAACCATTTTTATTCGACACTGCGAAATAATAATATGTCACAACTCTACAAGAATGATAATTTCGGCGAAGCTATGGCTTATAACTTCTTGAAGCATAAAGTTAAATTACGACGCACTGAAATTTCACTTACGAAGCACTAAATAACTAAAAATTACGAAGCACAAATTTTCACTTACGAAGCACTAAGTAACTAAATTACGAAGCACAAATTTTACTTACGAAGCACTAAGTAACTTGGGGAATCCTGCACGGGTGTACACGTGCATTGAACACAGAATTTGCAAGCTTTATCTTGCAAATTAATTTCAGTAATGTTTCGCTCAAATAAATTGTAGAAATTGTAGGCTATCCACGGGTTGCCTATTCTAACTAACAATAACTTGATTTAACACACCCTATTTCTAACAAACGCGTCGAGAATTTGAGACGCGGCCGCCAATACATCGTCCGCGGCGATCGAAGAGGCCGGGTGCATTGTAGCAAAAGGTTAAACGAGCGAAACTGCGGCGAGAGAGAGAGAAATCTAACTCGAACACCCCGTTTTATAAACTTTAAGAGCGCCGCTGTGTGACGTCACGCGTCGCACAGACCATACGGATAGCAGGATTGCCTATCTGCCCAAATAAGGGAGATTACCTCATTATTACCTCACATGGAGTGATAATGCTAATTAACCAATAGAATTACAATGCTTACAACAATTCCAAATATGGAATGATGGCCACAAGGAAATTCCTAAGAATAGGAAATTTCCAAACTCAAATAAACTCAGCTTAATTAAAGCAAAAAGAAAATTAATTCCTTATTAAAATCCTTAAATTCAACTAATCTTAAATTACACAACTACTTAAAACACCTAAATTT
>JAFIDM010010028.1:28620129-28630555 GCA_023159025.1 Thereuonema tuberculata | reverse complement strand
AATTGTTGCAGGCGGTGAGGGATGTATAGAGTCTCGAAGCAGATCATGCTTATTGTCCAGTGTAAAGATGATCTGCTTCGAGACTCTATACATCCCTCACCGCCTGCAACAATTAGCTCTACCGAAATTTGAATACTCTTTGGATCTCGCCTATTTCTGTATAAAAAGACTGAGCTTTGTATTTATTTTATTTTATTTTGTAACTGCATCTGATGAAGCCAGCCAGAGCGCTGGAGAAATCGATTATGTGAGCTTTTTTAGTTTGTAATTATTGTTTTTTAGCCTTGTGCGTTTGGCTTAATTTGTTCACGTTAAAATAATTTTATGCATGTTAATGTTATTTTATTAAAGAATGTTGTTTATAGGATTTCGAGAGTAAATTACTAACTAATCTAATTTTTCTAACTGAAATTAACGTTGTTATTACTCCGTTCATATTAATGAATACAATACTGGAACAGGACAATATATACAACATATAAAAGAAGCTCAGGAACAATAAAAAGCAAGACAGAAAATGGCAAAAAATATTAAAACATGCAGGAAAGCTAAAACAGGATTAAAAAAATAAAGGAGATGCTGCACTAAAGAAAGAATGTCCAAAATGACAAAATAGTCTTCATTCAGACAAGTCTAGCAAACAGTTACCAAAGAAAGATACTGAGAAAGTACTACCTAAATTTACTGAGGCCTTTTGCAGGAATGTTACAATGCCATGTTCAGATGATAACAAGTGTACTGAGAATCAGTATGAAGATGGAGTGGTAGGGGGATTAAAAACAACAGCGAAACATAAAAAAGAAACTGAGACAGAGCTTTGGGTCTGCTGCAAGAGATCATAAAAGAAGCTCAACTTAAAAATGGAAGAATAATCAGCATTTCTTGAATGGTAAGTTCAGTCAAGAATTATGGGTGGCAATAAAAATTGTTCAAGTAGAAGAACAAGTATGAAGGCTCATGAACCAAAGCTATATGGAAAAGCTAACGACAAAGAAATCAGTCGTAATTAAACATAAAATATTCTATGAGCATTAACAGATCAACCACTTTACAAAGAACACACAGAAAAGGCTGTAATTGCATATCCTGATTAAAAGTAAAAAATAAGCCCAAAGCAAAGCAAAAAACAAAGATCTCAGAAATGAATTTGCTTGAGGAAAGAGTAAGACTTTAAATGAATGTAAAGACATTAGGACAATGTACTGTAGAAAACAAATGAATGCAGATTTTAAGAATCCATTATCATTCCCTATTATAGTGAAAAATGGATTATGCAAAAATGAATTATTCACACTAGCACAGAAAAATTACAGTTCAAATATAAGAATTACATTCATTAATATTGAAAGCAATATGAGACTAAAACTGAACTGACAGAATATGAACTTTTAATTGGGATAAAATTTAGACTGGGATTAGCTCATTATTTAGTCTGATATACAATACACGGCAATTATGGATAGAGCAAATCACACAGCTATTAATGCTAATATGAATAAATCCCACATCATAAATGTTACCTTCAAAATCCTCTTTAATGTATGTAGGAGTATTCTGTGTCATTGAACACGTAGATCCTTCAAAACCAGGGTCGCATTGGCAGGTGAAGCCATTAAGACAATATCCATGACCAGAACAGTGATCAACGCAGCTGGGTCCAATGTATATGTTATCAATAGCCCAAGTAGGAGGAAGATCTTTTGAACTAAATTTTCCTTGGTACCAACGGAAACGGACATTCCTGTGATAGAAACACAAATTTATTAATAAAGCTTAAGATAAAAAAATATATACAGTGCAACTTGGATAATTCGAAGCTGAAGGGACCACTATAAAACTTCGAATTATCCAAAACTTCGAATTAAACAAGTTACATTTTTTAACTTTAATTTCAGGTTCACTGAATGCTTGAAAAGATTATTCTGTCAATAAGTAAATATTTATCAGAAAGATCATGGTATGAAAGACTTAAACACTATATGTATGTAAACAAAATAAGATTTATATTACATAAGCACATATTACATTGAATACAGAAAATTATAGTTTTTCAAAAAAATGTGCAATGTCTGATTGTTTTGTAGAATTCAGTCGCTTAAGATTAGCAAAATCATCAAGCATGTTTAGTGAACAGAAAACAGCTTCACTTAAGTTGGTTTGTCCTTCAATGTACAGACGAAATTCGGCGCTATCCTGTACTCGTTGGAGATTTGGCATTCTTCTTCACACCCTTTTCCACCTCGCGAATGACGGCGACCTTTTCAGTGAACGTTAAATTCTTGTACACGCGTGGTTTACTGAAAGACATGGTGACACTGACATCAGGAAGCTCGAATGGCGTCTGAAATGTCACGTGTCGAATGGCGTCACGTGTTGAACGATGGCGGGAAGGGGATTTCAGTTGTCACATGTCACAATGAAACGCCGAAAAGTCGTTATGGTTCGAAATTTTTTATAAAAAACTTCGAATTAAGGAAGTTGAACTTCGAATTATCCACGATTTTTTAACATTGATTTAATAAGAAATTCAAGGGACTAAGAGAAATCTTCGAATTAACCACGATTTCGAATTAAAGATGTTTGAATTATCCAAGTTGCACTGTATATATTAATGCAACTGTTCAGTAAAAATATTAAATTTTTCTTTTATTTTTCTAAATACAATATATTATAAATATAAATGATATTCTTATCCAGTTCAGTTTTTCCTTAAAAAAAATTCTGGTATACCCCACCCAGAAAAAAATAAAACATCAAATTAGTAACCTACATGATAGTAGCTTTTTGCTGCACATAAATTATTGTTGCTAATTTTTAGGAATTTTTTTTAGCCTTACCAGTTTACCATGCTGATAGATAAACTCTCATGTTCTTAGCATTTATTAATATCTGCTACTTTATTATACAGTATATATCTACAAGTTTACTCTGCAAGTTTCAATTATATTAAAATACATTTATCAAAGTAACTTATAACAATTCAATTCTTCATTAACAATGAGCTTCTATTAAACATTTTGGAGCTAAGTTTTTTTTTGATTGTCACACAAGCTAAAGCGAGTGCTCTGAAAACTTACAACAATTTTTATCAATTGGAGTGATTTCCAAATGAAAGTTAAATGAACATAATCTCAAATCAGAAGTGAAAATTCTTTGAAAATAATGATCTGCATAGAAAAATTATAATCAGTGTTTATTAAAGTGTTTTCTAATGTTTTTAATAAAAATAAGGACAAAGAAACCATATGAAACTTTAAAAGACAGTCATTAATGATTATAGTGTACTGTCAGATATATTTAGTATATAATTCTCATATATAATGTCTTACCTATTGCCATAATGATTTCAGACATAAATATTTAGTGTGGGTGTGAGCAAGGAGGGAGAAATGATTGCAAGTTTGAAGAAACTATTGTAGTTTATATTGAAAAATAACCTATAACTTTGTAAGTTGACATACATTATCTTTAAATATCTATATTTTATATGAATAATATTAAAACATTTATCCAACCGTAGCATTCACACATCTGAAAGAGAGGAAACAAGTGCGAAGTAAGGAGTGAAAAGTAATCTTTCAATATGTCTGTCTGTTCTGACAGTGTTTTCAATTGTAAGATGTAAATTAAAAAAATTGCTATGTATCAAAAACTGATCAGTATATTATGAAAAAACAAAATTCTTGATGAAAAAGAATGCAATCTTTTGAGATGGCTTAAATAGATTTTCTTTGAAATGCTTACAATATCATTACATTAAGATACAAAGTTAGGTACAAATAATTAATTCAGTTTTAAAATTGTTATTTAAAAATAAAATGAGGCTGTCTTACCCACATATTTGTAAGTTATTTAAAGGAATAATGATTCGTTTCCAGTGTTGGAAATTATTAGCATAAAATATGGACGGCACTTCTGAATGATGTAAGTGATCCCAAACATTCTTCACCAAAGACCAAGTTTTTCCAAAATCTCTAGAATATTCAAGCCGAACTGGACTTTCCTTGTGAACTATTTTTTCACAACCGACTTTGATCTAAAAGCAAATATAAAATAAGTCACTGGACAAAATTTTTCAGAAATACATATAAATTAATCCTAAAGTCTTAAGATTAAAAGTTAGTTCATTTTATTTTACTAATAACTCAGTTCAAACGTTTAAATACTTTTTCTTTGTTCAGTGCTAATATTTCTTCTTGATCCAACTACTTGATAGTTTACACCCATATCTCATTACACTTCTTCAGTCATTATTCATAAATCCTTCTGTCAGGAATTTGATAACAAATCACTTTAAAAGAAAAACACATCTTCATACTGTAATATTTTGTTATGAACAATGGCAACACAAATTTACAATACTCAAATTATTCAATTTTGTAAATAACTATTACAGCTGGGTTAAAGGCGCTGAGGGCATGAAATTAACCTACCCTTCCCTATCACAATGGTAAAGAATCATTCGGAGCCAATACTGTCAATGCCCCAAAAGAGCAAGGTCTGTTGAAAGAATCTTTAAAACTTCTTTAATTATCATTGATTCTTTTGCAGATTATATCATATTCAATGTGAAAACACTGACAATCCTGGACAAACTACAATTTGCGATTGTGCATCTGAAAAATCATTCTTAAATAAACACTTATTTTAAATTAATGTTACCATATTAATAATAATAGGTCTGTTTTGACCTCATCTTCAACCGAAATCTTAAATTATCAAAATGAGTTAGCTGAATTTAATTTAAGATCCATTAGTAATAAGAAATAATAAGAATTTATTTACTTACATCAAATTGAATCACTGTATCTTCAGAAACTTGTAAGTCTCGGGTGAATAAACCATGAACACCTTCTCCAGGTTCAAACTTTAAGCTATGGCGGAATTCACCTCTGTACAATTGAAAAAATAAATATAAAATTAATAATCCTACTTACATTGTAATCCATACAATTTATGGCGATTATTTGCTTTAATCTAGGAGTGGTATATGATATGTGACATCTCTGTAACTATTTTATTAGTTTATTTTTGTTTAATATTGTTTAAAAAACTTGAAAAAGGAATGAAGTAAAGAATTTCCGAAAATTTGTTGAATAAATATATAATATAATTTTTTGTGGAGATGATGTTTATTTAATAATATGACAATAAGTAGAAAGGAAATTAGAAAGAAGTATGAACTTAAAACATTATTTGCTTTGTTATGTAACTAAACTCCAAGGGCCCAAGACATTTGTGTTTTGGAGCCATTGGACTAATGAGCTTATAATGTAGCAATTACTATCACATAATTAACAAAGTGATAGTAATTGCTCAAATAATGCACCTTCACATAAATAAAAATGATAAGAAGATTGACAATGTCCCTGAATGGATCTTCAGTTCTATTGGATCTTGTTTAAACCTTTATGTTGGACATTGTTGATCATCTTTTTTTTTTGTTAATTGCTAATTACAGCATGTGACAATCACTGCTAGGAATTTTGAGGCTTTAGAATAGCACAACAGAGTTCAACTGTTTGAAGATCGACAAACATTTGTTCTTTCTCTGATTTCAGCTGATCCATTATACATTCTAATTGGAATTGTAGTCAAAATCTACAGACAACATAGTTTACCTATATTTCCTGAGAATAACTTCTCAGTAGATCATAAGTTATATCCTGATTCTGTTTAAGACTTATCTTTAAAGTCTATGTTGTTTGTGTAGCAGGTTATAAAGAATCAGATCTGTAATACTGTAATATAAGTCTTAAGGTAATCTTATGAACAGTCAAATGTATAGAAAGGAGGAGATTTTTTTTCTAATCTAGATGATAACAATTGCCAATATTTCAGCTTAATAATCCTTAACTTCTTAAAGAGAAGTTTAGAGTGTTTTAATCATTAAGAACGCTGTAAGAGCCTAGAAACATCTCTTCTAAACCTTTGGAAAGAACAGCAAGTATATAACTTTATATCATACTGCTTTAGTTTAGATTTAAAAGTAAAACTGGAAAAAAAGAAAGAAAGAAAGAAAAACAACTCTAGTGAACTTGAAAGTTAACAAAAAGTATTTTGATAGGAAACAAAAATTAGAAATAAATATACTTACTTATTGCAGAATGAGCCTATTTTTCCATTGGGCCAATCAAGCCATGCATCAGGTTGAACAGATTGCTCAAAAGTTTCATACAGAACATTAGGATTGACTGCCATTCCAGCAATAACTATACTATCTACGGCCCAATCAAATGTATCAAATCCTACAATTTGTATAAAAAAATCCTTTGTTAATTTGTAACAGCCAAATCAAATACTTAAAAAAAAAATCAAAGATAAGGAATTGGACTAAGTTTTTCTTTAATATTAAAAAAGTGTAATAGGCAATGGAATGGAAATTGATGGATGAGGGATAAGAAAAGAATCTGAGAAGGTACAAGGTTTATTTTTGAAAAAATAAGAATAAATTAAAGATGAATTTCCAGTAGTATCCTTCAAACTGAATTAGCCTTGGATGTAGATTAAAATGATAAAAAAATGAATAAAACCTTTAAATACATGAATAAAATCTGTAACTACCAGAATACGAGTAATTGGCAAGATGTCTGACTAAGAAGCCAGATTTGATCCCTGTGTTGTTGGGGGTTTTTCCCTGGTTCTTTCAGCTCGGGCAGATCCCAAGGGTTCACACTCAAGCCTGGATAGAAAGGAGACAGGGTTACTTTGCTGGGAGCTAAATGCCAGTAACCTTACATCTTGTGATCCTTTGGATACCCTAGGCCAACAGATTGACCTTTTAACTTTATTACAGAAGAGACAATAAAAGAATTGTTTCCAGATGTAATGATTATGTTTGCAAGTCCCTGTATTACAAAAAGAAAGATGTGAAACAAGTTTATTTGAAAATTAGAATTAAACTCTTTATGGAAAATTAGTAATTACTGGGATGAAGGAAAATAAAAGACTTACGGTACATGGAAGCCTGAACATGTAATTTTCAAATGTCAAGAGATGGATACAGATACAATTACCAGCAACAGAGTAAGTGAAAAATAGAAAACAGCAGTGGATACAAACTCTAAATTCTAAGAAAATAAGCGGAAAGATTATAGGTTTCTAGTAAAATAAATAGGGAAGGAAAAGGATCAATAAAGGGGAGAAAAGGAAGGACGCCAGAATAATAATAATAAATCAGTATACACATCAAGACTGGACTCAAGAAGGCTTAACATATGAAATTAAGAAGAGAAATTGATAGTTGGTAATGTCAAAATAAACAGGATAACAAGATGGGAATAATCCAACAATTTCAGAATACAATGCATATTCTATCTTCTGAGATTTAAGTCAAAAATTAAAAAAAGGCAAAGAAATACTGATTAAAAAAATCCATAACCATGTTTTCAAAATTCCTAGTTACATTAAATATTAATATATTAAGAAGAAAAAATAGTTGTAAGCCACTAATATGAAAATAATGTCACTCACTTGATGAATTTATTTGCTATACTTGGAATTTATATTTTTAAATTTTCATTTTAAATAGCTATTAATTGTGGGATTTTACCTTAATTTTGGTATTATGTTAATGGAATTGGATTTACCATTATGTAAGGGCTGCCATAAACGAAATCTAGTGGAATTTGTTTTAGCTGCAGTAGATAATAAAACTGAGAAGAACACAGGAGGAGTTTCCTCTGTAAAACGCATTTCCTTTAAAATTAAGGGAAAAAATAAAATATTAATATTTATTATTATTAAAATATTATTTTAATAATAATAAAGATGATATGATTAAAAGAGATCATGTTTAATGTTAGTTTGGTGATAAAAATATTTTTATCATCAAATAACTTAAAATTCATAGTGATTCTTGAAATATAATAATTAAAAAAAATAGGTAAATTAAAAAAGAATTACTTTATTTACTTTTCTGGATAAAAATACTGAATTAAGACTATGTACTTGCAGCATGTTCTTGGAAAAAGCCATATGTCTTCATCTTACACAGTTGTCAATTTTTCACTGAGATTAGTATTAATGGCATCCTCAGGACAATCACATCATTTAATAAAACAATGACGAAGACATATCGCATATCTAAGAAGATTGCTGCAAGTCATTATCTCTTTGAAATTAAGACTACGATTTAAAATTTCAATGACTTAACTGAGACAGTAATCACTTATGATTTTTTGTGTGTGTTTTGTTTCAATTGACATTTTTACTTATTTACCTTTAAGAGATTCCAGGTGATGCCTCCATTATTAGAGAACTGCAAGAGAATACTGTTGGAATGGGAGACATTTTTCTCAGTTGAATGTCTGCATCCATACTTCAATGTAAATTGTATAAACTGAACATGAACAGCATCAAGATCCTGAGTTACAGCCATTCGCAAGCCATCCTTTCAAGAAAGACAATCATTACTATTCTAATGCTTGTTTTTTTCATTTCAGAACATCTTTATAAATTTCTCTCTTTACATTTTGAATGTATAAAAACAGTAATGGTAATTTAGAATGTATAGTGACAATAGAAATAATTTTACAACACTTTTATATATATATATATACACTCTGTTGCAAAAAATTCGAAGCACCATGAAGGAAGTTACTGTGTTTTTTAAAAATTAAATATGCGTAAATCTCATTCACAGGTAATGAAATGATTACAATTTCAAGGTCGTAGGACCTTCACTGGCGAGCAATTGCACATTGAATGTTCAAATCAGTAATTGGTGGAACCTCCTCTGGAGGCAATGCATGCTTGTGTACGTCGAGGTAAGGAGTGATAAAGATTCCTAATCTCATTCTGCAATACATTGTGCCAGCCATTCGCACTTGTTGTTCCAGATCTGCGACAATTTGGGGTGCCCGAATCTGGCGGCCTACCATGTCCCATACATGTTTGATTGGCGAAAGGTCTGGTGACCTTGCTGGCCAAGGAAGAGTATCAACAGCACGGAGGCACTCCAGAGATATGCGAGCCGTATGGGGCCTGGCATTATCTTGTTAGAAAATAGCTCAGGATGACCTGCCATAAAGGGTAATGCAAACGGTCGCAGGATGTCATCAACATATCGTTAAGCTGTTACAGTTGTACACAGGATGACAAGGGGCGACCTGCTGTCATAAGAGATAGCACTTCACACCAACACAACAGGGGTACTGGCTATATGCTCTGTAAAACGAAGGGGCTCCTGGCCCCAGCACCTCCAAACATGGATCCGATGGTCATCTGCTCTAAGACTGAAGCGGGATTTATCACTGAACTCCAGATGACACTGTCGCTGTTGTGGGGTTAAAGACAGACATCTTAAAGGCTGCTGTGTGTGTGTGTAATCCAACCTCAGCCAAGCGCCATGTGATGGTGGAACATACCACGGGTGGTATGGAAGAGACTGTAGCACGTTGGATGGCAGACAATGATGCCGTTGGGACAGTTTGGGCCTGTCGCACAATCATCCGATCTTGCCTTGCAGTCATGCATCTTGGCCTTCCAGAGCCTTCATTACGCCAATGAGTTCCTTGCACAACCATTGCTGCCAGCACCTTTGCACAGTAGTGTCCGTACGGTGCAGGTGGCAGCCTATTGCTCTGTATGATCATCTAGCTTCACGCATCCCGACTACTAGACCATGCTCAAAGTCACCCAATTGGCGATAAGGTCTTTGGCAACATCGCAAAGGCATTTTTGGTTGACAATGAGAAAAGATAACCCATCAACAAATTGTTACCTGTTTTATACGTTGCTACTTGCACAGCAGAAATGCACGGTATGACCGACATTAACACTCACTGGTCTTGCAACTTTAATCATTTGCATATGTGGTAAAAAGGAATTTTCATGCGTAATTTCGGAATGATCGGATTATTTTTTAGGGGTGCTTCGATTTTTTTGCAACAGAGTTATCTCCAGTATTGATACTTAGCAACTAATTTCATATACAGGGCAATTCTAAATTTCCTACATAAACTTTAAAGGTAGGTCAAGAATACAAAATAAACCCTATTCATAGTAGAATTTATGTCTGCAAATGCCACTATGGAGGCACACTAAGGTTCAGAAATAAAAGACAACAAGTAAAGTAGACAACATGTTTCTTAGCCCTATCTTTACAATATGACAGTAAGGTGTACATAATTATGCCTGTTTTCGTCGAACGATCCAGTTTTACACAATCTCTGGTGCAAACTTATGATGATTGGGCAAATGTCTGTTGGGGACCATTCATATACAATCGTACAGCGGCTTGTCCATTTCTGTTAGCTACCCCACAGGCTAGATGCATATCTGCCCTCTCAGCTTTAGTAAAGCGAAACATCCTATAAAAACGCCACAAATGGCTTACACTGCCCAACTAATATGCTGTGAAACAGGGCCCTTTAGCACATTTGGGTGGCATTTGCAAACATATGTTCCACTGTGAATACAGTTT
>JAFIDM010010028.1:28608145-28618170 GCA_023159025.1 Thereuonema tuberculata | reverse complement strand
AAATAAATAAATAAATAAATAAATAAATAAATAAATAAATAAATAAAATAGTTGTATCTGGAAGCACTAATCCATGAAACTTTGCCTGTAAATCAATTTTAATGTTGGTCCTTGTGCAGGACGAGAAATAGGAAAGTTAGGGTGAACAGTACAGCAATGATTCTTATCTTTATGTACCTTAGATAATCATAGCACTGCACTGCTGTTCTGTCATTTAGAAAGTACAGTAAAACCCCGTTATTACTACGCTCCCGCTTATAGCACTATCCCATTCTTTACGCTGCTTTCATACAGTCCCTGGAATTTTCTATATAACTCTGTATACTTTTAACTATATAACTCAAATCCCGCTTGTAGCGCTTTTTTTATATCAGGAATTTTGTATCGAAAAGAAATGTAACACTAAGATTCTTTTCTTTCCCTGGTAGGATGGAATCTTTGAACTCTTTGAAGTGCGGGTCTGTGATGCAGTAGTGCAAAATGTCGAAGCGGAAATCCCTTTCTATAAGTGAAAAATAGCAAATTCTCCATAAGTACGACGAGAATTCTACACTAAATCAGAAGGATTTTGCAGAATCTCTAGGAATTCCCTCATCCAGTCTGAGAACAATAATAAAAAATAAGAATGGAATTACCAATGCAGCGAAAGGTGGTTGCAAATGTAAAAAAATAAAGTGTGGAAAATATGAAGATGCCGAGGAAATTCTAATTGAATGGATTCATCAGTCCCGTGATGCATCAGTGCCATTAAGTGGCCCAATCATTCAAGAAAAGGCACGTGAAATAGCGGGCAGTGCACTAAATCTGCTCCGAAAATATATTAGGGTTGCTCCTAGTGGTGTATCAATTGATGTTAATAATTACTTGAACCGCATTGAAAATGTCACAATTCATAACAGTAGCACACACACACGGCAAACCACAATCGAAGATTTTTTTTAACAGGAAAGAAGCTCACATTTGCACTATATGTAATGCAGAATCATGTATGTTTCCTGTAAAATGGTGTCTAAATGTTTACCCATCTCATAAATCATTTCCCGTCTATAGAGCTATCCCGCTTATTACGCTTGTAGGTCATGGTCCCTTGACGAGCGTAATAACGGGGTTTTACTATATACCACTTCCCATATTAAAGCCATTCTTCAAATAACCTGTCTGCTCAAACCAACACCAGTTCAGATGTACATTATAATGCAACTTACAATGTTGTGCATTAAGTTACAAACTATGTGATGGAGGTTATGATTAGTACTTGATTAGTAGTTGAACAGTGGTACATGGTGCTACAAAGTAATATATCTCTATAAATAGTAGAAACCTTAATACTTTGCCTTATTATTTGTAAAGGCCTATCACAGATCCTTTGTTTTTTCCTATGGCACAAATATCATGTGATTGTAATTATCAATGTGACTCATATTGTAGTATGTCGGCATAAATAGCCAGTTGCAAAAATACCCTTCTTAAATTTGTTCTGAATGTGACAAGTAGTTGATGGAATATTGTTATGAAACTTCTATAAGTGGTTGAATGATGGCTGGATTACAAAGGGGGAGGGGAAGGGGTAGTAGATTATTGCACTGCTGGTAAAGCAAATATGAGTCTATTATTGGTGAAAACTACTTCTCTTATTGATGCTAATGGAAAAAAATTCTAGGTTTAACATTGTTTGTAATAACTTCAGGGTGGACATTTTCCAATTATTTGGGCTAGGTCAGCAGATGAGAGATGATACCTAAAATACATTCAATTGTAAAATGCTTACAAGTTTGGAAATCAACAATGTTTTTAGTTTAAGAAGTGTGGAGAAAAAAAGTCGACTTTTCTACAAGAAATGCAAAAAAGAAATTGCAGTTGAAATGATGGTGAATTAATAGTGTAAAACTTCTGAAAGGAGAACCAGAGTGAGGTTTACAATCTAGCAAATATAACTTAGATTGAATTAAATACAGAAATAATATAATCTTTTTTCTACTCTCGATGAAATTCTTTCAATATTTTGGCTCAGTACCTTGAGCCTCCATAGAAGTTCGAGAATTACATTAAAACATCCATGTCATTACTTTGATGATGTCAATAATGGCAAGGCTCAAGGTGCTAAGCAGAAATACTGAACAAATTTTACCTAGAATAGAAAAAAAATATCTCACCAACGACTATAATATATGGATATTTAATCTACAAATATTTAGGTACCGGTAATTAAAAAAAAATCTCCATTTTACAGAACTGTATTAAATTCATAATAAAATATTTAAAAAATAATCTATGAAAATGTACAACCAATCATATGAAACATATAAGTAAAATAAGTTATATGTATACGTAAATAGTTAAAGTCACAGGATTTTTTTAAAATGAAAATCTTGCAAGTAACTACAGAAATAGATATAAAACAATGCAAGTTTAGAATAATTATTGTTTGTAAATAAATAATGTTGTCCTGTAAGTCCAATGCCGTAGAGCCGGACTTTCCATACTTTTATGGGCCAAGACCCACTTTTGAAAGTGGTAATTTTTCACGACCCATTCTCTTGTAATGCGTATTTTAAAAGGAAGGGGGGGAGGTTTGAATAAAAAATATCACTTAAAATACTTTTAAATTTTTTTATTGAATACACTTAATATAAAAATTTATTAATCAGATACATAATGAGGTGTATGTGAAGAATATTTTAATATTTAATGCAACCCACCCAAAATCAGCTGCGACCCACACTTTGAGAATCGTTGCCCTAGAGTAAAATTTAAGCAACTTAAAAATAAATTATGTAGTCAATGAAAGTACATACACACAATGACCTTGAGAACAGTAACCATGTCCAGAGCAGAGCCAGGGACAATCACTTCCTAAGTATATGTTATCCAAAGCCCATGACGAACCAGAAGCAGAGTAGGATTTTTGAACCCAACGAAACCTTGTAGTTAGAGATCTGAAATCAATAAAATAAATAATCATTAATTTTATATTAAGTAAAAAAAAAATCTAGAAAAAAGTAATGATGCAGCTTTCTTGATATCATTTTTTTTAATATTTATTTATAATATTAGAAAATTTCAGAAGGCTTTATTTCTCAAGATATTATTTAAATTAGAACATTTTATAAAGATGATAAGGCCTCTCTTCATTATTACAGTACCTTTTCTAACTGCGTATCTTTTTGTATAAAGCCTCATAATTTGTCGTAATGACTGATATTAAAAAAAAAAAAAAAACTCCATTTAAAGCAAATTTTCTTCAAATTTACTACATAATCTATCTTTACTTAAGCAAGTATTAAACAAAATTATGAATCTGTGTTTGAATCAACAATTGTGAGGATAATAATTCAGCAACAAGATGCAAGACAGGAAGCTATTTTTAACAATTTACAACAAACATAATGTACAGTACGTGACAAGACTCTTAATAACCCTTTGTAGCTAAGGAAGAGGGAAAAGACATGAGGTTTTAAGATCAAGAATTTACATTTTAAGGAAATTCTCATAGAGTCAATTAATTTTTAAGAATAGCCTACAAAATTAACTGCAATTGTAGAATTTCTGTATATAAGAGGTCTGGTACGAAGCTACTCACATCAGCTTCTATTTTGTCATATCATGACATCTGAATTGGTAGAACACTGGTTATTAAGTACCTAATGTCGACTAAGAGAAGATCAAATATTTATTACAGAGAGGAATGATTTTTCATCAGAAAACTTAAAGAGTCTATTTCAAAACTAATTAATTTAAATATTTAATGTAGAATATATTTTTATTCATCGACTAGAAGACATAAAAAACTCCAAAATTTCCTTGGCAATAAAGGCTTTATTAACACATGTATATTCTGGTTTTTCTAAATAATTAAAAATAGTTTCATATTCTATATGATGCTACACTATTATTATCCTTACTATCGTTGATTGAAATGGGAATTTGTAATTTTTTTTTTTTTTTTTCATATTTGTACAAGGAAATGTTTTAATATTATTACTGTGAATCTTGACAAAATACTGCATAAGATGCTAATTAGTTCATCTTCCCTACATGAAAGAAAATTATCTAAGATTTTTAGTGAACTAACCTGAAGCAATTTTTTTTTTAATTCACTACGCAAGATTTACAATTAATATTACTGCCAGCTACTGTTGATCAACTATTTGCAAAGAAATATATTAATTATGATTGATTATCAAATATAATCTAACAAACAAACTGCGAATATTGCACTGCAAGAAATCAAGCCGGTCTTTTTCTCATCTTATGTAGTCAAAACTATAGTCATGTAATTTATTTAATTTTGTGATTAAAACTGTGTAAAAATTCATTTAACCAGGTGTACCAGCTTGATTTTTTGGAGTGCAACTATAAACAGTATACCTATTATTAAGTCAATGCAAACTGCGGATATTTCTTAAAAAAAAAAATTAAAAATAAACTGACATACAGAGTTAGATAAAGTCATTTTTTTAAATTATAATTATTTCTAATTACATCAATTCATTACATTAACAGAAATCTTACACAACATATGATGGAAGATTGATTGTTACTCGTGTCCAATTGCTATATCTGTCTGTTTCATAAACACTTCCAGTATGATAACCATTACATCCCAAATCAGAAGGAAAGCAATCTTCAACAACTAAGTCCCAGGTTCTTCCCATATCTAAGGAATATTCTAGATAAATTTCCAATTCATCGGAGGACTGAGTACATCCTAAAGAGATGTCAAACTGTAAGAATGTGGCTGGTGTTATCTCAAAGTCCCAGGTTTCTGCAAAATACTGATCATCTGTTCGAGAAGAAATAAAATAAAATATTCAAATATATACAAAACATTAAAATAATTATAAGTAATTACCTGTGATGGAAAAGATAGATAGAAAAAAATTATTGTCAGTTAGAAGCACAATCTAATAAACAAGTCTCATATGTCTGGCATTTTCTGTTTTATGCTGCTCAAAAATTCCAAAGGAATTAAGTTAATGAAGTGACCGCAACTTCAACTTGCTTTTCAATAGATTTTATATTTTCAATAGATTCATAAAGAAATCAAAAAACATTTTTTTTTTTTTTAACATTTCTTATTTCAATTGTTGTAACTGCTGAAATAAAGGAATGCAGGCTCGGTATCCTAAATCTGAAAAGCTTAGAAATGAGAATATTTTGGATTTTATTTTTTTCTGGATTTTGGAGTACATGATATTATGGAGTTGAAATTGCCAGGGTTTTTGTTTTAAAAGTCTTTCTTTTATCTTAAAAATATTGACATGATTTCTTGTTCGATAATGAATTCGCACTGTTCCAGTTCTCCAATGAGTTCATAACACGTTTCTTTACCATGTTGTTTATAAACAAATTTACTGCAATTTGAACAATTTCCTTTTCATTGCAAAGTTATGGATTTTGGAATATTTCAGGTTGGGGATACTCCACCTGTAATAAATTATGTTTTACATATAATGGAATAAGAAGTGTTTAAGATAGAAAAATGCTTTCAAACATCAAAATTTAAATAGTTATAATATTTTTATAAAGATAAGAAGGGCAAGAGAGCAGATGAAATTATTAACAGATAATATGGCTACATATTAAACTAGATAAAACTAGATAAAAGCTGATTTGTTTGAGGATTGTGTTATTGAGCTTTTACTATATTTCTTTCTTTTTGTCAAAACTAAATGCTCATTTGAGAATATCTTGTATTTTTTGTTAATATTTTGTTCCAGACTGATCTTTTCATTATGCAATAGCTTCTTATGGGAAAATGATTCTTCAATGAATGTTAAACAATTAGCATTCTCTGAGTATTGAATTTTTATTTTATTGTATATTTTTTGTAAGATTCCTATGTTAAAAATCCTATCAGCTGTATATGGTTGGGATCTCCCCCTCCCTCAATATTTTACTTTTTTTACTATGTAATTTTTCATGGGAAAGTTCATTAGGATTCAGATAAAACTCCCAAATGAAAGCTCACTATTCTTGAGTTATTATTATTTTTATTAAAGATATGTGCTTGACTGAACAATTCAGATCTCTTATTACATTTCTATGAAAAACTATTAATGTACATTGAAATTATTAAAATAATAATAAAATAAAAAATGGCTTTTTTAATATTACTTTATTATTATCATTATTATTATTACTTACAAGTGAATTATTATTATTATTTTAAATATTTTCCCCCTCTCAATGATAATAAGGATCATTGCAATTTTCTTTAAACTAAGTTTTGACCAATTTATTTCAAATTCTCTACTTATTTAAATCACAACTTTTAGCCTCAGAGTAAATTTATATTTGTTATTTTCAATAGTTTTCATTGGAAGAATCGGAAATGCTTTTTAATTTTCCATAGTCCTGGAGGTCTCACTAAATTTTTAAGAAATCCAAAAATAAGAAATTCGCTCAGTAAATTCATAATCATAAACATTTTGATATTACTTTTAAGCAACATAAAAGTCAGAAACTAAAATTATAATTCAAATTTATTTAGTATATTTTCTTTAAAAAATATAGGAAATATAACTCTTCATTGGCATTTCAGTGATTATGAAAAATGATATTGTCATATCTATTAATCTAGTTAACATTAGCAAGTGAAATATAACAATTAATCATACTATAATTAACTAAATAAAAATTGTTTTTCACTCTTAAATAAAGACAACATAAAAACATGCAACCGTACAAAAGATTTTAAATATATTGATATATATCAATAAAATTTAAAAAGTAATTATAAACTGTCCAGACATTTTTGCCAGTCCACAGATTATGTCATCAACTACAGTCGTACAAAACATGGGTAAAGTATAATATTTACAAGCAGCAGAAAAGGGGAAATCAGGTAACTAGTTAGTAGCTCGATCAATGGGACAAAGACGAACAGTGATTGGAAAATAAGTTGTTTTGCAATGCTATCTGCTAATCTGAGAGCAGCAACGGAAGTGTAAACATGAAACAAGGTAGGGAAAGCGATTAGAAAATCAATCACAATGCTTCGCAATGTCTTCTGATAAGAAAATATCATTGATATTGCTTTAAATTTCTTATTATTATAAATGTGATTGTTGCGATTGTTGTGCTTAATGATAATTTAATGATATTTTAATGATACTTGCCTATGTGACAGAGACAAAACGGGAAAGTAAGTCTGCTGATTTTATCAGAAGACTAAAATTACTGAAGTTTATGTTTTCAATAAAATATTCAATATGTCCAGAACATTACAATGAGGCTATGAAATTGGACTGAGCTGATAATGCTTACATCTAGTGGAGTAACAGTAAATAACCGCGCGGTTGGCGATGTCACTATGATACTGGCCTCTCACCTCTGAGTCCCGGGTTCGGTTCTCATGTGGGTTTCGTTGATGGTGGCGATCCGCGCTGGGCAGGTTTTCCCGGGGTTCTCCCGTTTCCCCTGCATTTCTCACACCATCCTTTCTCAGTCTTTCTCTCCGTCTGTCCTTCTTTCCGTGGGATAGTACAAAAGATCTTTCAGGTCGACGTGCTCAGCAGTCATGCCACCCACTTACAATTAATCTAATCTAATCTAATAGTAAATATAAAAATGTCTATTTGCATTGTTATGTCTAGGATATTAAAAAGTGACACTATGATGCTACAGCCTCATATTAACTACATCAAATGAAGAGAAATAACTATTTTCCTTTTTTTTTTCCCTACAAATTTCTTTTAAGTCACTTGCTTAACTTGCAGAAAAAAGCTTCGTCTCAGAATAAAAATCAAGAATATTATCAAATGTTATAAATAAGTTATACAAAAGAGATAGAAATCAGTCTTTTTAAAAATGAGAGAAAGAACAAAGGCAAACTTACAGTGACTACTTTTAAATTCCAAGCTAAAATCTGGTTTATTACAGGTAATTCGTGGTTCTCCATGCTGAATCTTATACCAATTCTTGAATTGCATTGGATCAAAATTATCATAAAAGGTAGAAGCACTCGTTTCATTAGCAGCAATAATCAGGTCATCCAAAGTCCACTGGGCTCGTTTGTCTGAAATAGAAAAAAAAAAAAAAGATCAAAACAGCATAAAATTCAATGAGTGAGTATATAAAAGAGAATTCTTACCAATATTTATTTACATCAAGATAATGGATTTAAATAATAGTACACAGCAATTCAATGTAGAAATATTACAGTATACTCTCGATATCTCGAACTTCGATATCTCGAAAACCTTGATATGTCAAAAACTTATTTTTCCCCTTGATATTACGTATTCATATAATATTAATTTTAATTCTTATGTCGAAGAGTTTTCACTCAAAACCTTGTTATGTCGAATATTTTTCGATGACTTTGCCGCTATTTTTCGAATAGAAAGATTGGTTGAAGAACAATTTCAAAACAGATGTCGCCAGGCCACGATACTGGACTTTTTTAAGAAATTCTAGCAATGTAAGTTCATTGTATTTTACTAATTCTTTTCAATTTAATGTAATTATGTTCAACTACTTTTAAAAATTAAAATTATCTTTGCTGTATTTAGACTTATTGTCAACTATCATTACAAATTTATACTTATTCTCATCTCTGAAAACTCTAGAATATTATTAGAATATTATTCCGTATCTTGTGTTTTTACGTGAATTTTTATGTTTTGGTTATGACCTTGTTATCTCGAAAACTCGCTATCTCGAATTTTTTATAGCGTCCCTTCGACTTCGAGATATCGAGAGTATATTGTATCATTAAAAAAAGTACAATTAAAGTAAAACACATTAAGTAATTAAAAACTTTATGAACAAAGTTTGCCTTTTATTTCTATATAAATTTTAATTAAAGAATAAAAAAATACGTACAATGGACATTAAACATATCCATGCAAATTTCTTACACAAATGTGTTAAAAAACTAGAAACTAAACTGACTTAGTAATTAGAGAATTTCTATTCTTTACCATTCAGTGATTGAGGTTCATCTCCAAGTGGCTGCCACCAGCGGAATCTTGTGATTGGTGTCTTAGCTTCTTGGGGAAGTCTAATATAAACCGTTTTTGCATTTTGATAAAACAAATCTGACTTCAATTCTAACAAAACATGCCAACTGACTCCATTATTCATTGAATATTGGACAATAACGCTTTCATTGTGTGATTTAGGCATCTGACATTCATTGCTGTTAGATTTGCTTCCAATCTGAATGGAAAACTGTATCATTCTAAGAAAAGAAAAAAATATGTAAATGTTAATTTTAAAATTGAGTGTTTTGTGATTTTCTAAAGATTTTTTTTTTAATACTTTCAAGAAAAAAGAGAAAATTAATAAACTTTCAGGAACAATTAAATTAATCAGTAAAAAGTTTATCGAATGTTCAGAAATTCTAGATTTGCAATAAACTGAAAGGAAGACGTTTCAATTAATTGCCGAACATTAATGTGAAAACAAAACAAAACTATCTTATATGAATTCATTTTGTTCATAATATTTGTGATTTTGTTTTTAGTTGCAAATTCTTACATCTAAAAATTTTAATTATATTTGTCTTATTTAATAATTTGCTTTATTTAACCAAAAAAGGAAAGAAAATTTGCAAAAAGAGAGCGTTAATATTAAAGCAAACTTTTATAAAAGTAATATAGTTTTTACTAGAAAAAACACAAATGCAGTGGCTTGGCTTTATTTTAAATGTTTGAAATGTGTAAGGAAATGCTTCAGAAAGCCAACAATATGTTGAAAAGTTCTCTACACTACTTATCTGTGGCCACTAAGGGTTTTGTTGGAATTCATAAACTCCACCAATGAAGAGGAGGAAGCTAACATATTCATATATAATGTAAGGACAGAAGTGAAGTTTAGGAAGGAACTATGAAGAAGAAAAATCTACATCACAATTTTTAAGTATGTTGTCGAACTAACTATAAAGCAAAAGACACACAAGACTAGACTAAAAATTTAAAATTATATTTAAAAAACTGCACAAACTAGTTTCAAGTTACCCAAGCATACCTCTTTTTCAATGTGACAAGCTCATCCAATGTAAAAGTCTTTATTAAGAT
>JAFIDM010010028.1:28572199-28588145 GCA_023159025.1 Thereuonema tuberculata | reverse complement strand
TATTTTAGAATATTTTTAAGTTCAATTATTTGGCAGAATTTAGGTTCACAAGCTAAAAACAAAAATACACAGAGTGAGTAAACTTGATTTGAAATGAATAGATATATCTATTATGGATACTAAACATCTGTATGCACTCCTCCATGGTCTCTGCACAGATGGATGCGTTTTCAGGTCTGTATGCTCATTTTCTGTAGCATTTGTGCTATCATAGTTATGAAGGCATTGAGCACAGCCATCTGCAACTCGGCGTTTCACCATGTGATTGCGATTATGCCTTGATGAGCTTTTCCCGAACAGATGGGATTGGCCAGGAATCCGAGAACTTTTCTTCATCTTTGCCACCGTGCAGCCCAGATCTCACCAAGCCAGACAATTCTGTGTGAGAAATCATTAAACAGGAATTCTGCAAACAGCAGTACATTTCCAACGCTAAGTTGCAGATTGCTATGTGCAATGCTATTCACAACTATGACGGCACAAATACTACAGAAAATGAACATATGGATCTGGAGATGCATCCGTTTGTGCAGAGACCATAGAGGAGTGCATACAGATATTTTGGATCCATAATAGGCACATGAATTCATTTCAAACCCAGTTTACTGATAGGTATTCAAACTTTTTGTGCATTCTGTACAAATAGTTACAGTAGGAACAATAAAGAACTGCAATCAATTTCAGTTCAATAAACAAGAATGGTACTCTTTCTTGATAGATAGATAGATAGATAGATGCCTCCTACTATTGTACCTCTGAAGTGTAATATTCCTTTTTATTTATCCGTGACTTTCCACTTCAAGAGGCTTTACTAAAGCAAAAGCAACCACAAAGATTGTTAAATCATTCCATTTTAATCAAGAAGTTAAGGCAATTAACTAATGAGAGTATCTTAAACTGAATTTGACAGTTGTGAGTAAAATATGATTGTTACAGAAAAGTCTTTGTATATTTAACATACAAAGAAGACCATTTGCATATTCTTGCATTCAGTTCTCATAAAGGCCACAGCTAAAAACTTTGTCTGCGCATTATTCAGAAGATCAAGATGTAATTAGAGTGGTTCAAATGAATAGGAAAAAACCCATCCATTCCTTCTCTCCCAAACCAAAAACCTTTTCTCTCTACAACTTTCAAAATTTTAAAAAACTGTGTAGGCCATTCTGTTAGATGCTCACGTTTAAGATGGGACTGTGGGGATTGCCTGGGACTAGGAAGAGTTTACCCTAACCAACTTTAAAACATTTTTAAAGACTTTTTGAATTTATAAAATATTGCATGAGAAAAGTGGACAAAACATTGAATTTTCCCAATTAATATAAGTGAGACACTGACAAATAGAGAAGGTATTCTGTAAACATTTAACGTTTTTTTTTTCCCCCCTCAATTAAGTGAAATCGAATAAGACCATGAGACAGTTATCACATTTCACTTAAGACAGTTCACTTTTTTCTCCAATGTTCAGTCTTTGTTGAATAGAATGAAAAATGGTTCATTCAATCAATGTCTCTGCTTATGAAATGACTGTCTTCACACACACAAACAAAACAAGATTTGCCTTGTTAAATCTTGATATATGCAGATATAAGACAAGTGAGATGATAGGTCTTTCCTGTTACTGTAACCCTCTTCGGTGCTTTTGTGTTCCCAACAGGTTGCTTTGTAGGCGAGTAAACAATAAGTATCAAACTCATTGGCTGGAAAGATACACTTGCTCTATCTCTACAATTCTGCAGAATGACTAATATCATCCACTTTTCAGTGGTTTAATTTTACAGACAGTCAGGTATGCTTGTAATTTAGATAATCCACAGTGATCATTTGATCAATGAAGATGAATGACAATTTTTATTCAAAAAGAGACAAGAAAACAAAAGAACAGCACCTGAAACAAAGGTGCTGTTTGTTTCAGGTGTTGTTCTTTTGTTTTCTTGTCTCTTTTTGGTTTCTTCAATTCATCTCACAGCACGTTAAACTTTGGCGTTTTTTTGCCTTTTTTTCCCATTTTTTATTCATTGATACAAAATTTTCTGAACAGACCACTTTCTCCATTCATTTTTTTTTATTCAAAATGAAACAAACCCTTTATTTTTCTATTTGCTGTCTGACAGCAAAACCAGGCATTTATTAATCATAATTTGTTGAGCAAGAAATTAATTAAATATAGCAAGAGATTAGTTGAGGCCTTAAGAAGGAGAGTGAACTAACCCTTCTAAATAATTTTTTGAGATATTGAACACTAAACTTTAAATACTTGTACAAAAATCTGTACTGCACATATCCTTTTGTTTTGTTTTTTGTCTTTTTTTTTCTGCTACTTTGGGGATAATAGTGATAGAGCTTAGTCCATTTTACCAAAAGGTTGGTCCAAACAACTTAAAATCTTGGGATTTGAAGGTTGGTCTGCTCTGCCTCTTAAGGCCTCATTTTTGCATTATTTTGTAAAATCATACTAAATTCTTTAATCTCTTGTTGTATTTGTAAGACCACAACAGGAGTATCAAAAACAAAATTTCTGAAATCCAAACAAAAATTCAATGCAATTACGACAAAAAAGGATGTGTTGATCAGTCTGAAAATGCAACAATTTCAAATGCTCTGATGAAGATGTGTATACAGTGTAAGAATATAAATATGAAAGGAGAAATATGTCTGGACCGTACAACAACATTTTAGAATAATAATAAAAAAAAGCTGAAAAAATTTTGGAAAAAAACCTATTCAACAATTGTTTTCTGTAATGTTTAATTAGAAAAGCAACTACATTTCAATATGTTTTCAGAATACTTACCATGTAGGAGAAGGAAGACTAAGAGTAATTCGTTTCCATTCCGAAAACTCCGTAGAATCATAAATCGTGCCCTGAGTAAATTGTCTGTTGCAGTTGCCATTGGGAGGAAGACAAGGTTTCTGAACAAGCTGCCAGGTTAAACCATGATTAGTTGAATACTCCAGGTAAATCTAAGAAGAAGAAAAAAGAATGATTAATTTATCCTGTTTTTGTCAATTATTGAAGAAGTGAATGCAATGTAAAGTTCTATAATTATAATTATAATTAAGGCCAGTTAATTATAATCTAGTTATAACAGATTCCAAAATTTATATTTTTGCTAAGCCTTGTAGGAATCAGAGAAGAGCTTGGAGTTGAGAGCCTAAGTGAACAAATTAAATAATTCAGAAAAAAGAAAATGGGGAAATAATTATATCAACAGAATTAAAGACCGTACACTAGCCAAAAAGACTGTAGGCAAAAGATTACTTGATAAACTAAGAAAATTTAGATCAAGAATAAGTAAAAACATGATGAAAGCGATAATGGGTACAAAACTGAATACACGAAGAAGAAGACCACCAAGTCTTATTTCAGATATGTCACAAGTAATTAATTGTTCCAACACAGTACACTGGATCCTATGTGGCCAATGCTCCTCTGACTACGTGGGACAAACATCCTGATCCCTATCAACACGCATTAAAGAACATCAACAAGCCTTCAAAAACACAGATCCCACACGTTTGTATACCGTTATGCACTATAATGAGATGGGACACCCCGCCAACTTCTCAGCTGCTAAATCCCTTTCCCACCATAATAAACTATCCTATTATATAATCATTCCTTATAATCCAGCTTTCTATTTAATTAATCGTACAAAATTAGCTGTATAACTTTAAATGCTTGTGGGTGTTGTGATTTTTTTTGTTCGACAATGTATCGACATAGTACAGTCTATTGATAAAACTTTCGAATTTATATCCAGAAACAGGTGGACTTATACCAAGAAACTGATGAAAGAAGTGAAGAGAAATACAGCTGGGAAAGAAAATTTTCATAAAGACAGGAATGGAAAGAGAGCAAAATAAAAAGTAATTGATGTAAAAAATGAAAAATTGTTTTTGATAATTAATGATAAAGCTTGTTAAACCATATCATTTTATTTAAAAGGGATGCTACTGTATTACCTTATTATCCAGTCCTACAGAGAATGAATTACTGCATCCCATTATTAAGTCAAATTGAATCATAAAGGAAGGACCAATACTTAAAGACTTAGATTCTAAAAATCGCATCCCACCAACAGCTTTCTTGTTTTCATTTATGAACCTGAAAGAAAATTGGTTACTTTTAAATTGACAAAAAGTTTACAAATTTATATATTTTAATCCTTATTAAATTTTACAAATGAAGATTAAAACAATTAAATGAAATAAATGAACAACTCAGTACTTTATTAAAAAACAGTTATTTTATAATTTTTAAGTAAATTATTTTAACAGCAAGAATTATGATGAAAAGTTAATGAAGAATATCGTCATAGTTACAGAATATTTTGCGTTGTCCCTCATCAGAAGAAATGTAAAAAAAAAAGGATTGCTTAAATACATATGGGAAGGAGCAAATGTATTAATAGCAGTAATGGTTAGAGAAGATATCTATTAGTAACTTATTGTCACATCCATTAGTGCATTTTATACATGTTCAATGATTTTAATTTCAAATCATTCATTTGAATGAAGTTTGACATAAATTTAAAATCTATAACTCAGTGAATATTGCTTTTCTGTCTAAGAATGATACAAAGCTAGATGTAACGAGCACGTGTGGTTTTTACAACTATAATATTATAAATACCTTAGTGTTGAATCATGACCACAATAATCTTTGATTCTTCCCAAATGATAACGCACTGAATGATTGACAGTAGCTTCGTCACTAAAGTTTAGATTAACTAAATTGTATAAGATGCTTGTGACTGTCATGTCATCAATGGCCCACACATCTTTTCCTTCTCCAGAATGATATGGTTGCCAAATTTTAAACTGACAGGCAGTCTGTTTACTTGAATCAGGTAAAGGAATAGATAAATGCCTAAAAGAAAAAGAAAACTGAAGTAGGAAAACACGAAAAAAAAAGTGCAATTTTTTTAATTGAAAAATATCTGACAACCAAAGAATAACATTATTTGAGGTTCAAGACTCACCGTTATCCTCAGGGATCGATATGCTTAGTATATAAGAAAGCTGAAGCTTTTCTTATTAGTAATAAAATTAGTAGTAAAATATTTCTAATTAAAAATCAAAATGCTTGTTTATTAAAAAATATTAATATAAATATTCTGAATAAAACATGAAGACCTTCTATAAAGCCATCAACCATTAAACTATTTCTAAAGTATTGTGATTACATAATTACTCTTATTGTTAATAACAAATAATTATAAAAAAAGCACCAGAGCAGATAATGTTATACTTAAAGACAAGGTTTTGATAAAAAAAAAAAAGATCAAATGAATTTTAAGTTAATGAGATTATTTCTAATACCATTCTAAGAGTTTTTGATTCAAAGTATTTATCAAACAAAAAAATACTGAACTATTGAGTGTTTTTATATTTTCTTTCTAATAGAGATTTCTCCTTTTGGAAAACCTTATCTCATTCAATTCATAGAATCTTATTATACATACTGTGGATCCTTAAATCTATTATAATGTAAATGACGGAGAAGTTTCCATGTTAAACCTCCATTGCAAGAAAAGTGGATGAAGATACTTTCTGACGAGTGATCAGGAGATGGACAATCACTAGTATCAGACCAACTGCCAATCCGAATCGATAATTCTAAATATCTAAGAAAGAATTAAATAAAATACAAATAATTACTGAAAGCCACCATTTCTAGTTAGGTAAATAGAGGTATTAAATGCCTATATATATATATATATATAAACTGTACTTTTGCTGTAATGCAGCTATGTTCACATCCTTCAGAATTTTCCATTTCCCTGCAAAACTTTACATTTCTGAACCATTTAATCTACATTTTCATTTGATGAGATGATAAATCATGCAATTACTTAGAACTTACAATTATCTCTTACATTTCCTGCATTAGCATTGTTGAAGCCAGATGTTCATCTATAAAGAATTTAAGGTAAAAACATTCTTTACTGCATTGCAGTGACTTTCCTATTCTGCTTTGAATAACAGAATAGAGGGATCAAGAGTTTCACCATCTTATTGCACAATCCCTATGAATGAAATGCAAATTGTGTTTGTTAGTGTTTCACATATGGTGGATGGGAGAAGCAATGAAAATATTTAGATTAAGGGGACTTATTGCAGATCATGCAGGCCCATCGGGATTCAGAAGTATCAGCTCCCAATAATTCACAACTACTGGACAAAATTGTGTTAGTTGGTTAATTCTAAACCCTTCTACCTTTAACTGTAAGGGAAAAAAAAACAGTCTCCATTTTCCTGAGGGTTGTGTGAACCCTATGACTTGTCTGGAGAAGAATCACCTTGTGAAAGGTCACCAAACTTCAATGGGAATTGAACTTGGCTACTACAGTCCTCAGACCAGCACCTACACCACCGGACCATCAGACCCACAAAAAATATACAAATGGAAAGAAATTACTGGATGAAGAAAATCTGACATGAATTTATTGTACAGATATGTTTACAATAAAGATCCAATGAAAGATGAAACTTCAACTGATTTGGCGATTTTAAACCAGACAACATAAGATTCAATCAATAGCAATGGAGTGGTAAACAAACAATGTGAAGGATAAGAATATGAACAGCATTAAACAATATGTATAAAGGTTTCTAGTAATAAGAAAGTACTAGAAATAAGAAATATATCATTTAAATTAAAAATATAAATTACAGTGAAGACCAATGAAATATAGAAATCTAATGCTATTTTACTGTTTTAATTCCTACTATTTCTTTTCAGTCTTTAATGCGAGATACACTCTTTGATAAAAATATTGAAGCATCAGGAAGGAAGCGTCCAATTTGAATGAAACTTTGGAAGTGCCATTTCGATGAAGAGAATTGGAATTGATTCACATTTCACATTGAAAACACAAATCTTCATTGAACAGCAGCAGCATCATTGTTACGTTATCAGTAACAATGTTCTGCTTTGGCATAGAGTGAAACAAATCCTGATGTTGTCTTATGGCAGATCCCACTAAGCTTGCTGAAACTGCTGCTCCAAATGCCGGATGCACGATGATGGATGCACTTGACATCTAGCGTGTCACAAACGAGTTGGGGGTCCTGACAGGTCAAGGAAGAGAATGAATTGCTTGAGATACTGCTGGGAAATGTGTTTAGTGTGTGGATGTGCATTATCCTGCTGGAAAACTGCTCCTGGCAGGGATGACACGAAGCGTGAAACAATGGGTTGCTGGATCTCCTGCATGCATTGCTGTGAAATTTTAATTCCTCGAATCACTATAAAAGGGATCTGCAATCATAAGAAATTTGATGCAATGGCTCCCCACACCCTTACATCAGAAGAAATGACTGTGTGTCTGTTGCCAATATTGCCAGGATTTGAGCCCTGTCCAGTCCTCTTCCATAGAGTGAGGCCATGCTTGAGAGACATGATCCTGCTCCTAAATGGTTTCTTATTGTGTTAAGTGATGAGTCCCTTCTGCCTTGAGGTAGATGACCATTGAATCCATGTTTGGAGGATGACCGGACAGTGATCAACTCCTGGCGTATCAGCAGGAGGCATACAGCTATTATATAAAAACATCACCAACACTTCAAATTAAATTATACGAAAGACATTTACTTCATCTCTTCTACAAAATAACGCAATATTTCGGAGAACTTTATCAGCTTCTCCTTCCTCAAGCGTTTTACAAAATAAAAATAATAATCAAAAAATTAACAATAAAACGTGCTCCGTGCGGCACTTAATGCAAAAGCATTATTACAAAATAAATAAATCAAAAACAAACATTCCAATCGTCCAAAAAATTAAAGAAATTGTCCAAATTGAAGATCCTTGAAGACTTCTTTAAATTTTATCTTTGAAGAAATAATAAACTTAGAAGAAATAAAAACGAACTCATCTTTGAAGAAGAATACTCGTCTTCATTCCACCAAAGATCTCTGCAATCTTAAAATAAATCCTCTTCACTGCACCAAAGACCCTTCTAGTCTTAATTATATAAAAACATCACCAACACTTCAAATTAAATTCTACGAAAGACATTTACTTCATCTCTTCTACAAAAGACTATTAAGACTAGAAGGGTCTTTGGTGCAGTGAAGAGGATTTATTTTAACATACAGCTATTACTTCCGGCATAAGGATGTGGGGATCCATTTCTTATGATAGCATATCCCTTCTCATAGTGATCCTAGGAACTTTAAATGCATAGCAATATGTGCAGGAGATCCTGAAACCTGTTGTTTTGCCCTTTGTGTCACACCTGCCAGGAGCAATTTTCCAATAGGAAAATGCACATCTACATACTGAACACATTTCCCAGGAATGTCTTTAAGCAATTCATACCCATCCTTGGCCAGTTCAGCTCCCCAGACTTATTCACATCGAGCATGTCTGGAACATGTCTACTGCATCTATCATCGTACATCTGACATTTGAAGCAGCAGTTGCAGTAAGCTTAGCATGATCTGTCATAAAACATCAGGACTTTCTTTCACTCCATACCATGCCGTATATCAGCATGCATAGCAGCTAGAAGTGGCTCAACTTCTAGATAATGTAGCAATGATGCTGCTATTATTCAATTAAAATTTGTGTTTTCATTTTGAAATCTGAATCAGTTCCAATTCTCTTCATCAAAATGGCACCTTCAAAGTTTCATTCAAATTGAACGCTTCCTTCATGGTGCTTTGAATTTTTTGTCAAAGATTGTATTTATGTTATGGGGTTGAACCACAGGTTTAAGTTACATTTCAGAAAACTTAAAAAGCAACAACAAACATTAATGTTAAATGTTTTAATAAAATATAAATTTGACATGTGCTGCTTCATTCTAAACATCAGATCAACAATTTGCAAGTAACGGATGACAGATATGGATATTTAACATAATGCCTTACTTGGCTTGTGTTGTATTTAATTCTCTAATGATCAATTCTCGAGGTCCTTCATTATGAAAAACAACGGCACGACCTGATGACAAAACACCGCATTGATAGCTTAAGTTTCCTCCTTGAATCTGATAAATAAAAACAGTCAAAAATTAGCATCATAGAAAATCATAATCCACCTTCGTAAACTACTACTATTACTAATCATCATCATCACCATCACTGTGAAAACGATTCTGCTTGTTTTGAGCTAAACCTCAAATGAATACAATCAATAAATTAAAAAAAAAAAACAGGGAAAACTTTTGAAAAGAAGTTCTTGAGCATTTTGTTCAAAACTAGTTAGATTATGTAGATTCAATAAATGTATTTTTGTTCTGATCTATTTAGTGCTTATTTATTTTACTTAAGCTATAATTTTACTATTGGTTATGGACAGTTAAAAAAAAATCATTTGCCATTTTCCTACTTCAACACAAGCACCCATCAAATGCAATTTGCATTTCCCCCACCCCTTTTAGTTAAGAAAAACATTGTTTTTTTTTTCTTTAACAAATACTTTCTTTGTTTGCTTTTTCTGTGCTCCATAAATGCACCTCTTTAAACTTGTTCTCCACCTGCAGTGATACAAATATTTTTATCAATTCATAGTATGAAAGTCAATCTAATATTTTTTGGAACATTTTCAAATGATTTGAGAGATTATGTACTAATGATTTAAAAAAAAAATACATAAGAATTAAATATGAATTTCTCTATTGCTGCTTATTTTCAAATCTACTTTTTTATTTGAACACAATCTCAAATGATTCTTGTTTTACTGTAGTTTTAACATCATTAGTTTACATGAAGAACTTGAAGTTCGACCAATGATTTTTGTGACACTTTCCGTGTCAGCTTACAGTAATGATATCTCAAAAAATAGATAGATAAATAAATCTGAAATTTTACGTTTTCATAACGACTAAACGAAATCAATTACTTTGGAACTAAGAATGAAGTACGAAAAATTAAAACCAAAATCATTTTCATTATTCATTTTGTTCTGAAATAAAGAATCCTATAAATCCATTAATCTCTACAAATACAACATGGTATATCTAACTTTCATCAGAGGAAATCATATATGGCTTTCCCAAACAATTTGTACTGTCATGTGGTTCATATTGTGACAGGTTAGGTTACATTTTCACATACCTGACTCTCTTCTATGACATAAATACACCTACTCAATTATATACTTCTCAATTTGGTCCCCACGCTAGTGCTCTTTTGTTTGATTTGGCCCGTAATATTGTGTCTTAACCAATCAGCAACATAAACTGCCAAGCAGTCGCAAACATAAGATAACTATGGACCAGTGCTTAAGAAGTCATCGGGCGATTTTTGTTTACATATATCTCATTGTTTTATATTGCAGAGTTTAGTGAAGAAAAAGTGTGTTGGAGTTTTTTTCTTCATTGAATTAGTCCACAGTAATATCCATAAAACTTACTGCAAAGATTAGTGTTTTTTTTTTATTTATTAATTAATAGAGTATGTTAAATTTAATTTTCTAGATTTTACAGTGAAACTAATCTTTTGCTATAATAAGAAATTCAAATAAAAATGAACTTATACATTTTTCCTGTTAATATTAAATACCAACATTCAGCAGTTTGAGATTCATATGCTTTTAGCACTGTTTAAAGGCCGGTTTTCGCTTATGGGGCTAGATTGCTGTGGGGTGTGTGTGATACCATCTACCCAAAGATCAAAGAAGTGATCCTTCCATAGATTAATACAGGACAATGGTGTTCCCACTTACACCAAGGGGGCAGATTGTTGTGGGAGCTGTCTTCGGGTTCTCGCCGGTCACTAGAGTCAAGGTCCCGGATCCTGATTTCCCATCACATCCATCCAATCAAATGGGATTACTGCCTCAAGCTATTCATTCTCGTTTTCGAACAAGAATTCCGAAGAAATTTTGATACTCCTTGTGATAAATTTAATTACTTGACAAGGAAACTCATAAGAAAGAGTTTCGAAACGTACGTCGTTTTTATTACGCAAGGTTTTAAGTTATTGATTAGTGCCGTTTTAGTTGGCTTTTTATTATTAATATAATAGCTTTTGTTTGAGAATCAGGGCCTCTAATGAGCAGTCAGGCTTCATCTCATCCAAAACGGACTCGTTGGTCCTCATTGCTGTCCATGGGGTTCTCAACAGTCGCCTCCAAATCCAAAGCTCAAAAGTGTCTATTTGTCTATTTTTTAATCAGGCTTTAGTTTATCATAAAAAATAAGCTGTGATTTAGATAATGATGAATCCAATATATCCTTAATATAATGATTATTGTATCTAAATTAATACTATATTTTTTACCTTTAAGATATTCCTGTTAGGCTGAAGCAAAGGAGCTGAAAATGTTTCTGAAAGGAAGGCAGGATGATCCAAAACAGGAATCTTACACGATTCTCCCTGATATCCTAAATCACACCTGGAAAGCAACAAATTAAAACATGTTATTTGGAAACTCTTCATAAGCACAGTCTCTGCAATAACTAACAATTATAGGACAAAGTTTGATTTCCGATATAATTAACTCAAATTATAGTATTTAAAGGAGCATTTATCAACAGTAAGTTCAAATATATAATAATGAGTAATATTATAAAAAAAATAGCTGAACTTAATATTCAAACAAGCTAATTTAACGATTCAGGTTAAATTAAATAAGTTAAATTAATGTGCATTTTAACGGAATGATTATATTCTTCAGTTCAACCTTTATATAATAATCAAATATCTTTCAATTACAGATAATTAACACACTTGTAATAGTATTCATTTTATATTTCCAAAATATTAATTTCAATAATACTTTTATTTCAAATATAATTTGAAATCTGAACTTCTGTGTTCTTGAAAATTATTAGAAGTTTAACTTAAGACTCATGAGTTAATCTATATGGCTAATATTTAATTCATATGACAATTTGTTTCCAGATATTTATTTAAACTAATCTTTCCTTATAAATGTTTTGAATTTAGGGTTAAACTTTTAAAGAAATTAATTTTTATGTAAAAGAAAATAAACTAGACTTGAGATTACTTTCAAAACCTGTGTTCTGAAATAAAAAACCTAGAAGTAGTATATTAAAAAACCATTTTACATAAATTGTAACTTTTGAAGAAATAGACAATGAACATTGATAACCATTTTTAAACCCTGACTTAAGTTACCTTAATTTTTTTAGTTTTTCTCTCATTACTGGATAACTACATTGTAGAAAAAAATTGCTGTAGTATATTAAAACCTCATTTTAATGTATATTATAGGGTAGATTTTTAAGGTATATTATTTGGCTAATATCAACTACCTATTTCAAGGTTGAGTGGCATAAATCTTGTAAAATATGCTTTATCACTTTAAAATATGCTTGTAAGATCAGTGATCATTAGAGTTTAAAAATATGACTATAGAAAAAATAAAAAAAAAATAAAAAAAATAAAAGCAATATATATATTTATATAAATTCTATTTGACCACAGAATTTTGAGAAACTTCAATGTCAACCAGTGTTGTACTACTTCAAAAACGAACAGACTACAGCAGAATCCCAAAGTCATTTTATGTTTTATGCCAAGAAGAACAAGCAATCTTGGAATTCATAATTGACTGCTAAGATTTAGTTTTTTTATTTGTTCCAAAATAACGAAATGAGAATGATAGGGGAGGAAGGGACACATTAGAACAGGGAGAATATGTGAACAGTTTGAATTTTCTGCCACAATAAATAATTTTTTAAGAAGTTTCCAGCTCTTCCAGCCACCAGATGGCAGCTCTTCTGATGTGTTGGCTGCCATTTTCCCGCCTTTTCATTGTTTGGTCTACAATCAATAGATGAGCAGGTGTTAAAGTGTTTAAAAAGTATTTATTTGTTTCAAATTTTGTAAGGATTTCCTGACAATGTGATAGTTGCAGAGTAAATTTCTTTAAAAAAATATTAAAGCCTACAGAATATACTTTGTAAAGATTATTATTGTAGAAGCTAAATAAATTCTTCTTGTTTCTTTTAATGAAAGATTTTATTTGTTATGGTTAGGGCACATCTTAACAGTGTTCAAATCTTTGCCACAAGAATAATCTACCAATATTGTAGAAGTAATTCAGAAGTTTAATAGAATTAATCTAATGATGATGTAATATTTTAGGATATAAAAATAGTTAGAACATACATAAAGAAAAGAAACAAGTCTGAAATCTCGAATGATGATGTTCAAGAAGCAGTAAGGGCTGTCCATGAAGAAAGACTCTCATTTTGAGTAGCAGCTTCGAAGTAACACATGACATGATGATGACATAAGTAGAAAATAGAGTTCATGTTACACCAGTTAGCAGGTGTTCACAGAGAAGTAAGTTCCTATTTAGTTGACTATATTATCAAATGCTGTAATCTTAATTACAACATGATTTACACAAATATATGTCAATTAGCATAATTTTTTGCTAGTAAATTAGCTTGCAAGTATCCCAAAGCACGGTATAATAATATAATTGCTGGAAATGACTGGCTGGAATTCAGGTTCAATGTAATGGAGTTTTTTGATAATTATGAAAGAGCTCTACAATCTGCAGAATTCACTGAGGGCAGGATATACAACCTTGATGAAACAGGTGTTACAACAGTTGTGCATGCTCTAAAAAGTTGTCGCACAGCTTGGTGCATGGCAAATGGGGCAGGGTGTCTCAACTGAACGAAGAACTATGATAACAATCTGCATGATAGTCAATGCTGTTAGTAATGCTATACCAACAGTATTTGTGTTTCCCAGAGCAAGATTTCATGACATTTTTATGTATTCATTATTTATAAAATATGGCCTGGACACTGGTCAAATGTGCCCCATAACTGTTTAAAGTTATACATACATGGGGCAGTTTTGAACATTTTGCATGAGTTCATTGTGATGTAATTTAAGTTTAAGATAACTGTAATTTTTGTAAATCATCAATGTTCAAATGCATATCAAGCTACATCTTATCATTCTGTACCATATGAAGACAAAAAAATAATGTTGGATGTGAATAACAAATTATAAATGAAAAGCTGTTCAATGTGGCCCCTCCTCCCTATTGGTTTTAATTTAAAATCTTGTATTCAACTATCTTAATCAGTAACACTTGTTTTCTACTTATTTTCTTTGTTGTGCAATAGAAATAAGAGGTAGCTGCAAGCTTCTGAATGATGGAGCTTAATAAGTAAAGAAGACTTACTTAATAATATGTAGTTTGGAAGAAACAAAACGGGAATTGACAATATTTTAAATTGGAATGTAGATTAGAAAGATGTTCTGAGTGTGACTATGCTAAGCAGACTTTCAGATGGCAATGCTACTGGGGCAGGGGCATAGAGGGGGGTCTGACATGCCCCGGGCGCTACTCACAGAGGAGCGCCAAATGGTCCCCAAGACACTATATGTATTACGGGTTTTCGGGGGGAGGGAGGGTGCCAAAAAGGTATTGTGCCCTGGGTGCCAGTTATGCTCGCTGCGCCACTGAGGGACTATATCAAAAAGTATGAGATCATTGTCTTTAATGTACATCAAAAGTTAAAGATTCTTCATATGCATTTACTAAATTTCTTCAGTTTACTTTGGCCTCTTTTCAATCGAATTACATTATTTTAATATACATTACAAAATAATCCTTTATCATATTTACTTGCATTGCCTCTGTTGACACGAACCATGTCCATTACATCCATCTTGGCATTCACCAACGTACACTGTAAAGAGTAATGAAAGATAAAAAGCATTTTTGGATTTTAATAAACTAAAATAAAAGGCAATTTTTCATAAGTAAAAAGTTTTCTGGAACAACATGTTAATCTCTTACCATCATCTAAAGCCCATTCGTCTCCTCTATGCTGTTTAAATCTGAAGCGAACTGATTCTGTCAAAGCTGAATAAGGTAATGGTAAAGTAATCCTGGCCCACCTATATACATAAAAAAAAAAAAGATAAAAAGAATTACCAAGAATGAAATGTTGTTTATGACTTTATAAAAAGTTTTAGTTGACTATTCTGTTGGAATATTAACAATTTCCAATAATTCACTCAATGATGGGCTTGATTTCTTGGTTCTTTGAGATTTCTCACTTGCATCAAAAAGAATTCCAAATCCAGTATTACCATCAGTTTTTAATAAAATTCCAACGGTTTGATAATAAAGTCAATGTAGAAACAGTATTCTAGCAGCTCTGAACCACAGCAACATAAGTGCATTCAGGATGAGTTTGGACCTTACAGTTACAGTATCCAAACACACACTTCCACCAATATTCTGACATAGAGGGAAGCAACAGAGATTAGAAGACGACTTATTGTCTTGCTCACATGAATTGTGACTCAGCTTACTGCTGGTTTCTTTTCAGTCAGGAACTCACTTGCTTTAATGTTCCCTGATATGGCTGCAAGAACTTTGCTTATTTCAGGCAAATAAACTAACATGCAGGGAAGGAAGAAATATATTAAATCCTCCATAAACATGAAGAAGGAGATTTGAACACCAGTTATTAAATTAAGCATGACTATAAAGTTCTCAGAATTGAGAAGCTTAGAAAAAGGTATTAGCCAATTAAGTAACATTTTTTATTTATTTTCAAAAATATTTGTGCTATTATTGGCTGTTCTCTTTGTACGTGATCTTGGAGTTAGAAGAAGTGATCATTCAGTTATCCAATTCATTAGCAATCCTTTAGATAGAATTTCTTTGAATTAGATGTCACTGGTTAGTTGTTTCTAAATTTTTCCATTCCATGGACCAATAAAATTAATGCTGAAATTAACACTGGCTTAGTAATTTTTTGTAGCAAAGAAAACAGAGCATCTAATTCAATGGATTCATAAATGATGGAAAAGATTGTTTCGATTTATGGCATACCACAACTTACCATATTGATGATGGTTTTTAAAAATTTAAAAGTAGTCATGTCCTTGTAGAAAAAGCACTGGAAAAGACTCAAAAATTACAATAACCCATTCACTTGCACATGTACTGTTTAAATTAAAAGCAATTAACAATGGCTAC
>JAFIDM010010028.1:28553233-28572189 GCA_023159025.1 Thereuonema tuberculata | reverse complement strand
AAGCAATTAACAATGGCTACTGTTTTTGCCTATTTCTTTAGTAATTGTTTTCATTTGTTAAAGTATTATTAAATTAGTAAAAGTTCAAATATCACTTTGGTCAAAATTGTCAATGTGATGAGATCTTTGATGGTAGTTCTAGTTTTATAATGTAAATTATATAACAAAACAAGGTAATTAATGCTTTTAGACAGTGTCAAAAGCAAAGCGGTCCCATAATATGCACAATTGTATAAACAAAATAATTAAAAGGAAGAGCACATAAAGGAAGGAAGACTGTTCCTTTATGTTTTGCTTTCTAGCGCAAGCTGTAATCTAGGGGCCATTAATACAATGCTTAGTGCATCATTTGGATATGTTAAAGAATTTATGAAACAATACGTTTGTAAATATTAATAATGATGTCCTGTTGGCAATTGTTAGTATTGTTATGTATGAAGCATCAGTATTATTACTGTATTAATTGGAGTGCTCAGAAGCCAATCAGTGTGAGTCAATAAACCAAAAAATGAAATAGGTTTTTTAAAATTATGTACCAAAAAATAACAACGTTTGTAAATTTGAAGAATAAATTTTTTATTGAAAGATAACATAACTATACACTCGAAGGAGTGATTTGGGCACTTTGTCAATCGAAAGTTTAAACATTAGAGCATGACTTACATAAAAAATTTCAATTAAAAAAAAAATGACTTACACTGATTGGCTTCTGAGCACTCCAATTGTTATCTTTATTACTAACACTTCTATGGAAAACGTTAATTTGGAGGGGTCAGGGAGTGGTCCTACAGGTCTGATTTTTTTTTACATGGTCACCTACTTTTTGATGCTGAACACAATGGTGAAGGTTTCATTCTAATATCTCTAACCTTTTGGCCGCTACAGTGTGACATACAGCGTGACAGACAGACAACACAAAAGCAATAGCGGTTCCCTATGTTAACTGTAACATGGGACAGTTAATAAATGAATTAAGTTTTATGAAAAGCCAATTATTTTTTCTTCTTTTTAGCGACCCCATACACAAACTGTAAAAGAGGGGGGGGGGGTTCTTAAGAAGGTTCTTATCCGTTCGTCTCTCACCATCTCTACAGCCCAAACTAAAAATCGGACAAACATCAATGATACCTTATTGGAAAGCTTGTGACTTATAAAGGTAAAGAAAAATATGATTTCTGGTCTGCAGTCACTTTCAGTTTCACAGGAAGTGGAAATGACTGAAAAAGGAAACCCATTGCCACTTTTATAGCCTGAACTACAAGTCAGGCAGACATAAGAGATACCTTATTGGAAGCCTTACGTCTTGTAGAGGTGAGGAAGTATATGAGTTCTGGTCTGCAATTCCTTTTACAACAAATAAAATAAAATAAAATTAAAACTGTAAATGTCTTTTGAAAATCTTTTTCATCTTGATGTAATGAAAGCTTATTGATGTAATTTAACTAATAAGAAAAAGTGTCTCATATATAAAATGTGAGATACTGTAAACTCTGTTAATCAAACAGCAATCCTATGAATTTGCTATATTAAGAAGAGTACTTACTTTTGAATTTGGCTCATCTCTTATAACACGAAGATACCAAATAAGAATGTTTTGAATTTAATGCATTGTTAAACAATCACTTAGATGCTTCCGGATACTGAATGTGATGTTGAGTAAGTTTTTATTCCTTTTATATCTATAAGCTATCAGTGAAAGTCTTTAGACACGAACTTTTGAAATGATAAGTAACTTTCAGGTTAGGAAACTTCAGGAAACTTCAGGTTAGTTTTTAAATGCAGCATTAATAGGATTAGCAGATACACATTCATTGTTTGAACAGACTAAGTAGTAGTACTGTTATTTTCATTATAACAATGCTTCACTGTTTCAGAAGCTTTAAAGGAAGATGCCTACTGCAAATACTAGTTAGAGTCTGTGTGTTCTGAAGGACCATCATCAAATTTTGGTTTTCTGAAGCTAGAATATCAATTAAATGAGAATATTCAGATGTGATCTTTTGTAAATAAAGGATTCCGAAACATGGTCTCCATCCACAGTAAAGTAGGCAAGATAAGGCACTTAAAGATAGAAATTTACTACTGGCAACAAATATAAACAGCATTAAACAAAGAATTTGAAAAGCTATGTCAATTAACAGCTAATTTCAAAATTGGAATCTATAAATGAAGAATGTTTTACTTTCAAATAGTAATTCTAGGTTTTTATTTTACTGTGTTTGGCTATCATGAATAAAATGATAATATTTAATCATTTTAGTTTCTTGAGAATAAGAAGAAATAAAACATAAGATTGAAATATCTTGTGATTTGGAATGATAAAAAGGCATGGATAAGGAATACTGTTTTAAAAGCATTATAAAAAGGAAACAACTTTCATCCTACCTATCAAAATCATAATGCAAAAATTCCGACTTGATGGCATGATGAGCACCTTTGCAAAATCCAGGTAAACAGAAAGAATGTAATAGATGCCAAGCATGTCCATGGTTATTAGAAAACTCCACTTTGAGGCTGCAAAATAGTATAAAACAGTTTTAAATAGACACCAGAAATAAAACTTTAATCATTAGTTTACAATTAGGGACTAAAAATTAAATTAATAAAACAGGTAAATTATTTAAAGTACTATAATCAAGCTCTATTTTTCTTTTTATAAATTATACCTGACGATGCAAGTAGAAAATATTCTTGTATTTCTAAGAGAATAGATTTTAATAAGATGAATTTCAAATCTGACAGAAAAAGATTTCTAATGATTTTTTTTTATTAAAAACCACTGTTTCAGAAATTTCAGGAATGCATTTTGACAAGTTTTAAAATTTTGGATGATTTTACAATTACAAAATTATATCAAGTTTCCTGGTATATTTCAGAACAGTATAGAATTTGAAAGATTTGTTTTTTTTTTGTTTTTTTTTTTGCATATTGTTAGAATATCGTTAAGAATTTCCTTAATTTCCAAAATTTCCTAGGTTTTAATTAAAACAAAATAATGATATATAAATAATCGTAAGTATTCTATTCATATTTATCAGTTCAGCTATATGTAGAGATGAATCAACATTTTCATTACAATGTTTTTATTTTGATTAATGGAGCTCTTTATATAGAGAAGCAAAAACAATAAAGGGAATTATTTTCTAATGTAAAATGATAATACTACATTAATATAGCAATTATTCTAAATCTAAATATGAAGAAATATGACCAATGAATAAACACCTTAAAAATTGTTTGAAAAATCATGTAGGGGAGGGTTGCCTACCATTCATTAATATCTCATAAGGTGAAAGAAATATTTTTAGCCAAATATTAACATACCCAAATATTTATTAATAAATACAACACTTTGTCCTCTTTATATTCAAATTATGCATTTGTGATATTTTGCAATTATTTTGTCAAGAATAAAGCCAAAAAAAAAACCTTTTTTAACCAAAACTGTTGGGAAAAAAAGAATATATAATAATATGTTAATCATGTATTGTGTACATATTATCTAAGACAATATTTACAATGGCAGTAGTCTTCAAAGTAACATTAACTGTTATAACAATTCCAGGAATAATTGTTATTTTGTTGTATTAATGGTTTTGCTTCACATAGATTTTGGTTTTCTGTCTACTAATAATTCCTGGTTAAGATACTGTTGTGCAAAGAGGCTTAATTTTCATGGGAGGGGGGGTTATTTTTCACTGCAAAAAATCTCTTAAATTAACAGAAATAAAAAAATAAATAAAAAAAAAAAAAAACAAATAAAATTTACCATTTTCTAAATTTCTATTAGTCCTCTTAGAAGCAATAAAATACATAAATTACATTAATTTTCAAAATTTCAGGGTAGGACAAGTGCCCCGTCTTGCCCATATGTATGGGGGTCCATGCTGTTGTTTGATAATTTCTTCAACATTTTGTTTACTTTCTTTCCCTTTTAGCTTTATTCTTGATAAAGTACACTCATTAACAAAAAAAACGACTCACCTAGAAGGAGTTGTCCGATGGAGACAAAAATTGGTGGAGAGGAAGATAATATACAGAATAGAAAATGATTAAAATTTCAGACATATTGAATGATTTATTTCAGAGTTACAAAGTAACGAGCTCAATAAGGTGCTGACCCTCCTCTACCCTGAATGCAAGCTGCCACACGACGTGGCATAGAGTGATAAAGCTCCCTGATGGTCTCCTGCGGTATTTCTTGCCAAACTTGCTCCAATTGTTGGGCTAGGTCATCCACATTCCCTGGTGGATGCAGTCGCCATCCCATCATATCCCAGACATGCTCGATTGGAGAGAGATCTGGGGATCTGGCTGGCCAAGGAAGTGTTTCACAAGCTGCAAGACAGGTCGTAGCAACATGTGCCGTATATGGTCTGGCATTATCTTGCTGAAAAATAAGGCCAGGGTACTGCAAAAGGAAGGGTAGCAAAACAGGTCTCAGAATGTCGTCGACGTACCGCTGTGCTGTAAGTGTACCGCTAATGACGACCAATGGGGTCCGGCTATCAAGGGAAATGGCACCCCAGACCATAACTCCTGGTTGAGGGCCTGTGTGGCGTGCAATAGTGAAAGAAGGATCGGCACGCTGCCCTGGGCGTCTCCAGACAGGTCTGCGACGATTATCAGGACACAGTTGGAAGCGGGATTCGTCGCTAAACACTATTCGTCCCCAGTCAGCATCATTCCAACCGGATCGAGCCAAGCACCACTGTAATTTGGCCCTACGGTGTGCAGACGTGAGTGGCAGGTGGCGTAGCGGTCGGTATGAGCGTAGATGTCGCTCTCTCAGCTGTCTGTGAATGGTCATGGTGGACACTCGTGTGCAGGTCGCACGTCTGATGGTTGATAACGATGATTCAGGCGCTGTGACAGCTGATCTGACAATCACTCTATCCTCCCGCTCTGCTGTGGCCCTAGGTCGACTGCAACCTTCATGACGCTGAAATCTGCCGTTGTTCACCCATTCCTGCCAGCATCTTCTAATCGTCGCATCACTTCGACCCATATGACGAGCGATTCTGCGATTTGCCCAACCTGCCTCTTTCAATCCAATATACGACCTTTTTCAAACTTTGACAGTTGCATGTAATGAGCTCGAATCCTGCGGGGAGGCATTTTTTCAGTCGTTGAAAGGTATCCTAACTCGCAATGCAACAGAAATTTTGACTATCAGATTGAGAATCGCTTCTTATATACACCTGTTGAGTGGGCAGTTCCGATGCGCTGTAGCTCTCGCTATTCATTCATTGGGCACCAAAGTTTAATCATTTGCATGGGTGGTCCCAATGTCTTCGCATATGAAATTTCATTACAATCGGACAACTCCTTCTAGGTGCATCGTTTTTTTTTTTGGTAATGAGTGTAGTTGCAAAATAACAATATAATATTGTCAATACGTGATTCTGAATATGAAATAGCAAAGAACATGTATTTGCCACGTCGACAACTTCCAGAGGGAAGGCACGCTTTTTATAGTTATGGGGGAACTGCTTGATAAAGGACTTGAATGTAAGATAGTCCGAATATGTACGTGGTAAAGATATTTTAATAAGTTTAATTTTTATCTTTTTAACTTGTGCTTGTTCATTGAATAATTGTTTAATGTATTTGTTAGTTTAGATGAAAAAGAAATGCTTGTGTAAATTTAGATCCTGTCGGCCGTATTGTGGGAAGACTTTAAAAGAAATGACAATCTTGGGTTATTTTTCTAGAAGGATTAATAGATGATCAGCAACATCTACCAATATTTACATGAAAGGAATATTCTTGTTAGCACTTGTGTCTTTAGAGATTTAATCCATTCAATTTTTAGATACTGAAAAAGCATTAAGTATATTCTCTCTTCTTACTTGCATATACTAACTAAATTTAAATGTTTTAAATTTTTGAGTTGTACAATACACACTTTATTATTACTATCATCATATATGGCAATTATCTCTCTATCTTTTAAGGAATTAAATAAAAATAATTTCTATTAAACAGACTGAAATTTTGAATTATGATTTGAAATGGAAAAATATATGTTGAACTGTATTTTACCATCTTCAGTTTTACTGTAAAGATTAATGAATCGTTGCAAACATATTTCAATCTAGAATATAATAATATGGAGGTATTAAAGTTAATCACAAATAAATGGTGGACATAAATGATTTACCTGTTACTGAATTTGTTGTTGTTGCTACACATTAGGTTAGTTCTGAATTGTAATACATAAGAAATGGTTTCCGGTTGCCATGGCAACATGTGAATGTTATCAAGAGCCCAAGACTGATGACTACTTTGTTTAAGGGAACGATTTTGATGCCAACAGAAGCGAGTTTTGAAGGTTTGTGCTTTATGAGGAACAGGAACAGCATATATTGCAGGGAACTGGAACATAAATGGGAAATTAAATGTCAGCACTTGAATCACAGGTTAAAAAACAATTTAAAATTTAGAATACGTGTGGGTTAAATGGAAATCAAGGCACAATATATTTACAGGAATAAATGTTCAATAATCAACATTATTTTAGATGCTGCTGCATGAATTCATTTTTATATTATGTTAATATTTACTTACTTCATAATTTATCTTAAGCTTTTTCTCTAAGTTTATTTTTTCTCCTGTATTTAACTCCGCATAAATAGAGATATTAAGTTTAGAGTTCCTCTGAGTGCTGTTGCAATCTAGATAATAAGAACAAGAAAATCAACTTATATAATAATTGGTGTCTAAAGTGAAAGTGGATATCTCCTTTCTTTCATCCCACCCTTAATAACAGAAAAAGGATGTATTGAGGGCTTTCATCATCATCCAAGAAATATTACTTGCAAACAAAGTCATTATGTTCTGTGCTTTCCAATCCCAAACAAAACTTCATAAAAATGCTATTAAAAGTCTTTACCTCAATTAATAACTTTCTAAATCTACATAAATTTCAAAATTCAATTTTTGCTTCATTATTGCATGAACACAAGCATAATTTTAAAAAGATCTACATACAGATAATCATGTCTAGTATTTAACTATAAGGATACACTGAAAATATCTCCGGAAAAGTGATGAGAATGTTTTCATTCTACAAAAGATCTTCACAATTTCACCTTATTAATACTAGTACTAAAGGTATTCGGATTGCCAAAGACTTAAAAATTAAAAAAAAAAAAAAAACACCGAATAAATATTAAAAGATATTATAAATGTCACTGTTTTACGTGCACTGTTCATCTTCCTTTCAAACATATAGCTTATGCACCTGGTTATTTTTACAAAAATTCACTTTACTAAACAATATGAATATATATATATTGTACTAGTTTCCGCCATGAGAGTGGCATTCCTCAGCGATAATAGAATAGAACTGGAAACTAAAGCTAATTATTTAGTAGCCTATAGACATGCATCTGTTCTGTCACGCTCATCAGATATATCCATTACTTCATTTTGAAATTCCTCTAAAATTTGAATAATAATAAGACCTATCTCATTGATATTGCAGTTCCCATCAGCAAGAACATGCAGAAAACTCACGCTGAAAAGATAAGTAAATACACAGACCTAGCACACGAGCTCCAGAAGCAGTGGAGGCAGGACCGAGTACGTGTTGTACCCATCATCCTGTCCGCCACTGGTCTGGTGTCTCACACATTGCACCACAGCCTCAACACACTAGGACTTCATAAAAACACTTATGCACAACTCCAGAAGGCTGTGGTACTCAACACAACACGCATAGTTCGGAAATTTATGGACACAACCACACAACCCTAACTATTCTTCCAACTTTTGTTTTGTTTTATACACTTGGCAATATGTGCTTTGGTCCTTGACCCGCCATATTGTCTTAGCTGGGGAAACCCATGATTTGAAACTTTTATAATAATAATAATAATAATAATAATAATAATAATAATAAGACATAAAGGGAATTGGGACTTCAAGACTCGATATAATCATTACCACAATAAATGAAAATTAATCCTTGCTAGCTTCACAAATATAGCAGGACTTTTATTTTGTTTCATGCCAACAGTAGCTTTGCTTTTTAATTCTGGTGGACCCTTCCTTTAATATCAAAATTCAGTCTTTTATAAGGAACTCTAATGCTTCATCAAATGGCTAATAATAAATAATCAGTTAATAATTTATTTAACTGATAATTAACTTTAAACTGATATACTAGGATACCAATTGTAAATGAAAAGTTTTAGCAATTAAACATAATTGTTTGAGTATTTTATTAACAGGGAGATGGAATTGTTTGTTAGCTTCAGCTTTATATATTTTTTTTATTTATGCTTAGAAAATTTGGTCATGCTGAAAAATAATAAAGAAATCTGTTCAGTTTACGATCAATAACTAGATCAGTGTTAAAATTTTTAATCTAAGTCTCAGAACCAAAAATTAATCTGATTACATAAAGCTTTGGATGTCTTTAATTCTATGAAGAATAATTTGATCATATGCCGAAAAAAAATGCAAATTTCACTTAAATAAAATGTATGGTTTAGACTTTTCAAAAAAAAAAACCACAATAAAAAAAGATTGTTATGAATTTCTTTAAAAAATATCAAAGAAATACAAAATCAGGGCTGTGTCAACATTTTTTATTTATTTAATTCTTAAGTCTCAAAAACAATTAAGCCCTAAATAATTATTATTTACTACTGTATTCATTTTCTGTTATGCAGGAGATCTGCTAGCATGTAAAGCTAATCATGCCCAACAGAATTCTTTAGAAAAAGGAATAACAAAAGATTCAAAGAAATTTAAGACAAAAATGAAAAAAAAAGAAGTCTAATTTAGAAGGGCTAGCAAGAAAATGATGCTAAATGTTAGTGTCAATAAAGAACTACAAAAATGTCATGTATTTTGTCACTAGTTTTGATATTCATAATGATTAAATTAATATTAATAAACAAATTATAGTAAAAATATTACTATCTAAAAGATACTTATCTTACCTGCTGACAGGATAAAGCGCACTGTTCCAATATCAGTGGCATTAAGATAAGGAGTACATATTTTTTGAATTCCATTTCCATGAAAAACCACTGCTTTTTTTGAATGAACTATTCCACATTTATAAGATATTTCACCATCCTTAAGAATCCAGCTGAAAATGTTACAATAAACAAAACAAATATTCAATTAAAATATGCATTTTACAGAACTATCTAAAATACAACTAAATAAAAGCATTTAACTACTGTATATTTCGTATCTATGTTGAATTGAAGAGAATTGGTATTGATTCAAATTTTACAGTGAAAAACACATTTTTATTGGATAATAGCAGCATTGTTATTACATTACTGTTTCTGCGTTGAGCTGCCTCTGGTTGCTATGCATGATGATATATGACGAAATGGAGTGAAATAAAGTTCTGATGTTGTCTCATGCCAAGCTTGCTGCATTTGCTGATCCAAATACTGGATGTTCAATGGTGGATGACAAATCTGGGGACATGGCTAGCCAAGGAAGGATTTGATTTGCTGGAGGTACTGCTGGAAAACCATATGCAGTGTGTTAAGATGTGTTTTCTTGTTGGAAACTTGCTCCTGGCAGGCATGACATGAAGGGCAAAACACCAGATTTCATGATCTTATGCACATATCACTGTGCATCTAAACTTTCCCGAATCACTGAGAAAGCGAATCTGCTATCATTAAAAATGGCTTTGACAATATTGCTAGGATTTGAGCACTGCCCAGTTCTCCTCCATATATGGATGGGATAAGGTGATAATCAACTGCAATGAAGAAACGAGACTTATCACTAAACACAACACAAAATCATTTGAAAGCAGACCATGTGCTGGGTTGTTAAAGGCAGGCCTAGTAAGGAGCAATGCGAATGACGCCCAGCATGTGTAAGTTGTCTAACAGTTGCTACATCTACCAGAGATACAGCATGCTACATCTCTCTGGATGGTGCAGAGAGATAATGAAGCAATTAGGGATTGCTTGAGAACAAACACCAGAGGTACTGTTGGGCTGACCAGAGCCTTGGCTATGTGAATTAATGCCATCATGCACCTTCGATTCTAGCACCTTTCCACAGAAGCATCACTAACAACTAGACATCTAGCACATCATCTCTACATTACCAATCGTAAAATAATAGGAATGCAACACTTCCAAAAAGCAGAATTTTCTAATATAATTTTGAGGGCCCTTACATGCATATGATGCTTCTTACATCAACATTCAAAAAGGCATAAAGAGAATCAAGAATGTATGAGCACATAATGATGATCTGCTCTGGAATTCTTGATCATAAGCTAAGGATGAACAGAATATACCAATGGAAAAATATATTCTCTGTGATTGCGAACTAGTTAATTGGTCTACCTTAGCATTTGAAAATACATTTTCAGAACTTCTTGCATTCCTTGATAACTCTACTGGTAAAGAATTTCAATATATTTAATATTCTATTTTATGAATGTTTGTCAACTCTTGTAGAAATCTCATCAAGTCTTTCTTCTCCAATTTGGCAATTTGCTACAATGAATTTTATTTTTAGTCATTTTCACATCTGTCGTCTTATTATTAAAGGCAAGCCATCACTTTTGGAGGTTGAAATAAAATCAACATTCTCAATAATATGAACATTACTTTATCTTATTAGATTTAATATACACCGTGATGCCATTTTATTGTGAATGTACCTGCTATGCTCAGAAATGGAGTATTCCACAACGTTGCAAGTTACATGATCCCAGTTTTTGATATACATGTAGTAGAATAATACCTTTCCAGTATCAGTTAAGTTTACAAAGCAGAGAAAGAATGGGAAAAGCGAGTGATCTAATGGACTTTGAATGTGGCATGGTAGTAGGTGCAAGGCATGTGGGAGAAGTATACCGTGTAAGAAATGGCAATTCCGCTGAACTTTTTTACACACCATAGTTTCAAGGGTGTATTGAGAAAGGTGCAACGGACAGAAAACATTTAGTCAGCGGCACTCCTGTGGATGAACATTGCTTGTTGATGAGAGAGGTCAGAGGAAGATGTCTAGAATTGTACAAGCAAACAGATGGGCCCCAATGTCGCAAATCATGTCAGAATTCAACATCAGTGGCCAGAACAAAATATTGCAATGGACCACTAGAAGCACCTAGTCGCAAATGAGTTACAACAGCCAACGGCCCCATTAGGTGCCATTATTATCAATGACAAACAAGAAAACACACTTCCTGTGGATACAGCAACACAAGAGGTGGACCATTAAGGATTGGAAATTCGTTGCTTGGTCTGACGAGTCGAAGTATACCTATTGCAGCATACTGGTGAAAGACTTAGAATTTGGCGAAAACAACAAGAATCCATTGATCCCCGCATGTCTGGCGACAGTTGTGCAAGCTGGTGGAGATGGCATAATGGTCTGGAAAAAAAAAAAAAATTGGCACACAATGGGTTCATGGATACCCATACATTTAATCTGAATGCCAGAGCAGACCTTAAACATCGTTGCTGACCAAATACATCCATTCATGATAAGGTTTCCTCAGTCAGATGGTTATTTCCAGCAGGATAAAAGCCTGAATCACTATGGAATGGTTCCATGAAAATGACAATGACTTTCATTTGCAACAGTCTCCGGATCTCAATCCTTTACATCTTTGGGACAAGTTGGAAAGGGCTGTTCATTGCAAGTCTCCACCTTCCTCGAATCTCCAGGAATTTGCGTGACCCACTTAGGTCTGCATGATCCACCATTCCCCTACAATGTTTCCAGCATCTTGTGGAATCCATGCCTAGACAAATTGAGGCAGTTTTGAAGGCTAAAGGAGGCTCCACTTACTACTAGGTAGGTATACCTAATAAAGTGACATCACAGTGCATATGGAAAGAAATCTTGAGTTCTGAGTCTCCTATTTTTGAAGTTGCTTGTTATAATTGAGAAGAAATTAATTTCTAATGACACATAGCAACAACAGTACTAAAAGCAATGGCATGTATTACTAATTATCCAAAATTAATATATTAAAAATTAGAATTAAAAAGTCATACTTTGGGGAAAGATCTGTTTCAAAGTCTTCTTTGAAAATGATGTCGTCTGGTGAAGCTTCAACAAATAAATGCATATCTCTTGTTACTGCATAGCTTTCTTTGTGATGATTTTTGAAAAGAAGAGCATTTCCATCAGAATGACATCTTTTCTAAATTTAAGAAAAAAAAATTGTGTCATTCAGTGTTTAAAATTGTAAGTATGTACTTTCTCATAATACTTAAAATACATTTACTGATAAGTAGAAGAATTTGATTGCGACATATTTTATACACAGTTTAATATTAAAATTATGGATAACATTTCACGATTCTGTATTGAATATCTGTCAAAAGTCTTTTAACATGTTTTTTTTTTGACAGAGTGAGAAACTCTACAATTTCATAAGATTATACTTAGAAAATTAACAATGTTTTCATGGAATTTTAATACATTACTTAGAAATAAAGTATAATAATTACCTTAATTTCTGCTCCTGGGAAAAACAGCCAATTGCTTGGGTCAATTGGATCAAAATCTTCACCAACAAAACTTGGTCTTTCAGCTGAATTCAGAACCAAAATGTTGTCTAATGCCCAACATCCTTCATAGCTTGATTTTCCTTCTTGTTCCCATTTTAAGCAAACATTCTCCATTTTTGCTTCTTTTGGTAGACTTACAATGTGAATAACTGTTTGGCCAGTGGGTGGCAGGCTGAGTTATCATAAAGCAGAAAAGAAAAAGTAACTTTCAAACTAACTTCACTACACATATAAATCAGTTCTTAAAAACAAAGTTAAAAATTACTGTAGCAACGTGCGATGTGTAAAGACTACTAGCAGAAATGACCACAAATGCACTTGAAGTTTAAGGAATATATCAACGATAACTTCAAGTGCATTCATGGCTTTTCTTTTAATTACTGCAACACTTTTAAAAATACCTTCTGGTTGTTGTTAGAAAGTTAATACTGTTTTTGTTTTTTTTTAACTGCACTGTAGTAATGATTTTTATATATATATCACATATTTTTATATACCAAAATGTATACATTCTTTATATCACTATACATATATCTATTATTACAGTAATCTATTAAAAGGAAAGCTTCCATTTATTGCATTGTTATAACTTAGCTACCAATTACAACATATAAAACTTCCCATTTTTCTGCACATCTTTCAAAGTTTATTCATTACATTATTTTTAAATATAGGCAAACTAAATTACAAAAATTAATGCTCATATAAATAATAATGTTACAGCAATTTGACAAAAATTAGCTGTTACCAATTTTTAGATTTTTTTAAAAATTTATTTTATTATTTGTGTAAGTAATTGATCTAGTCCTTTCAACTTGTTAATACACAGTACATCTAATCTTTTTTAAAATATCCTTTCAGTTTAATATCTGGACATCTTCCAATGGAAGTACTTTACACAATCAGTTATCATTAGATGAAGTACCACAAAGGCTTCACCATAACATGGAAGGAGTTTCAAATCTTTTGAGCTATTCCAGCTGATAAGACATGAAAGCTAGGGTCCAGGGATGCTTCAATAGGAAGAAATGGAAAAATATATATTTTTTTTTCTAAATTTACTGTAAGGTAACTAGCTAAAGGACTCCATGGAAAAAAGTGATTTGTAAAATAATTAGTTTAAGATTATTAGATGAAAGACCAGGAAGACTCAATGTCATTAAAGACTGCCATAGGAGATTAGAGCAAGTTACTGAAGGTGAGACAAATGATTCTATTGGATTTTGCAGATCAGTCTTCAGGTTGAACGAAAAAAAAAAAAAAAAAAGTAAAGAATGTGAGTTATATGAAAACAGATGAAATAACAAGATAATGATTATGATAAAATTTGAAATTAAATTTAGCTTTGAAGGAAAACTGAATTCAAGTGAAACTTCAATTGCAAACAAATTCTTTTCAATTGCAAAGGTTGAAATATCACACAATGTGCAATTTAAAGCTACATTCAATGGTGCTTTGACTAAGCTCATATTAGATAGGATTTAAAGCAATATTTGAAATTCCTGTAAGATCCACTGCTCTGAGTCAGACGTATTGAAATATTCAAAATGTTTCCAATAGAAAAATGTATTGTATATTCTATTAGTTTTCTAGGATAATATTGTTTCAAGATAATACTAAATTTGGTATCTCAAAATCATTATCTGCAATTTAATTATTTGTAGTTATTCCTTTCTGATTTCGCCATATAAAATTAAAAGAAAATTATCAGTTTTTAATTTATTACTGTTATGTTAATGATTAAATATATACAAATAGCTTACTGTAAGTTCTCTAACAGAGACCAATTTGTGCAGCCCTGATTCCCATAAAATAAATTTACTTTAGGATCATTTGAAGCATTGCCACAGCTACCTGCACCTTAAATAATAATAAGGACAATAATATTTTTATTTAAATAAAGATTAATTCTTTAAACAGCAAGTAAAGAGTGAAATCATAAACTTAAAAGAAATCCAGATTTTTCTTCACTAACTTTTGTTTTATTTATTTCTATTATTGATTCCAGAACATTCTGAAAGCATTTATTTTATTGAAAATTGTATATTTATCATGTTAAATTAATTTTATTTAAACATCATAGTATTTTATATATTTATTTTTAATACTAGTAAATAATTCTCAATAAATTCCAACAATTGTTTACTCTGCTTCTTTTATATATTATTGATATAAATAAAATGAATTAAAATGTTTAGAAGAACAGCTGTTTATGCCTAAATTAAGAAATGATATAAATACTTACTGAAAGCAAACTGAACTACTGAAGCAGTGGAGGTATTCAATGGATTAGAAACCTGAAATTTACATAAGTTTTCCTATATTTAAACCAAGTCCCCTTTATCAAGAAAGTACAGCAATGTTTATTTTCAAATATACAAATGTTATTTAAATAATAAAATTTTAGACTCCTACGGTACTACTTTCTTATATGGACCTTATGGGATCATGGGGACAGATGCTTTGAATTCTACAGTAATGCACTATTTAATGACTCAAAATACTTAGAAGAATAAAAAACAAACTAAATTTGTTTTTTTTTTCCCCTGAATCTGTTATTTAGATCGATACTGTTTATTTTTAAAAAGAAAGAATACATTAAAAATATGTTTACAGTACTCCAAACAGTGGAGAATACAGAGAAATTGAAACTACTCACCACTAATCACTCACTGTTCCCCATTCTTTGAATGTATTTTTACACCATCTTTCCTTATTATCTGATAAAGCCTGTTAAACCTTATCATTGATAATCATTTTTCTTATAATTAAGTTGAGAAGGGCCACTTCCTTTCCCATTCATAAAAAGTTCAAAAGAATCCATTACATGAATATAAATGATTTGATCATGGATTGATTAAACTGTAGCAATAAAAAAATTTCTTTTTAAACAAGATGATTTTCTGACTTCTTTCCCAATGATAGTGTGAATCAACTTTAGCAGTTTAGGGCTTTTCCCTGATACTAAAAAATTAATGTTTCTTGCTATGAATCAAACAAAACATTTCCAACCCATAAAAATAAACAAAGAGAAAAAAATTGCAATTAGGATTTTTACTTTTTAATCATTATTCTTTCATATGAAGAACACTTGTCTGTCAATGAATGGAGGATAATAAAAAAAGAGAATGTCTGACACTGATTTATAACTTTGAAATTATTTATAACTTCAGTATTTTATAAACAAAGGATTTCAGAATCCTTTACGATTATTTTTAACCAGAAAAGAAATCAACATCAGTGAATGTTTCCATTAATTCTAGATGCTTCAGTAAAATTCAGGAATTTCTAAAACAATTAAAGATACAAGTCTTAGAAAATTACTAATTTTAAGATAAGATGATTCTGTAAATTTGACACGTTTGCTGCTTTTTTTTTTTTTTTGTGTTTTAATGAAACAAGCTTAGCCTTTGTCTTTAAAAATGACAAAGCTAAAATAATCTTAAAAAGATAGTATTTGCTTACTTTTAATTCTGACCTTTGAATTTGTTGAGTGAATTTTTTTCCCAAAGTACTCATGTTATGGACTATGTTCCAAAAGTGCTGAACATTTTTTCCCCCATCTATTTTTTATAACAGTATTTACTGTTAACAAAAATTTGCACTACTATTCCAAAATATTTTTTTACTGCAATGTATACTTCAAATCTACATATTTTTTGACTTTTTTAATACTGAATTTTAAACTGTGATGTGTGTTCGGTAGTCCAGTGGTTTAGGTGCTGGACTGAGGACTGCAGGTTCAATTCCCAGCACTGATTGGAGATTTCTTCATAATTATTTCTTCTCCAGATGAACCCTAGGGTTCACCCAGCCCTCTGTCAAATGGATACTGGGTTTCTTACTCAAGGGTTAATGGCAGATAGGTGTTGGACTGACCATCCGACCTCAACTAGTACCGTTGGTCAAGAATCACTGGGAGCCTAAACCTCTCATACACCCAAAGATTTGCAAGGCCTGTAGTGGTAAAGCTTTTTAATTTTTTTTATGATAACGTGTGCTTACATTATGTATCTTCTAACAAAATCAAATGCTGCTTTCTTTTATTTTTTTTTTTTAAAAAAGGGGATAATAATTCTATTGCATTGTAACGATATACAGTATACTTTCGATATCTCGAACTTCGATATCTCGAAAACCTTGATATGTCGAAAAATTGTTTTTTCCCTTGATATTACATATTCATTTAATGCTAATTTTAATTCTTACGTCGAAGAGTTTTCACTCAAAACCTTGTTATGTCGAATATTTTTCGAAGTAAAAAATGAATTTTTCTGGAAAAATTGCCATTCAGTTGTGTCGACACAAATAGAGGTATTTTTTTAGAAATTCTAGCAATGTAAGTTCATTGTATTTTACTAATTCTTTTCAATTTAATGTAATTATTTTTGACTACTTTTAAAAATTAAAATTATCATTGCTGTATTTAGACTTATTGTTAACTATCATTACATATTTATACTTTCTCATCTATCAAGACTCTAATTTTTAGAATATTATTCCGTATCTTGTGTTTTTACGTGAATTTTTATGTTTTGGTTATGATCTGTTATCTTGAAAACTCGCTATCTCGAATTTTTTTTAGCGTTCCTTCGACTTCGAGATATCGAAAGCATACTGTAAAACATAAAACTGGATTGAACTAAAAAATTTAAAAAAGGGCTTTGGAAAGAAATTCCATTTTACTTATGATTAAGGATATCTTAAAGTCATTGGTATTTCCAAGCATAATCCCAATATTCCCAAACAGTTATGGGCAGATGTACAACATAAAACTATACTTAAAACTGAAAAGAGCTAGAAATAAGCCAAAACCCTCTCTTAAGATAATGTTAATTCAAGTTAATTTTTAAATTTATTAAAATGGTTGTTACATTCTGTGAATGTATTTTACTTAAGAAATTTAAATTTACAGGTTTCATCAGCGGAATTTCAGCATTTTGATTGGGGGGTCAAAAGTGAATAATGCTTGTCGACTTACATTTAGTTTGTTTTTTTCCCCTCAAAATATTATCCCCCCCCTCCCCCAAATTTCACCTATGATAGGTTATTATTCTGTTAAGACTAGCTTCTTTAATGAAATAATAATTAAAAAAATACTCACAAAGTATCTATCTGTTTTCAAATTACAAAAAGTTGCTGCATTGCCGTTAACAATCGTGCCACAAGAATCATCGATTGCTCCACCTGATATTTTTGACCTAAGATATGCATATTGAAAAACTGTATTAATTTTCTATTTTTTTTATAATTACCAAAGTATTCAAGAATTAATACCACTGCAAGTTAAGCAAACAAAAAACAAACAAACCAAACAAAAGATATATAGAAGAAGAAGAAGAAAAAAAAAGTAAAGAAAAAACAAGCTAAAAAAAGACTCACAGAAAATTATTATTTTATATTTAACATAAAATGTCTAAGTGTTTCTGTAAAATATTTCATTAAAATCATAATAACTTACATATCTCCTCGTACTGTTTATATATAAAATAACTAGACAAACAAACTCGTCTTCATTCTTTAACACGTTAAAGAACACACCACAGCATATGAAAGAAGGAATGACAAAATTTCAGAGTGGGCAAGGTATTGTATGAACAAAAATCACTGTCCAGACCCGATAGTGTACAATGTTTTTAATGTCAGAGATGAGAACAAATGCTTTAAATTGGAATCGTGCTTAATTAATAGCTGTGAATGTTTTAATAGGGATAGATCACTTAAAGTGAATGATGTTTCCCTAAGCATCTTTAAGAAATCCTTATTAAAGAATAAGAAAATTAAAGATTTTTTAATTTTGAAATAATCACATGTCTGTTCAATACAATTAATTTATTGTTAATTAGGTTAACAAATAAGAAATTATGCGATGAATTAAAACAAAGCTCATGCATCTGTTTCAGATGCATGAGCTTTGTTTTAATTCAACGCATAATATGAACAGTGCATGTAAAATTATTTCAAATAAGAAATTGTTTGAAGTTTATGTTTATTATTGAATGTAATATGTTATGGTAATTATTTAATGTAATATATTATGTTTGTTTGGAATTTACTTTTGTTATTTTTCAATTATGTTTTCGATTATGCTTTGAAGAGAGAGAGAAGGATTTTCTCTTTCTTTTTTATTTGTATTTTCTTTATAATCCTGAAGAAGTCCTTTCATTAGGATGAAATATAGATTTTGAAGGAATGAAGACGAGTTTGTTTGTCTAGTTATTTTATATATTTCATTAAAATGCTGGCATAGTACAGATTTAGAATTTCAATTCATTTGCCAGATAAATTTTAAAAAATTTTAATAATTTTGTAAATAGAAATGTAACAAGGCAACCCTTCCATCTAAATTCTAATGTAATCTTAATACTACACTGGAAATATAAAGGTACAATGTATTCTATTGTTCAAAAGTATATAATGTAAAAGACA
>JAFIDM010010028.1:28516249-28531209 GCA_023159025.1 Thereuonema tuberculata | reverse complement strand
CATTAACAATTGAACGTCCGCGTTCATGCTGTGTTCAACACATCCATTGTTCTCACGTGCTTACACACAACAAAAGAACATACTCTTAACTTTCGGTTTTAATGAAAATAAAAAATATAAATATTTCAAAGCCTTGATGTTAGTTTTAATTTAATTTTATCAGGGATTAAAAATTGAATTTCTCACAAATTTGATTAAAAAAAAATACCTTTCTTGGGAACAATTGCAGACTCTTAGGTTGGAGGTTTTGAAATAAATAAATAAAAAAAATAAACGAATTGTATAACTAGGATAATAAATTTTAATGAGATAAAAGTAACAGAATATTTACAATATTTAGAATATAGGAAATTTTTTAATTATAAATTTAAAGCTAACTCAGAAATCCAAAGCAGAATAATACCTTATTGGTAAAAAATTTTAAAAGAAAAAGACAAGTGAATTCTTAACTCGGGATCCTATCATATAAAAAGACAATTAATTTAGAATAGTTAAATAAACAAATTAACCCACAATCAGTTTCCATTCCTTAAATTAAAAGATTTTGTTCAAAACAAAAAAATTAAATTCTTCAAATTTCTTAGGATCTTGAAAATCATTTCATTTACTTACTTGGGTCTTATCCTTAGGAAGATGTTTAACATTGCTTGATAGCCGTCACAATGCACAATTATTCAGTTTGAACAATGGCAAGGGAATTCACAAACATCTGCACAATAGATCAAGATTGCCATAAAAAAATCTCATAATTTCCAAAGAGAATCAATTGCGATATTCTCAGGCATCTCGCACGTCATCTAATGATCATAAAACATACCAAGTTGTTAACGTCTTTTCTGTCATGTTAAGAATTGCAGCTTAAGAAACCAAAAAGAAAATGAACGGGAGAGTGCAGTAAAAGTAACGGGCAAGTCTGTATAGCAGTTTGCCAAATATTTCCACTATGTCACACACACACACAAATTCCTGAAAAGGATTTCATGTTAAGAAAAATACATCCTCCTATTAAGTTTAAAGGGTACTTTACATATTAAAGAGTAAGCTCTCTATTTATAATCTATTTAAATTTTACAGTCTATATTTTGCTTTTATTATGTTATTGATTAATTCAGAATTTTAACAACTAATAATATAAAAACATTTTATTGTGAATATTTTTTATAGGTCAAGTGCCACTCGTTTTCGATTCAGACAAAGCATGTTTTCTGATTCAGATGAATGGGCCATTGATAACTTCTACATTGGTCAAGAATGTCCAGATTTGTGCAATGGACATGGATATTGTAGCAATGGGATCTGCTTGTAAGTAGATATGTGTATTTTATTATTTTTATTTATGATCAGCATTTTTATTACTTTGTTAATAATGACATTGAACGGCATTCTATAAAGAATTTGCATTAGAATAATAATTCCAAAGGTAAATTGAATTGCTTTTCACATTGATTGATTATTTTATTGCTTGTAGGCCTCATTCTTGTAGGAACTTTTAGACTTTATTACACCCTTTAAAAACTAAAAATATTAATTCTGAAAAACGGCTAATATATATAAGATAAAAAAAGGAAAGAAATCTGTGTTTCTCCAGGGAATGTACAGATAAAAATTATAGAGGCCTATAGATAGTTTCACTATTATTAACTTTTTAAAATGCTTCATTCAAAATTAAAAATTTTAAACTCTCTATAGACTTAGGAAAGCATGCAATAAGATATATAAAAATTGATTTTTATGTTTTATTCATTAATGTTAATTTCTTATATTTAGGATTTCTTTACTCAATTTTTCTCTATATTTTTAAATCAAGAACCATCGTGAGTTTCAGATTTTTTTAAGCATTGAAGAATGGTACTCGATTGCTTCGTATTAGCTAAGACAGTTCATAAAAATTCTCCCCTCTGCTATTTCTATGGTTAGATGAAGAGAAAAAAAAAAACAACCTTAAATAAGTGAATTTATGACTGGATAATTCATTGTAACCCCTTTGTAATTCCTTAAAGGTATCTTAACCACACCAATTATAAAATTGTTGTGGAGCATGAAGAATTGTTATTTCTTGGTTGCTATCCATTGACTTTTCAAGATGTAAGTCTGTAGTTTTCCATTTATAAAATTTTAAATTTTGTGCACAAGAACAGTCTCCTATGAAGAGAGAGAAGGATTTAGAAGAGCATTGTGTCACAGCATTTGAGAAGAAGAAATTCCAAATACAAGATGTCCAAAATAGAATCTTATCTTTTGTAATTTCCAAAATTAATAGAACCGATATATATAGGCAACTCAATTAAAAATTCCTCATTTTATCCAGAATTTTTATTTAAAGATTTTTTTCCCTCTTTATCTTAGTTATATTCAATAAGATAATGTCCTTTTATTCAAAAACCTATGAATTTTCTGCCCTTATAAAGATAGCATAAAATAAAAAATCTTTGTTCTAGCAAAACTTCATTAAACAAAATATTCATTAATCAGCAAATGACTGAATAGCATGAAATTGAATCTTATTATTTTTTTTTTAATTGAAATAACTTAAATAAAAAAAATAAAACATTTACAAAGTATCAAATCTGAATCTGAAGCAGATCTGCTTGTAATTTACTTTTAATACAAACTATAATATTTGTTTAACGGTAGTACAAATGATGGATTTCAAAAAACAAACAACTTAATGAATGAAAAAATAAAATCTCTCATTAAATTATCAAAATTAATTTAAATTAATTAAAGATGGGGTAAAAGAATACTAACTATATTTTAGAATGAATCTTTTTGGCTGTGAGGGTGGGGCCACGTCTTGAAGGAAACTTCCTTGTTGACATTTCATCCCTAGGTGTCAGAGACATCTTCAGAGCTTGAAAGCATCTTCTCAAGATTGGGTGTAATTAATTAAGCACCTGCAGATGTATTAGTCTCTAACAGGTCTTTTGTTTCCATTGTTAATTTAAAAAAAAAGGAAATATGCATTTACGGAAACCTTTATTTCAGATGTGATAATGGATTTCATGGCAAGACTTGTATTCCAGTACAGAAATTAAAACAGAATATTCGATATGACTTTGATTCTTCAGGAAATTTAACTGAGAATGGATTGACCGTTGAAGGTGGTTCAGTCGTGAAAAACAAAAATGGCTGTGGAGTTATTACATCAGGTTCAAGTCTTTATTTCCATGAAGTAAGTCTCAAAACCTATTTTTAGTATAATGTCTTTGGTTAACTTAAGAGTAATTTATTTAACAGTAGTTTTATCTGGTTTTATCATACAATTCTGCAAAATAATAATTGTTTAATTTACAGTTTTCATACAACCATTATATATACACACCCTTTGACATAAAAATCGACGCACCAAAAAGGAATTACCCAATTAAGACAAAATTTGGTTTGTTTAATGCGCACGTATAAAAAACGAAAAGATTAGAATTTCAGAACAATTGGACAGAAAGAGCTACATAAAGTGAGCAGGACTACCACAATGTCAGTATGACATTGGTCCATTTCTGGCCTGGATAAAAGCTGCTATCCAATGTGGCATTGATTGATACAGTCATTTGCGTCTTGCCAAATGGCCTCCAATTGGCAGGCTAATTCGTCAACATTCTGGGATGATCGCTGGCGATCCCCCATCACATCCCAAATGTGCTTAATAGTAGATAGATCTGGCTGGCCACGGAAGTATGTCGCAACCACAAAGACAATCAGTGGAGAGGCATGCTGTGTGTGGCCGGATGTTATCTTGCTCAAAAGTAAGCTCGAAGTGCCGCAAAAGGAACAGCAATACAACGGGTAGTAGAATTTCGTCAATCTACCACTGTGCTGTGAGGGTGCCACGGAGGACTACCAATTGGGGTCTGACTATCAAATAAAATAGTACGCCAGACCATAACACACTGTTGTCGGGCTGTGTGGTGTGCGACAGTAAGAGCAGGATCCTGACATTGTCCAGGCCATCTCTAGACACCTATTCTGGTCGTCAGGGCTCAGTTCAAAATGGGACTCATTACTGAAGACAATTCGTCCCCAATTGGCACATTTTCATATTGATCATGAACGGCACCACTGCAATCTCTCTTGATGGTGCATACTTGTCAGTGGTAGGCAGCGTAATGGGCACCGCAAATGTAGATTCTTCTACTAGTATTCGTCTACTAATGGTCTAGATAGTCACTTCATTATTGGTCACACATTGAATGGTTGATAGCAATGAATCTGGTGCTGTAACAGCTGCTCTGACAATCGCTTTATGTTCCCGTTCTTTCATCGCCCTAGGTTGTTCGCTGCCCTCTTTATCACTGCAATTTGCTGTTCAGGACCCATTCCTGCCAGCATTGTCTAATTAACGCATCACTCCAAATGCTGAGCGATTCGTCAGTTTGTCATCCAGCCTCATGTAGTCCAATGGCACGTCCTCTTTCAAACTCCACCATACGGTCGTAGTGGTTGTAAATTCGCCGGCAAGGCATTGTTACAGTCAAGGTAGGAAAATGCAATCACAATCCACTGGAAGTTTTGTTCCTGAAAGGAAGATTTGCTCTTTATACACACGATCACAATGCTCAGTTCCAACGCACTGTAACTCCGGCTATTTCCATTGGGTGCAAATTTTTGATCATTTGCATATTTGGTCGAAAGGTTTTTTGCATGTCAAGTTTCTGTCAGATTATTTTTCTGTGGTGCATTGATTTCTTTATCAAAGAGTGGTATGTATGTATTTGTATATATATATATATGTAAAAATCATGATTTAAGTTGACAGTTTCATTATTAATAAGCAGGTGTTTGTCTTCATGGGATTAATGCAGAAGCAATAAAATATTTCAATACAAATTAAACAACAAATAATTAAATAGTTTTGATTTTTTTCGAGTCATCTTACTTTTGCTCTAATAACCTATGTATTATTCTGTGGTTTATTAAACATAACAAATGGCCTCAAAACTGTGTAAGAATTTTTAAGAAATTAGAAGCCTTATTTTAAATGAACTTATTTAGAATTATTTTTAGTACCAGTAATTTAGTTTTGTTTTTTTCTTTTAGAATGGAATTCGCCAATTAATCACTGATGATCTCAATACAAGTGCAGTTGATTTTGTCAAATTTTTCATACGAATTGGTGGTGGTGATCCTAAAACTTGCAATAATGCTACCAATAGGAATGAAAGTGTATTGTTACAATTCTCAAAGGATGCTGGGATTACTTGGAAATTGATGAAGGAATTACATTATGAAAATTACAGAGAACCAAAGTAAGTAAAATTAAAGTAATCAGAATAGATTATAGTCCAAAATTTTAATACCACTCGATCTTCTTAATAAAATATTGGATACAAGTTTTAATCAAATACAATATAAACATAAGTAGATTTTTTTTTTGTTTCTTTCTTTTTTTAAATAAAAAAAAATTACTGCATGGTCATTATTTTTAAAAATCAGTAATTCATACGATCCTCTATTGAGAACCCAAATCAATAATTAAAGTTTTACCAATACCCCCTTGAGCAGTTCAAAATACGTTTGTAAACTGGTGTGTCATTATTATTTAAAAGACTTTCATCAACCTGTATTTGCAGTCCAGCCATTACTTCATACTTGAAGATTCTGTATTCTTTGTCAGTTTCATCAGATTGACATCTATTAACTGGAAAAAAAAAAACTCAATCCAATTCTTGAGTTTCGATACTAGTATCAAATTACAATAAATATAATGCTGTAATTTAGAGGTACTGATTCATCTGTATTTTTATTTCCTTTATTAACTATTTAAATGAGTAAAAGAAATCATTTAAAGAAAAAATAGAGATCATTATTAATACTAAAATAAAATGTTGTTATGCTGTATACAAGTATTCGTATTTAATAGCAATGCAGACATGTAGTAATTTTTTATGTATACAGCATCAAAAAAATAAATACAGACAATCAAAGAATAATATAAAAATAAGGGAAAAAAAGAAACAGATTTTCTTTTCTTTTTTTTTTTTTAAGTATCAGATACTAGAAAAAGAAAGAATTTGGAAGTTTAACTATTAATTAGTTTTATTATTAAAAAAATGAAGGAGTGTAATCACAATTTTAAACAAACAAAAAAATTTTACAAAAGGAATTATTATTATTAAAAATATGGTATAATTTTATGTAGATGATTTCACAACAAATCAAACCTTATCAAAAATTTATTTGAAAAAAAGCCATAGGAAGAATTGTTGTCTTTATAAAAATAATAACTTCTTTGAAACCTCATTTTTTAGTTTAATAAAGTTATTTTGTGTATATTATATAGCATTTTTCCTTTTTTTATATTGTATAGATATGAAATAGTCGAGCTTCCAAAAGGTGCTAAGTCATCTTGCACCAGAATTAGATGGTGGCAACCACAGCATTCTGGTAAAGGACATGACCAGTGGGCTTTAGATGAGCTGAATATTGATCATTGGAAAGATAATTCGGTTCTGCAGACATCTTTTAATAATGTGAGTATATAATTGCAAACAAAAAAAAAATCCATTTTTCCAGTATTATAGAAATAGCTGTTCACTTACTAGGGTGATTCAGAAAGTAATGCCTCCAAGGTGATACCTTCATTTGTGTGTTACAGATAGCAACGATACAAGTATCAGTGGAAAGCTTGCAATGTCAGCTACAAATGGTGGCATCACTTTTCAACATAGTCCAACGGGCAACATACAGTCGAACCTCCATATATCGAAGTAGCAAATTGCCGGAAAAAAATTCGATATATAGAAATTTCGATATATAGAATTTTATTATAATTACTCCTAAAACATTAAAATTAAAGCTAATTTTCATATACGAAACTCAATTTCTAATTTATATGCGAATCACATTAAATGAAAGTTAATACAGATAATTAAAAAATGAATTAATATGAAAGATTTATTGAGTACTACATACCTTTAAAAAAAAAAATAATCCAGACAGAGGTTACAATGATCACATTTACATTTTTTTTAAAAAAAACTTCGAATATCTTGCTGAACAGCCAGTTTTGCGGAAAGTTCATCAAAGAAATGTTAACTTTTATTCAGTCCACTAAAAACTTCATAGGAACATTTTCCGCCAATTGAAGTCCACGACGTATTGTTTCAAACGCTTCTCGCATTTCTTTTTCAATGGCTTGGAAATGTTTTCAGATTCATTTACTTCCTCTGGTTCTTCGATTTCTTTTTCAGTTTCATGAAACGAACTCAGTGTGTCTTCCTCTGTAGGATAATCAGCAACGGCATTCCGATTTTTTATAATAGTCGACACTGTGCTTGCGGGAATACCGAATTTAGCTAAAATGTCTTTTTTGCGGATTCCGCTATCTACATTCTTCAGCAATTCAATATTATCTACACTTTTATCCCAATAAGTCTTGAAAAAAAATTTCGATATATAGAGATTTTTTCGATATATAGAAACAGTTTTTCTATCTAATGAACATTGAAATTTGCTAAGAGTTCGATATATAGAAAATTTCGATATATGGAAGTTCGATATATGGAGGTTCGACTGTATTTACACCACGCGAAACATGGTTTTGCATTCCGTCGGTGAAGAATTGTGATGGCTGCTGGCGACACCACTGCCGAAATGCTGCTTCCACCTCCGCATCACAACTGTAGCGTTGATCCTTAAGGTGATCCTTTAGTTTGGGAAAGAGCCACAAGGCACATGGTGCAAGATCTGGACTAAACTGCAGTCATACGACGATGAATGTTACTGGGCGCACAACTTTCCGCAGCCAGCAATTCAATGACAGCCCGTTTGATTGAAACCGCATTGTTTCAACCGAATTGTTTCAACGGATGTCACCACTGGATGTCATGGATTGCTCCATTACTCTGGAACGAGAAGAGATAGGAAGGTGCAACAAGTGACATTCTATAGCTTAAACATCAGTGCATTAATGATAAAAAATTCAGATTGTTTGCAATACTATTGCCCAAGTGGTGGACTTGGAGGCATTACTTTCTGAATGCCCCTCGTATTTTTATTTTACCTTAGTCTTAATAATCGATTTTTGCTTGTGATTGTTAGTTTTCTTTCCTTTTTAATGTATGTTTTTCAAATAGAAATTGCTTTTGATAACTTTATCTTTAAACATTTTGACCTATTAATTTGCATGTTAATAATACTAAGCATAATGATAAGATATCTTCATTATCAGGTAACACCTACAAATCCAAAATGATGAACAAAGGAGAGATGTCGTATTATGATGAATTGAAATTATAATTAAGATAGTTAAGTAACTACATGTAATTCATAGAGTAATAGGTTAGATCCTTAATTAAAAAGAGAATTTCTAATAAAAATTTGAAGGAGTATGAAAGTATAGTCTTAAAATAATTGTTAAAGTGAGACCTTATTTGCATTCCTATGATTGTGGTGATCCAATATTCTTCTGTTAAAATAATGGAAATTTGTAATGGGATAAAGCCAAATAATTATAGATTTTAATTTTAACTTTTTCTGGAAGAGAATCTTAGGATTCCTTTGTAGTCCTTAGGATAAAAGGATATTTTTTTTACAATTTGGATTTGTTTGGTGATTACAGAGGACTGTCATTTAATTTTGGAACTTCTCAGTGATTTAAAAAAAAATAGGATTTTCCCTCCTCCATTTGGTTGATTGTGTGAATAATGCTTTTCTAAATAACCACGCCAATAAGCACAAAAGAGCATTTCTGTTGGCATTTGATTCATAAAGAAATTTGATAAGTATCCACTAAATGAAAAAAGAATTCGACACCTGCAAGAAGTTATGTAAATGTCACAAAATGTGAGGACACAGTAGTATATGTAAAAGCATGCACTGTGTTGAACAGACACGAGCTGTCCTCACAGCTGCAGAGCAGTGGAACACAAAGGCTACCAAAGCTCCCTAGTTAACCGAGCATTGGTGTCATTGTTCTAAACTATTACACCCTGACCCAATGTCGACAGCCATTCCAACAGTTTACAGGCTTTACATTTGAATGAATCACTGGTCTTAGAGAAGCTGGTTTGTCTTACAGAGATGTAAAACTCCTTGTCGGCTGCAATCCCAGCACAATCACACACACATGGTGCCAATAGGTTCAAGAAGAATCTAACATGCACTGATAAGGATCAGAAGACCATGTTCGACCACAGAGTGATAGCACCGTCATTTGCGATGCATAGCATTCATGACGGTAATGCACCAATTGACATCGGTACTGATAACTCAAATATCTAGTTGTGTATAGTAAACAACAGGCTTTTATAGTTTTAATTGTGAGGTTATTATTCTAAAATGCATTTTACCCCTCACATCTGACCATATCTAAGTATATCTTCAGTGGTGTACTATGTGGTATTTAGTGACGAATCTCTTGTTTTGATCAACACAACTGCAAACAAGTTCTTCGTCATCCAGGTAAATGAATGGAAACTTTTATCAGCTAGGCAATGCACATTTACATTCAGCCCAGAGCATTATCTACACAAACAAAATTTTGGGTACTGTCATTGTTTCACTTGGCCTTTCACCTATTGAACACATCTGGGACATGATGGACAGACAGCTCCAACAGCACTCAGGAGATATACCATCCACTATTGTTTAACTGGAACTGTTCTTGCTAATGTATTCAATAGCATATCTCAAGCTTTGCTAACAGCTGTCTTGAGTTTCAATAAAATGGCACCAATCCTTGGTATTGATTTTTTCCCCCTTTAGTGTAGTTTCATTCTTCTCTTTTCGTGAGCATTTAGGATTAAATTTGTGCAACTGCTAAGCAAATGTATGTTATTTTCTTGTAAAAAAATTGGTTTTATTACTAATACTAAACATTATACAAAGACAAACATAATTTGAATTGGGCCATTTTCCATCTAAAGAGAATCTTAGCAAATATGTATCTGCATTTCAGCAAAGCAACCAAAAGATATTCTAATCTTTGGTTTAATGTTAAGTTCCTTAAAGTGATTGGAGAGATAAAAGTAACAGAAGAAAATAACATTAGAATGCAATTTTTAAGTCGTAAAAGGAATTAAATCCCTCCTAATATTTGTGATCAAAAAACAAAAAAAAACTATTTTTTTATCATGGAAGCCAAAACTTTAGTGATGGGTTTTTTACAACTAAAAGGCTGCTACTGACTTTAGTATATCTTGGATTTGTAGGTAATAAGGTAATGGTTACAACCATCAAGGGAGCACAAGGCCAAAGAGTTTGAGAATCTTGTGGTTTAGATTAGTCTTCTTAAATTCATGGCCTTTTAGTGGGCCACAATGATCCAAAAATATTAAAAGCCTAATTCATCTAATAAAAAAAAAAAAACTGTCTATAATTATTTGAATGGTGCCTTTAAGGAAAATATTATTCAAAGCCTTAGAAAGACACCATTCGGACGATTCCACTCTGAACTAGGTCATGATATTGTCACGGGATGTGATGGGAGAGCGAAGTGTCTTCGGATGTAGTTGACAAAACAAGGTCTGTGATTTATTTGACAGAACAACGGCTTAAATTGACAATTACAAACAAAGACGTAAATGATTTAAATTTAACAAAAGAACAACAGTTGATTGGTTGAGGGATTAGCAAATCATTGGGGACAAATTTAAATGAACAGACTTTTAACAGTTAAATCATTTATAAGAAACGTAAAAGAATTACATTTGAAATAAATGAGAAACAGAAAAATATTGGAATTCACATAAAATTCATAAAAATTAATATACATAAAACACAAATATGTATACTTACAATATTATCAGGGCTGTCACTGATAATTCTGCTTTAAACCTAACATAGACTTATTGATGTCTGATTCAAAAGTCATGCAATTTTTTTTTTCATTAATTTAAAATTATTATTTATGGTATTAGTAAATTTTACTATAGAGTTTTTTTCGCATTGATAAATAGAAGCAGTTAATTTAAAGTAAGTTGCTAAGGAATGTTTTGTTTTGCTATAGTGGACTACAGTCAGAAAGTCAAGAACAACAGGCTTAGATAATTCACTATCTGTCTGAATAACCTTTCTTACAGGTGTTCTGAATTTGGCACACCTATTTTAATTTCTTGTTTGTTTTTATTTTATCAGGCTACCAATATATCAGAAGCTGGAGGCATATGGTGCAGCCTTACAGAAGCTGATTTCAAACATTACTGTGGCTCTAAACATAAAGTTCTTGTTTTTGATGGCCCTGAAAATATTCGTTTTGCCATGACAAAAGAACTGTGGTTACAGGAAGGTGACATTATTCAATTCAAGGTAAATTTACTGTTGAATATTTATTATTATTTTTTATTTATATCGTATATTTAACTTTTAGCTATACTTCATTAGCAGTTTTTGTACTGTAGCAAACTAAATACTGATATTGTTTTACAGTATATCAAAATAAAATTTCTCATGTTGCTTAGTAGATTTAGGTTGTACTTAGTTTTTGTATAAAATTATTCACTAAGAACTGAAATTATTAACTTTTTTTTTTTTTTTGTAAATATTATCATCACTTTTAGTTCACTGCATGATGAAGGTGTCTTCCAATTTTTTAAACAATCCTTTTTTCAAATCAAATTAAAGGAAAAACACTTTTAGTTTCATCTTGTACAGGGCTGGACTTAAACACCCAGGGCCCCTAGGCACTTGATATTTGTGGCCCCCCCCCCATCCCGAAAATCTACAACGAAAAAAGAAAAAAAAATACGGCGGGGCCCCTCCTAGGCGGAAATCCGGCCCTGTCTGTGTACCTATCATGTAAATGTTTTCTTGTCTACTCTCATTCCTAGGAATCAAGGTTAGAGTTTCTGTTGTACATCTGTGATATGTACATGTATCTTACTGCATGTCATCCTAAATCCATTTTGTTTTTTTGTTGTTGTTTTTTTTGTTCCAAGAATAGATCCTTGTTTTCTCTCTCCATTATGCATTTTTGTTTTGGTCTTTTGTTTTGTAATTCCTAAAATTCCTCTTTCCATATTTCTCTTTATCTTTCCATGTTCTCTGAATTGCTTTCTTGATTAGAGTTCATGTCTTGCATCTGTAAGTAACTACTTTTCTTTTTGAACATGTGCCTTTCAGTATCATATTATTTCTACTAAAGATGTATCAGGCTCATTTTTATTATAATTAATAAAATTAATTTATTTTCTTTAGAATGTTGCCATTCTCCCCAATTTATTTTTTCAAGATTAATTAACATAGCTACTGACTTTCTTTAATTCCATATTAACTTCTCTTCTCTGCTTATTACACCTTTGATATATTAGAGATGTGTGTATTAATAAATTAGATCGCCTGTCAGCAATAATTCTATAGATGTGTTTGTCAGACCAATAAATTAAAGCCATTCTGAACATCGGAGAGCATTAGAAATGAAGATCTATGCACATTCATGTCACTACTCCATAACTCCCTAATATACTTCCAATTTCACCTCTAAACATTCTTGGATCAATACATGAAACTCTTCCAGCAAATATTAACTGAAACCTATCATATGAGCTGATTAAACTGACAACTCCACACACACACACACACACACACCTGTCAGCAAATCTGAATTCATATAACCAATATCTCTCCCTTTGTATTTATGCTGTCCTGTTTATTTCCCTTGATAAAGAAACTTTGAAAGTCTTCCACTACATTACCTACAAACATGCTCAACTTTTTCATTTATTGTTCCAGGATTTGTTTCTTTCTTTTTTTTCTATGAAGATTCTCATCATTTTTCAATAAATTTCAATTTAACAAAGAATCTAGAAATCTATTCTGCAGAATATTCTATTCTCTTCAATGACTAGTAAATCATAACATTTCATTATTCTTCTCAAAAAGTAAATTACTATCAAGGCTTTCACAGAATGTGATTTGTACTTCTTTGTTTTAACCCTGCGTTACTGTGGCGCTGTCTCACAGACCGTCACATACAATTGTTTTAATTATATCTTTAAATAATAGATGACAAGAGCTGTTCTTCACTGTAGCTTCCTGAAATAGTTTCAACTATTTGCCAGTAGTTGATTCATAGCATCCATTGTTTGGTAAAATATGCAACAATTCGGTCTCTGACACCGACCCCCACTAATCTCATTGTGCCTTGTGCCTTCATTCTGCTAAATTTTGTTCATTAATTTAAAAATTCTATATTTTTGACACTTAACTGCTTGTATTGATATAAATTATATGTACTCGTTAGTTTACTGATTTATTAAAATATGTATTGTATTTAAAAAAAAAGAAGAAAAAAAAGAAAATGATCTTTATTTTTAAGTGAAATTTATTAACAATTTACAGGTATTACAAAATATGTGTTTTAAAGGTAAAAATAGGTAGTTTCTAAATGTAATTAAAAGTTACTGAATTTAAAATATTCAAACTGAACGTAAAGTACTTTGGCCTCAGAGACCGACCACACTATGTTCTAAAAATCTCACGAGACTTCCCCAGGGTTAATTCTGTGTTAAAACTGCTTCCCATGATAAATTCCTAAACTGTTTATTAAATCACAAAATAATGAACATTTCATTTTTGCATTTTTCTTTAATTCATGCTTCTATCTTGTGATAGCATGAAGACCTGATCACATAACCACAGGTTGGGAGTTTTACAGTTTATCTTTAAATACCTTTACTTAATATGAAATTGAAATGTTTATTTTTAATTTGAAGATAAATATAGGATGCTCTTCACTCTTTCTGTGGAAATCCCCTGTGAAATTGGAATATTTGACCAATTCAAATCCTCATTGGAAAAATGTTCAAGAGAAATGTTATTCTGAGTCAGACTGCAAAGATATAAGGCATGAATCCAGTGTTTATCATCAGGGACCTTTTGGGCAATGGACAACAGTTACAGTTCCAGTTTCAAAGGAGATGAGTAATAAGTATGTTGATTTTTATTATTATTTTTTATCGTATTTCAGATTAATAGTCAGTTATTACAGCAGACATTATTATAAAAGTTGTACACACATGCAATATAGATATTTTATAATAGGTTTAGAATTAAAACAAATTTCTAAGATTCACTCTACCAATGCCCATTGGTGTGCTATTCTTCAAACTCACTGTTCAAACAATTGACACTTTATTTCCAAAAATACATGTGGCTGTCTTTGTAAAATATCAACTAATTATTCTAGGACTGTTTTGTTGCTAAATAGATTATCTTCAAAATTAGAGTTTGTGTGTTCTGCATACTTTCTTACATTTCTTGGAAGATACATTTCTTGGTTTTAATCTGTTGAACCGTACAAGAATAGAGAAGAAAATTGTCATTAATGCCCCTTCTCCTAGGCTGTTTGACTGATGTAGCTCACGCCAAACAATTCAGTCTCACAGTTTAAGAAATAATGCCTTGAACTTAGTGGACTGAAAAAGTGTTAAATGAATTTTTGATATTGAAATTTATTTTACTTACAATTCTATTATCTGAAGATTGACTTGACAAAAATTATTCTGAACTGGAAAAAGATCTAGAACATCTTTACCTATAAAATATCTTCTTTAATACTCTTAAACAATATTTCATTTCTTTGAACAAGAAACTTCTTCAGGTTTTAGTTGAGGAAAAGGAAATCTTTCTCTTTCCTCTAAGATTTCATAATTCGTTATGAATACTGTGGGAGGATTATATATAAATATAATTGTCATTGAGGTTCCACACAATAAATTTTCTAAACGGCATTTTAATTTATTTACTTGCCTGTACTGGTTTAGCAGAGCATATTAAGTGTTTAAGAGTAAGGAGAAAATAAAAGCAAAACTGATTTAAACTTAACTTGTTTTATAATCATTAAATATTTACAAGATGTGAAACAGTTGTTTCAAATAGTCTATGAATCACTGAAAGTTCACTGAAAGTTATTTACTTTAAAACTTAAAGTTCCTTTAAATCTTTCTTAACATCAACTGTTCAATTAACAACGTTGATAAATGGCTATTTTCATCTAGTGTGATAATTACTAAAGTTTATCTTAA
>JAFIDM010010028.1:28474526-28495603 GCA_023159025.1 Thereuonema tuberculata | reverse complement strand
AATGCTTAGTGCATCATTGGATATGTTAAAGAATTTATGAAACAATACGTTTGTAAATATTAACAATGACGTCCTGTTGGCAATTGTTAGTATTGTTATATATGAAGCATCAGTATTATTACTGTGTTAATTGTTATCATTATTACTAACACTGCTATGGAAAACGTTAATTTGGGAGGTCAGGGAGTGGTCCTACAGGTCTGATTTTTTTACGTGGTCACCTACTGTTTGATGCTGAACACAATGGTGTAGGTTTCATTCTAATATTTCTAACCGTTTGGCCGTACAGAGTGTGACAGACAGACAACACAAAAGCAAGAGTGGTTCCCTATGTTAACTGTAACATGGGACCGCTAAAAAGATAGAAAAAGAACAAAAAAAAATCAATGATGAAAAAAAAAATCATACAGTAGATTTGACCCAGGATCTTGACTACAGAAGGCCAACACATTTTCATCTGAGTTATTGTTGGTAGCAACAACAGAACTATCGCATGTCCAATCAAGTTGCTCCAATCCAAATGAAAACAATGTCAAATATCTCCAAATCTGTGGAGGGTTGGTCCCCAAACAGATATACCTATATTTATTTTTTGAAATAATCCATGTGTATTTTCATCTCTCAAAAGGGCATCAAAATCTGTGATATCCAGAATATGTCATTTCCCTTAAGATTTTTGAGAACTGATAAAAAGCTGAAGTTATCTATATTTTAAAAATACTTACAGAAAATCAATGCATCCAGTGCCTGAAGGAGGTGCAATCCATAAAAATGAAATCCGTTTACTGGGAATTGAGCTTAGATGGGAATGCACTACTGAGCACATAACACCATGACCAAATGTACTCATAATAGGATTTAGGCCTGGGAATGAAAATATTTAATACTTTTAATGTTTAAAATATTAACATAAAGTCAAGATAATTTACCAGTGCTCAAGCAAGATATAAGTTCAGTATTATTTATATTTAAAGTTATTTCAAAATGAATTAAATACCAGAGAGGCATATTAATGAAATCCTGATAGCTCTGTTCCTTTTAAGCTTCTTTATTGATAGTAATTGATTTGATACTTTTTTTCAGCTTTTGTGATTCAGACTCCTACTCCTATCCCAACATTGTGGTCAACAATCTACATAAATTCCCAAGGTATTTAAATTTCCTTCCTTTATCCCTCTCCCTATTTCTTTTAATTCATAAATTCTTATTTCTATCCCATTTCTTTTATTCCATTATCTTCATAAAACATGTTGATGCAATACACATACAAAATATACTAACTTCAATTTGAAAAACAAAAACAAAAAAAATATGTATATTTATAAAATTATGTCTAGTTCCCCTATATCTTTATACACTCATTTACAAAAAAAATTGTGAACCAAGAAAAAAAATCATTCTATAAACACAAAAGTAAGTCAATAGCTATGGTGTGGGTAGATATGCAAATGAATAATGTTTGGTGCGATTGCACATGGCTGCTCATCCTACAGCAGCACTGCAATCGCAAGCCATGGGGCTTATAAGGCACATGCACTGTAAGGTGATCAGGTGAGATCTGTGAGTGATCAACATGCAGCCTTAGATGTCAGTATGAACAACTCATAAAGTTTGAGAGAAGCTGTGTTATTGGCTGCTAGAGGTGGACTGGGCAATTGCCCTCCATACAGGCCATTCTGACTTTATATTCAGATCATGTTGACAATGGATAGGTGAAGCGACCTCTACACAACGGACCAGCTCTGGACGACTGAGACAGAACACCAGCAGAGAGGATTGTTTGATGGTCAGAGAGGCACAAAGAGATCCAATGGCTTCATTGTTCACTATCCAGCGACACATGGCAGGGTTACAAGGGTAACCCTATCTCTGCCAGAACCATTTCCAGATGCCTAGCAGAGGTCAATTTGGATTCAAGATGCCCCTTCCATTCTGTGTCTTTAACACCTCAACATCATTGGCTGTGTTTGCAGTGGTGTCAGCAGAGAGCAACGTGGAATGTCATGGACTGGCGACATATCGTCTTAAGCGATGAATCCCGCTTTTGTTTGGGAATGGATGACCACCGTGTCAGGGTTTGGAGGACCCCAGGCGAGCACTACAATTCCAACCTCATTTTACAGCGGCATACAGCTCCACTACAGGCATGATGGTCTGGGATGTCAAAGCATATGATAGTCGTTTGTCACTAGTAGTGCTATGAAGGACATTGAGAGCCCAGTGAGGAGATTCTGCGGCCCCATGTGTTGCCTTTCCTGGCTGGTTGCCCAGGAGCAATTTCCAACAAGATAATGTTTGCTTGCAGAGAGCTAGGGTTTCACAGGCCTGTCTACATCGTGTTGCGACACTTCCTTGGCCTGCCCGCTCGCTAATCAGCGAATTGTCGCCAATTGAGCATGTCTGGCACCAGATAGGACTCCTACTGTCGCCATGTAGCAGTGTTCGTGATTTGCAAGAACTGTGGGCAAATCTGCCACAAAATAACATACGGCGCCTGTTTGACTCTAAGCCCAACTGCAACACTGCATGTATTCAGATACGAGGTGGTCCAATGAGGTACTAAATGTGACCTTACTGTGTAACACAACTCCACAGGACATCGTCCTGCTGCTGTGAAATTGTAATCACTCCTGTCCTTTGTCTCTGCCATCACACTAATAAAATTTCATTTGAATCCCGTGCTCCCTTCGTGGTGTGTAAATTTTTTTGTCAATGAGTGTAGATTTGGAGTTTCTTCTCACTTGAATAATGTTTATGAGCAAATATCCAATTTTATTTTTAACTAAAAAACCTACAATATTTCTGATTTTTTGTATGTCAAATTATCTTACCAGGCAATGGAAAGGATGACTGAGGAACCGTATATAGACCAGTCAACAAGAATCCATCAAAATCTAAATTTGAGTTTACAGAGACTGAAAAGAATATAAAACAATTAAGTTATTTTTAATATATAACAAATAAATATAATAAATCTTAGGTGAAATTTTGACAAATTCCTAATCTGTTACTTAACAACGAATGTCAACTAAGAAATATCAAACGGAAACTTCTTCGGGATTGTTACGAGAATGCCAGTGTTCAACTGGCTATTTCTAGATAATTCTCCTCAAAATATTATGTCTTTGATACATTGGTAACCTGCTCAATAAATACACCTTGTTTTAAATTATCAAGAGACACGTAGTAGAATTTTCATGATAAGCTGTACAACACATCCATTCAGATGTTAAATCCACGAGATATGAATTAAAACAAATAATATGAATAACCTAACTTTAGACTTAAGATTCAATAAGTTGTAAAAAACTCTGATGAGGAAAGCTGATTTATTAAGAACTAGTAAACTAGTAACTAGAATTAACTAGTAAATTCAGGTAAAATGTTTGGATAAGAAAATTTGTAATACTACTATTTTGTTGATTGTTTTTATTTGTATGCAAACATTCATTTATCTATCAGTTTTTTTTTGGTTTTTTTTTTAGAAATAAAATATTTTTTCTTTTTTTTTATAAGGAAATGGGGAAAGAAGTAATGTTACTATTTTTTTAATTTAATTTTTTTAATCATAATATTATTTATCTATGCATCAAATTTATCTTAAGAGGCGTAAGCTGTGTTAAGAATACGATGTCTTTTACTTTTATTAGAGCAATAAAACATAAGTATGTTGTGAACTGAAACATACTTCATTTTTATTACTAAAGTCCATAAATAAAGAAATTAATATTGAGAACTATTGATAACTATAAATGTTAGCATTTGAAACCAAAATAATCCTTACACACAAAAATAAACAAAAACAAAAAAACGCTAAGAAGTAAATTTAAATTAAGAACTGTTACAATTTCAAAACTTCTTCAAAACATACACAAATGTAAGGGAATAAGGATTAAAAGCAACTAAAAAAAAAAGCAAAATAACAGATTTAATAATGTTTATACCTTCATATGTTTTTCCAGGTTCATAATATTCTGGATTTCCAGCCAGGGATATAGAAAGTGAAATTTCTCCTTGACGGATGTTTGATTGTTCAATTTGCCCATGATATTGACAGAGAAAGAAAAAGGGAGATGCTATCGGCCCTCGGAAACCATCAGCAAAAAAAAGTAAATTAATTTCATAAATTAAAAGGGGAAGAAATGAACTGAACATCCTACTGAAAGAAAAGAAAAAAATATAATAATTAGTCACTAAAAAAGAAGAACCAATTATTCAAAAACAAATTTAGGGAAGAAAGATAACAAAGTAATTAAAAAAAATCTATTTCAATGAAACAAACTTAAAAAAAAGACGAAATACCTTCATATAAATAATGATCAAAGAAAAGGATTTAAGCCAGTCAATGGCTTAGATTTCTCATAGTCTCAATTTTTGATGTACGAGTTGTGCTATAAAGGAAGCCGAAGTGGTCAAGAACACTTGGAGACAGGAAATTGGTTCTGTCCAAGGATTAACAGCTCTCTTCAGGAAATAAAAGATAACCTCACTTCCCTTATTATAAAAAAAAAAAGAAAACACTCCTTTTAAAGATTTCTTATTACTATTCTTTGAAATTGAAATCTCTTCTTAAATTTTAAAATTACTTAAACTAAAGAGCAGATTAATTGTTGATAAATTACTAATAAATTAATCTTTATTTGTACTGACTGTAGATATTTCAAAATTGAAGATAAGCAATCTGATAAATTTTAAATGCTTGACATCTAATACACTTTCTAAAGGTACTTGTCTATGGGCGGAAGAGTTCCGTCCTCAGTGAAGGGCAAGGAGTTTTTCCTAATTATTTCTCCTGCACCCTGAGTGCACCCAGCCTTCTGTCAAATGAACAATCTTACCAAGGATTACAAATGGTACGAACTGGACTGGTTGCCACCTCAAGCACACAAGACATTTTAGCACCATCTATAAAAATCTGTTTTTAAATTTTTTAATTTAGTGATAAATATTTGTGCTGAGAATGAAATTAACTGAATTTTATTTAATTTATACTAATTAACTTTAAGTTATTAAAATAAAATTTCACATTTTTTTTCTTTCTGACTGTTTTTGTTTTTCTTAAATTTCTGATTATATAGGATACTCAATACAGAAAATGTGCCATTCAATTTTGGTAATAAACATGGGACATTCTGTGTAATACTGGCCTTCTCTTATCCTTGCAATCTTCAGGAATTTTACCTTTTTTATTGCTCATCTTCCTAATGAGGGATTTGGGCACAATGCTTTATCCTTAAATTTAAACAATTTCTTTATGTAATTACAATATTTTACTATAAATCAATGTGATAATGATGTTTTTATAATTTTACTGTACAGGATGTAATTCAGACAAAGATTCAGAATAAATCATGTAGAATATGCAAATTGAACTTTTCTATAGATCAATATCTAGAAGAGGATATCTAACTTTAGTTCTGGGAATTTCCTGACTCTTGAACTGATTCACTGTGCCGCACAAAAAAAAATTGTAATTTGTAATCATTTCTGTATTTCGCATTTGAAGTTTCTACTTTATACACGATCTCAAATGCTAGATTACAATTTGAATTTATTTGACAGTAGGTTTCTGATTGTCCTAAACGGAATTTTTTTTCTCCTCTTTTATTTTTACAATTTAATGAGTTTCTGATGTTACTTCAAGCATTATCCAACAACTTTTGTTATTTTTTTATATATGGTACTGTCGGCAATCAAAGGTAATCACAGGAAATACACTTTTGTAGATACAAAAGTGGAAATAAGATAGTCTAGGATGACATTCACCTATGAAATCAATAGGTAGTAATGGTCTGATTCTGGATTCGATTCTCATTGGGTTTCGTGTTGGTAGATGATCAAACACTGAACAGATTTCTCAGGATTCTCCTATTTCACCTTCACTTCTATCATTCTTTCTCCATCTGTCCTTCTTTCCATGGGTATAGTATAAAAGACATAAGGTTGCGGTGCTTGATTTACCTGCCACCTACATTCACCTAATGGTATGATTATCATCATGTCTTCTCCATCCAAGAGGTTGACTACCATTTTTCCACCCAATCCTATTTTGTGCTTCTTTTGCACATTTGTTATCAAGGTAAGTCATGAAGGTCCCTATATTATCACTCCAGGTGATTCTCTGTCCTTCCACTCCTTTTATTCCCTTCTTATCATCCCTTCTAGGAAAGTCTTCTGAAGGCCGTCATATCTTAACAATGTCCAAAGTGGTGTGATTATAATTAACCCTCATTACAGTATATTCTCGATATCTCGAAGTCGAAGGGACGCTAAAAAAAATTCGAGATAGTGAGTTTTCGAGATAGCAAGGTCATAACTAAAACATAAAAATTCACGTAAAAACACAAGATATGGAATTCTAAAAATTAGAGTCTTGATAGATGAGAATAAGTATAAATATGTAATGATAGTTAACAGTAAGTCTAAATACAGCAATGATAATTTTAATTTTTAAAAGTAGTCGAAAATAATTACATTAAATTGAAAAGAATTAGTAAAATACAATGAACTTACACTGCTAGAATTTCTAAAAAAAAATACCTCTACTTGCGTCGACACAACTGAACGGCGATTTTTCAGGAAAAATTCACTTTTTACTTTGAAAAATATTCGCCATAACAAGGTTTTGAGTGAAAACTCTTCGACATAAGAATTAAAATTAACATTAGATGAATATGGAATATCAAGCGGAAAATTAATTTTTCGACATATCAAGGTTTTCGAGATATCGAGAGTATACTGTATTAGTAAAACAAATACCAAACCTGATTATTTCAATAAATGAGAAATGTAGTGGAACTTTTGACGATTAAGAAAATAAAATAAAAACTGCTGTTTAATGAGACAAATAACTCGTGACAAATTTTCCTCTGATCAAAAATGAATTAAATGATCAAAAGAACTGACTTAGCTGATGAGCTCCAGTTAGTGTAAAACAAATGTACTTTGAGATAGCTGTGTGTGTCTAAATCTATCGTTAGTCAGAATTACCTCAAATGAGGAAATGATCTAAAATGAATACATCTTAATTATGTTACATTATCTTTTTATTAAAATGTAGCCACGGAGGTCTACATTTTTAGAATAAGAATAGAATTTGATTAATTAAAAAGGGATGCTTACTACATGATTGATAAAAGTTTGAAAAAGGAGAGGAGAATGTGTTTTTCAATCTTTTCTATTTTCATTTCAAATTTGAAAAAAAAAAAAAAAAAATTACTAATTCAATTCATATAGATTGACATAAGGCATTTTAAATTTATCTGATTTATAAGAATCATAGATCATAATCCTGAAATGTTGTGTCGTTATGAAATCCAGGGTATTTGCAGAAAGAGAAAACAACCAAATGAAAAAAATGTAAATATTACAAATGAAAAAAAAAAATATATATATTTTTTTTTTCTTTGATACTTTCCATATAATAGGGATCAAACTTTTTTTTTCTCCTTCTTTCTTTCTCTTTTCAATATTTTTGGAAGGGGATCAATCCCATTATGTAATATGGAGAGGATATAAGAATTTAAATAGGTTACAGACAGGGTGACCAACTGTACACAAATTAGAACCCCATGTCCCGATTTTGGAATGAATTGTCCCGCAATGTGATTTTCTTTTGTTTTTTGGTTGAACAGTTAAGAAGAGTTTTTTTTTTTTTTTTTTTTTTTAATTTTTACTATTGGTTGCATAATTTCCAAAACGTTGTTTTTTTTTTATTGTACAGTTGAGAAGACGAGGGTTTTTTTTTGGTTGTATAATTCCCAAATCTGTTTTTCTTTTATTGTACAGTTGAGAAGACGAGGATTTTTTTTTTTGATTGCATAATTCACAAACCTGTTTTCTTTTTTTGGTACAGTTGAGAAGACGAGTTTTTTTTTTATTTTTCGGTTGTATAATTTACAAAACTGTTTTCTTTTTTTTTGTACAGTTGAGAAGACGAGGTTTTTTTTTTTTATTATTTTTTTTGGTTGTATAGTCCCACACTGCGATTTTAGAAAAATGGACAGCCTGGTTACAGATATAGGAAGATAGGCCTAATGATTCTAAGACTATAGCTATATAAGTATTTAGATATTTGAAGACTATCCTTTGTTCCATCAATGCTCTTAAGCTTTTTAATATAACGTAGGGCCTACATAGGATTTTATTTAAGGGGGGGTGGGCTGCAAGTTAGGAAAATGACCAGCAAAAAAAAGAAAAGGAGTTAAGTTTTTAAAATTTCGAGGTGGGAGGGCCCAAGATCCCTTTGACTTGCTATCAGACCATGAAATCAAATAGTGCTATCTCTTTACATTTTGAGGTTTTGGGGAGGATCATAGTGATGTGTGGTCAGAATAACGGAGACTAACGTCAGTAGTTCAGCATAATGTACACACTTATTTACATTTTATTAACAGTTGATATACAGAGTCATCGGTCTCTCTCGAAGCTCTGTCAGGTCCGCTCACATTGCATCAATAGTATAACAGTAATAATTCTGTACGTGGAATTTGAATTGACAGTATTTGCTGAATACTGAATATTTATTTCTCTTCCCAAAATGTCAATGATATTTTGCTGATAGCAAACAATCTAACTTGATTAAGGGCAAAACCTCAAAATTGAGCTGTCCTGGCAAGCTTAAAGTTTTTAAAAAACTGAGGATGCTGTCTCTGATATAAATACAGAGAAAATTTCAAATTCCAGTAGTTATCTCAGTATATGAATTAAAGTTGCTACTGAATTTATCTGTTTAGACAAACTGACATTTTCTAGTTAGAAAAGCTTGTAACAAGGCGTATCAAATAAATATCTTCAAAGACATTATCTGCAAACTATAGTTTACTTTTAATCAAGGCTCATAGAAATAAGTAGCAAAGATTTCTCTTAAAATGAATAGTGCATCATTGGATATGTAAAAGAATTTATGAAAAAGTAATTATGCTGGTGAATACGATAGTTTTCAATTGTTAACTTGTATAAGAAAATGTTTTGTGTTTCGCGAGTAATGTTAATATTGTTATTTATGAAACATCATTATTATTATTAATGTGTTAATTATTAAAATTATTAATAACTATGCTGATGAATATGATAGTTTTCAATTGTTAATTTGTACAAGAAAATGTTTTATTTTTAGTTCTTATTTGTAACTCTTACGAAATGTAGAGGAAGAATAGTTTCTTGTCATCTGAAGAAGTCCTTCGCAAAGGACGACGAAATATTGTGGAGATTAAAGGAGTGTTATTATATAAATAGGATTTATAGGAGTAAATTATTTACAACACTAATTTCACGAAGATGCAGAAATGAGTACTGTTGATTATTGATTTACTTAATTATATAGTTTTCTTAACGTTATAGTGTTTAGTGTTGTTACAAAAAGTTTCATTAATGCAGAAAAGATGCAATAGGACAGTTATGTTTCTCTGAGAGTGGGATCAAAAAGCTTTTTGCCTGGTTCCAGTGTAGAAGTAGTCTTTTAAAGAAACAAAGAGGAATATTAATAAAATCTTTGATTATAGTCTGCATAATAACAACATAAAAAACAAATACTCAACTTCATACAAATTATCTTTTTATTCAAGATATATGGATGATATTTTTGCAGTAATTTATTACGGCAACAGATGAAATATTGGATAATTTTACAATAACAACAATGAATTAATAAATTTTTTTGTCGCTTAAAAAAAAACCAAGAAGCATTGCTTTTTAGGCTGTCGTGTAAGAATATCAAACTGCTGTATATAGAGGGGGAAAAAAAATCAACCAAATCATTAATTTGACGATATTTGCACTTGTCTGACAAAATAAATGAAATATGTAATATCTTTAATTACATCATTGAGACTATACCTAACTTTTGTCTTAAAACTAAAAATATCTAACATATTCAAAGCAAATAACTATATCTTATACAATAAGGATAAGGTTTCCTTTTGAAATTGCCTATTTTCGAATATCCTGTTCATTCAGAAAACTGTTATTACAAATGAAATTTAATGTGCATTAGAACAATTTTCACATTAAAAGAAAACAAAAAATGCACGTAACTAAACAAAACACAAATATTTACTGAGCTATTTTTGGTATTTGTACTGGGGAATCGGAGACAGTACTGTTTCAAGGTTTGTAAATGAAATGAAAAATATGACGGGAAATATGCTAGTTGTTTTATGGTTTTGGAAGGAAGAACACACCCAGAGAAGGGGCCTTAAATATAAGGGCCCGGTGTCGGTCAGGGGTGGGATACTTAGGTAGTCGTGTGGCCTTCCACCCACCTATTCGGGAACACTGCCCAATGAGGAAGCACACAGGGCGGCAGCAAACAATGTTCAAACTCGGTGACACAAGCAACGTTTTTAACTTATTCGTTTTTAACAACCAGCAACGGACTTTTCAGTGCAATATCTTTTAAATTATCATATCTTTTTTATTAATAAACAATATTTCGTCAAGAGGATTTCTTAACTTCCTCAAGCTTTTTTGGAAAGCAATATCTTTTAACTTATTCAAACCTCGAAACAGTACTGTCGCCGATTCCCAGTACAAATACCAAAAATAGCTCAGTGAATATTTGTGTTTTGTTTAGTTATGTACGTTTTTTGTTTTCTTTTAATTTAACTCTTATTACTATACCAAAAAAAAAAAAAAAAAGCTGTCATAGTGATATTTTGTAACTGAAAAAATTTCAGTGAGAGCTCTAAAAATTTTTGAGAGAGCAGACTTGTTTAACTTCTTCCTGATCTTTAAATTATAAAATTTTATGTTTCCTTGAAAAATGAAAATTTGGAAAAGCAAGCTAATAATTATGTGAACAAACAAAAATCTACAACAGAAAATTGTAGCAAAACCAATTTGATAACAACAACATTGTCATTACCTTCAATTAATCCATGATATCGCAGTTATTTAAAGAGTTTTGAAAGCATCTAATTCGAAAACTGAGAAAAAAGCTCTTTCAACCTTTTTATCTGACAAAGCATAAAAATCCTACCTATCCTCCTCATGTCATAGTAGTTCTCAGAAAATAGAAAGAAATCACTAATGCACTCATGCGGCTGGATGTTCCTAATTCCTCTTGAATTCCTTCATATGATTGCACTTTTACCATATATTAAAAATAATATATAAATGAATTGTTAACAAATTTGTTAAGTAAATAAATTAAGTAGTGTTTATTTGATTCATACACAAGTTCACAAAATACAGCAACTGATTAAAAATAGAAAGAAAGAAGAAAAAAGAACTTACTAGAAATAAGACATGAATATGATTTTGACAGATCCTTTGTTATTTCAGGCACCGTTATCAGGAAAAAGGAGAAAAAGAAATTGGGTAAAGCAATCATACAATAACACTTAAAATAATGTATGGGCGTATTTGTTTAACAGCTACATCGTGCTTTGCTATTAAAGATGGTTTAGGCATTATTGGCATTTGTCAACAGGAGAAAGCGTCTTTGTGATGGAAACAGTTGAAGTGATAAAATTGGATAAATAAATAAAAGTGAATCAATAAATGAACTGTTCAATATTCATTCAAACTGTTTATTACAAAGTATATATATTTTATCCATTCTTATATTTTATTACTGCCAATTCAGGTTAAGCCTCTTCATTAATCAATAATACATCCAGATGTCCGCAGCAGTCAAACGTCAAGATATTATACAAAATCATAGAGGTAATGGATGATGTCAAAATTTACGGTCCTGAAAAGAAAAGAAGTAAATCTTTGTTAAAAACAAACAACTTTTCTTATTAAGCCATGCAAAAATAAAACATACAATCATTATTAGAAAACCATAGGATAGTCAATTACAGAACTAATAGATAAACTACTAAAATTTTTAAATACTCATGTTAAACAAAGCTAAATCTAAGGCTAATTGAAAATGATAAATACCTCAAAAACTTACAAGGAGAGGTTACGGCCTGTACTTCGCAAAAATCAATGCCCTTTTGTGAGATGAAAGTACTCATGGAGTACTTCAAAAATATATATGGGTTGAGGGGTCAATTCTTAAGCATTTTCAAGATATTTGTTTTCATCCATTTTCAAGTATTAGCTTATTAACTTCCTGTTCATTTTCAAAGCAAGCGTTGTTGAGTTCCAGTGGGTTGAAGCGTTGCTCTGGAGATGTAAGGATCATGAGTTTGATTCTCGTAGAGAACAACTGTCTTTTTTTTTCCAATTTTTTCCTCCTATTTGCTTTCTTTTTTTCTTTCCCTAATTATATTAGGAATATTTAGTGGTAAAGTAATATACAATTAGAAATACTTTAAATTATTAAATATAAATATAAAAATAAAATAATTTAACTAAACATTTTTGTTTAATCTTGTCTTCTTTCTTTCCTATACTACTACGCTTTTCTCTTGACATTTTATCGAGTATTAATAATATTAACAAAATATTAGGAGAAAAGCGCATTAGTATAGGAGAGGAAAAAAGACAAGATAAAAAAAATAGTTAAGCTGCATATTTTTATATTTAATAAATAAAAATATTTCTAATAAAAAAATAAGATAGGGAGAATATTATTTATTTATTTCTAATCGTATATTACTTTTCCACCTAATACACCTAATCAGGAAAAAAACCCAACTATATTATATTAAAGGCAAAGGGAAGCAAAAAAGGGGAAAATTGAAAAAAAAAATTAAATAAGTAAATAATGATAATCATTAAAAGTGGAAAAAAAAACCACACTTATCCCCCTACGAGAATCAAACTCATGATCCTTACATCTCCAGACCAATGCTTTAACCCACTGGATCACAACAACACTTGCTTCAAAAACAAAGAGGAAGTTAATAAACACTATGGCAGAGAAAAACACCCAGCAAAACAACTAATGACGTCATACAGCCAGCGGCAATTGGATCCCAGTGCTACTGAAGAGCAGACGACCGAAGGACTCAAGAAGGGGGGTCAAAAACAACAGAGAAGACAATGCCCTCACCAGGGGTAAAGACAAACTAAGATGATGACTAATCAAAGCGCTCACAGGATGGACCAATCAACAAATACTTAACTTCTTTTGTTTTACTTTCAAATTTTGTAACCTCTAATAACCAGATGAAAATGATTTTCGATGAGAAAATCAAAAGACTCCTGAATTCATATGTATGTTTATTATTGTTTTAAAATACAGTTAATTAACCAATGATTGTGCATAGCCTCATTATTTACCCACATTAAGTAATAAGCTAATACTAGAAAATGGATGTAAACAATGTCAAATATCTCGAAACCGCTTGAGACTTCACCTATATATATTATTGAAGAACTCCATGAGTACTTTCATCTCACAAAAGGGCACTGATTTTCGCTATGTACAGACCATGACCTCTCCTCGTTAGTATCTTAAGCATTTTTCTCCAATTTAAGAGCAAATATGTTTTACAATTACTGTAATATATCTTTAAATATCTGGCATATTTGATGCTTTGATTTGAATTACAGAATAACAGTTAGAGGATGATGATAAAATATTGTTTTATGTCACCTTAGCTATTTTATTTATTGTTTGCAAGATGCATGATATTCTGCCATCCTGAAATCAGCAGCAAAAAAGCTATTTTTTTTTTTTTGTCTGAGATGTTTCATTTTGCATAACTTGCATAATGACATAAGATATCAAAACAACCTCAAGTTATGAGCAATTCTCAGAGTTGTTAACTTTATTACTAAAGTCCTCCCAGCGAAAGAACGACCGTGGACACCAGATGGCGCAATAGTAGAATTTGAATCGATTGTATATGTCAGTGTTTATGGCGGGAAAGTGTTTGGCTTCTAATAGGTTGAGAGTCGCCACTGTGAATAGTTTCTCTATACAAACTTCAGTCCTGGAATGATTAAGAGATCATGGGTGTAGTTCAAGGTCAGAGTCGTTCTTTAGTTTGGAATAGTTTAAGTTACTAATTTGCAGCTATGTAATCACTTACTCTACACTATATAGCCATCAAATGTTAATCACTAAAATGACAATAAAAAATACTGTGATTTGTAACAGATTATTTCTACACCTAAATAATTGAATGTACAGTTTTGAAAAAGGTTGGTTAATTCTGGATTCTATAAATTAAAAAACTTGTATCTCTCACAAGCACACATACAACAGAAAAAAAAGAGAGAAAAAAAGGGGGGGGGGGGCTATGCAAATCAGACTGTGTGAATGCTCTCTGTAACATTTCTGAGATTTTATTATCGTCATTCTAAATCATTCACCTCAAAGCACAGGCTCTAAACATAGAGGAGGATGAAAGATCTATAAAGTAGACATTGAAATAAGCTGGCTCTATGCTGTTTTGTTTTGAAACTTAAAGGAAGCAAACTCAAATAATCCTAATCCGTAGCTTCAGAAAATTTAACAAAAGACTTCTATATATAAATCGTGAAAGGAAAACTGAGTTGGGTCACTATTCAAAAAGAATATAAGAGCAACAGCATCATCTTCGTAAGTCATCAGCTACCAGACCAGTTTTTTCAAAGGCTGGATTGGAAATAGTTCCATTTGCTGAAAGTGTTTTTGATATGAAATGGTGTCAAAGCAAGAAGTTAATGTTGGAACTGGCATAATTTCTTCTTCACAGAGACAAATAAAATATTTTCTTTTCAAGCCAACAACAGATATTTATTTACTTGGAAAGAGGTTAAAATTGAATGACAATCTGGTTATCTGTGGGATGGGTTTTCAATGAGGCCGTGGTGGAGTTTTTTTAATAAAAGAAGTGTGGACAAGATACAGAAGATCTAAATGGAACTATAATGAGATATGTTTGTCAATCAACACTTCAAAGAGGAATGTCTTCAAAGAAATTACTGTATTGTCCACAGATCTCAATTCTACAGAACAACTATGGTGATACACCATAGAGACATACTGGGGCCTTTCAAACTTTTCCCTAAAGACTGCTCTAATTTATTGCTACCTTCAGTAGATGTTATAATACCATTTTTTTAAAAAAAATACTTTAAAGAAAAAAACAAAAACAAAAACAAAACAAAACAACAGAAATGCATCTTGATAAAAAAAAAAAAAAAGCAAATGATAAAGACTTTTTTTTATCTCAATCTCTATTTAAAACAATGGAGTGGAGCACTATTCATTCATTTGATTACCAGGACTCAGCTAATGACAATTTGACAAAAATACTGTTTCAATTGCAGATCATGTGTAATTCGCCTTGACTGCCTCATACTTTAATATTGCCTACATCTCATACACATCTGTATCAAAATGTAAAATTTGATTAAATTGATTTATACATTTTCAAAATATAGTCATTTTTGGCAATAATATAGAAAGGGTCCTCAAACTTGTGTCCATTCAAGATATTTTGTAATTAATGTTTTATAGCTCATATTTGGGTTATTTCTAAAGTTGATATTCTATTTCATTATACATCACAGAAACTTAATAAAAATTAAAAGTGCAATCATGAAAAAAAAAAAATAATAATAATCTATACTTCATTTAACAAGATTTCCAGAAAAATCATCTGAGGAATTATGTATACTTATTGAATTTTTAGTTTTGAAAAAACAATTATAACTATTCTATCATTTCTGTTACAGTTTGATTGCTTTGCTTTGTCTAGTTACTGCTGCAATAAATTTCACTTATGGGAATTTTTGCTCCTTTGCTGATTTTTTTTTTTTTGTTTGGACAGTTAAGTCATCTGAATATCTACTTGCTCTGAATATCTACATCTGAATGTTTCCACTCTATCACTTTTCAGAAAGTCATCTTAATCCTTTAGAGCAGGGGTCTCCAAACTACGGCCCACGGGCCGGATGCAGCCCGCGAGGCCCTCTCATCCGGCCCTTGGAGACTTTTTTGTCTATGGAAAAAATTACGGAAATATACGTGTATCCTGCATATCCTAGTGATTCCCACTAATACAGGTGTTCATGTGTAGTGTATCAATGTGTTATTAAATAATAACTGAATAAAATAATATTAAATAAATATTTAAAAACAACATCCATGTTTTGATTCTTTTTTATTTGGACCTCGAGTGTGTAGTCGGCCCCCGAACTGCTGTTTGATAGTAAATGCGGCCTTGGGCTCAAAGGTTTGGAGACCCCTGCTTTAGAGCCTCAAAGTCTTGAATTTCACTCTTCCCACGAACTAGGAAATGACTAAGCAAAATGCTAAAGCTCTTTTCTATTGGGTACCTAACCTACATTTTCAATAACATACTACATTATAAGGTGACAGTTCAACAAGAATCACATACGCTTTTTTTTTCTGCTAGATCATGAAACATGGAACAGTGACAATTAAAATTTATTGTTATGGTGAACCAACAGACAGAAAGCTTACATCAATATCATTATCCAACTAAGAACCGCCTAAAGAAATCTGGATTAAAATCATCAGTTGTCACTTTTAAATACTTTTTAAGAAATGCTGAGAAAAATAACCTTTGCTTCAAATTCAAATTCCTTTATAAAATCCTTACCTGGAGATTTCTTTTATAAAATCAAGGGAAACAAGGCATTTGTATTTGGGAGACTGTAGTGTGTCATCATTTCCAATTTGTAGAAGAAAATGAAGTGAAACCAACGATGTAATCTGTAAGAAAATTAGACAGTGTAGTTTATTGTTATATTATGGTGCCGATTAATTCTTTTGTTAAATTACAACCTCTAAATTACTATTATTACATGAGAAAAAATATTAAATGCTTTCAGTTTCTTTTATATTACTTTATTTATTTAAATGTAACTTTAGTGAAAAAATAATAATAATTAAATACTGATAATTTCAGCTACTGTTCTATACATGACAACAATTTAAAAATTCCATGAAGAATTAAAAGTAATAATCTTAAGTTCATAATATTAATACTGGAATGCAATTTTAATTCCATCATTACATAGATGCTTAAGGCTAATCCAAAGGAAAGTTTTGATGACGCATTTCAGATTTCAACTGAGATTTCAAGTATCCAATAAGCTGTATAAAAAATATAAATAAATAAACTAATAGAAACAGTTGAAAAAATCTCTTATTAAAACAGTATCATTTTAATGCTATTTGTGGGTATAAACCTTCATCAGTTAGAATGATGTAAAATTTCCATTGGTTCACTAAGTAATGAGTCACATGTTGGTAGGAAAGTCCATTGTTAACAGAGGGCATTGTTGCTATTAGGAAGGAAAAGTGAAAACAGAATATCACTATAAACATAAAAGAATCCTTCCTCATAACAAAGGCACCCTCTGTTAATAATGGACTTTTCTACCAATATGTGACTTGTTACTAGTGAACCAATGGAAATTTTAAATCATTTTAACTAATGAAGGTTAAAGCCACAATGTGTTTGTATTTTGTAATTCTGCACATTAAAATACTATTTTAATAAGAGGTTTTTTTTTTTTTTTAACTGTGTTGGTATTCGATATTTATGAGATTTTCAAGTGTTATCAAAATTTCTTACCTGAGAAAATAGATTAGCTGTTGGGAAGACTTTATCTTCTACAATAGTATAGAATATGGCCATTAACCGATCCAAAGGAAACTGTTTAGGACCCAACAACTGCAAACTAACCTAAACACACAATAAATCAATCATTTGTTTCATTTAAGAAAACAACAACAAATATTCAACAGTAATAATCAGAAGTATCATTAACATAAAATTACTGTAAGTTAAAACAGTATTTACTATTTTTATTTGTTAGCATTAATCTAATTAACATTCACATTAATTATTTATCTTCATTTAATTGGAACTTATTCAAGCTATGTATATATTTTTTTAATTTTTAATTAAATTTTCATGCATCTGTTTTCAGTGGTCTTGCTAGGTGTTTTAGTGCCCTGGACGAATGCTAAAAATAATATCCCAAGACCCAAAATCTTGGTTTCCAACCAAAAGAAAATGTAGTTTATACCTTCCAACTATAAAAACAGCAGGACCCTTTTAGCAGCTCCCTTTAGAGTGCTGCAAGGGACTACTGTTGCAGTCGCCAACTTCTAGCTATGTTGTTGTTTTTATGATGAATTCATTAACACCTACTGTGAAAATTACTTTTATGGAGTAAATTTTATTTCTACCTAAAATTTAGATTTCAAAAAGGAAATGGAGAAGGAAGGGATGATTAATTCTCAAGGTACTAATTACATGGTCTATCATATTATAAGAGGGATTATAATGTATCATTAAGAAATATAGGTTACATACCCTTTCATTTCTCTTCATTGATTTTGCTGTTTTTCTTATTTTTCCATGGTGCTACAAATTCAGAAAAATGAGATTTATTAGCGACTCTTTTACCAAAAAATAATTCAACGAAAATGTCTGCTGTCATGAAGTTATCTATTTATATTTCCAACATCTTTTGCTCAATGCTCAAAAAAATGTTAATTTTAATGGTAACACTTGAGCTTCAATAAGAAAATCTATCTACCATCATTGTTATATTGCATGACCTACAAATAAAAATGTTAAGGATTTAAGAATTCCCATATATGCAATGAAAGCCTTATAAAATTAAATGCCTTTTGGTTAAGCTGAGACCCTGAAATGGTTGAATAGATATTTTGATAATGCACAAACCAAAATTTCTTTTAAATTTTTCTTTTTTTTTAATTTCTTAGATGCAATATAACAATAATTCAAGTTTTTTGTGCCTTATGAGTATCACCCCAAAATCCTTATACAGTGGAACCCCGCCATTCGTCTGCCTCGCTATTCGTACAACTTTTTCAAGTAAAATTGAACTCACCATTCGTACGCTTGCTCACGATTCGGACAGCGTGACCTTGTTACTGGCCGCCCCATGCGGTCGCTTCAGTTCAGTCTCGTGCTAGCTTCCGTACGCTATGCATCATCCACGCAAGCTTCGTGAAACTTTGTGATATTTTATTGTTATTTTTTTTTATTTTTATTGAAAATAGTGCAGCCATGGGTCCAAAAAAGATTACTGATTCAACTAAGCCTAAAAGGAAAGCAGCGAGAACGACAACTGAATTAAAAAAAGAACTCGTTGAGAAGTTTGAAAGTGGAACTCGTGTCTTTCACCTGGCAACTCAGTATGGCATGGCGAAATCAACCATATCGTCTATACTGAAAAAGAAAGACATAATAAGAGAGGCCTATATATTTATTGTTTTCATAGTTTTATGTATTTTACACTTAAAGTATTATTACAAAGGTTTAAATAAGCAATCATCTCTGGGTTCTGGAACGGATTAATCCAATTTACATTATATATCTTATGTGAAAAAATGATTCGCCATTCGTACAAATCGCCATTCGAACTGCCTCCTGGAACAGATTGTGTACGAATAGCGGGGTTCCACTGTAATGCTACTTCTTTCTAACTTTGTTAATTGATAAACTACAGAATTGTTAACATTTACACCTTTGTAATGATGAAAGCTATAGGATTGAGACAGAATAAAAAGATGTGTTGATTCCTCATTATCATTTTATAAAGTCAGCATTCCAAACATGTTTTAAAATCTGAACACACTAATGGTTGATAACACAAATGGAAGGACTAGAATACTCAGCATGTGAGAAGATTAATGATTGAAAATGAGAAATAAAATAGGAAACCAACTGAAAGAACAAGGTTCAGAAACGACCACCTAAGATAGACTAGATGGACAAAGACTGAAAATAACTGATAGTCCTACATTTTTGGCACTCGTATGCATTAGCCGAATAGTCGAGTGGGTAGGGGCGCTTGGCTGCGAGTTGGAGGTGGCGGATTCGATTCCCGGCCTCGGTGGAGGACGGGGATTTCTTCATGCTCCTTTCTCATCGAAACGGGTCCTAAAGTCTACCTAGCCCTCTATAGAATGGGTACCAGGTTTCTTTCCCGGGAGTTAAAGGCAGGCGAGCGACGGGCCGACCCCCCATCCTCAACTTTGTCCCGTATATTCTGATCACTGGAGCCTACCCTCCAGCAGCCTCGCGCGGTCCTCTGGGCCTGATCGCGACTTTAACATATGCATTAGCAGATTAATATATTCCATCAGACCAGTAAACAACATTATTTTTGATGGAAAGGTGTTGAACCAATGTGAATTCTAATACAGTGCTAATAGTTATTATTATTATTATTATTATTATTATTATATAACTTTAAAATATCTCATAATAGGTGATGATGAAGAATGAAATTTTAAAACGAGAATCAATTATCAGATGCTTTAAAGACTGAAGCAAAATAGGCTATTAACAAAAGCCTATTCAGTAAAGTAATTTTTTTTTGTTTTTGTTTTAAAAATATAGTGCTGACTGTCTACGTCTTCTTTACATTAACAGCTCAAAATAATACTGCAAAACAAGATAAAGATACAATTCTACTCTGAAATTCAATTCTAAATGAATAAAGGGAAGAAATAGAAACGTATTTACTTCTTCTCTATATGGAAGTGTGGAAGAATAAGAGATGTCAACTACTGTTTTGTAGTCTGCTATTTTGCTTTTCCATAATCCTTTTTTTTTTTTTTTCACGTTTACTTTTTGTGAACCAAACAGTTGCACTAGGTCATTTTTATTAGGAGGTAAGGATTATTTGTTCAGAAATATATCAGCTTGTCCTATTTTTCAAGCTGATATATCAAAGTGAGTGACTATCACTTCTTCTTTAGTTAGTTAATTGAGTTTTATGGAACAACAGCAATTTGAACAGGCTACAACAGGAAAGTTCAAACACTAAAAGGTAAAAGAATAGGAACTTCAAATGTAATTAGAGATAAAAGAGAAAAATAAATGGAAAATATGCAAGTAAAAATAAAATAAAATATTTTTTTTTTTTTTTTTTAGCCAACGCCGGGCTCTTAGTATTTAAATTATTGACCTCAGCAAGGGGCGAGAAATATGAGCATTTAGCCGACGAAACATTGCCCAGGGTACGCCATAGGAGGCAGTTCACGCTATACCCGCAGAAACGGACGAAACACAGAAGAAGAAAGAAACAACCATGCCCTGACCGGGATTCGAACCCGGGTACCGGTACACTGGCTGCAACGGCAGACCGCCGTCTAGACCGCACGGCCACGCCAGCACGGCTATAAAATAAAATAAAATAAAATAAAATAAAATAAAATAAAATAAAAT
>JAFIDM010010028.1:28386446-28444261 GCA_023159025.1 Thereuonema tuberculata | reverse complement strand
ACTTGGTAAATACTTTATTTTTTTTTCCCCTTTCGGGAATTTTATTTAAAGCAGTGGTTTGCAAATTGGAGGGACATTTCCCCCTCAACACCCGCGGGACAATCAAGGACAAGTGTTGAATGGTTTCTCAAAATTAAAAATTAAAAATCAAAAACTAATTTTAACATTTTTATGAAGAGTTTCAAAGACTATTTTTCTAAAAATTCTTTCATCTGCTTGTAGTATAAGCATAGACCATCTTCGACTTAATTTTGTCATCGAGTACAAGAATTAAAGCAAGCAGTGACATCTAGTGTGATTCAGCAGAACGTCAAGTTCTCATTCCAGTACAAGAATTAAAGCAAGCAGTGACATCTAGTGTAATTCAGCAGAACGTCAAGTTCTCATTAGAGTACAAGAATTATAAAGTCACTGTATGGTCTTTGGACGCAAAGACCATACAGTGACTTTAAAGAATTAAAGCAAGCAGTGACATCTAGTGTGATTCAACAGAACGTAAAGTTCTCATTCACGTAAAAAGTTGGGATTGAAAGTCTGTAATAATCAAAAACTAAAAATATAAAAGGCAATTTTCATTGTGCTCAATTCTTCTAATATATTTTACGGGGAAAGGGGATATTATACAATATAAAAACTGAGGCCGGAGACCTAAAGCATAACAATTGATTATAGATAAAGTTTTAAATTTTTATTTAACTAAATTGAAAACACTCACTGTATATATAGAGGAGAAGAAAAGAAGCTGCCCTCATCGGCATAAAAGGTCTCTCCTGATTGTAATTTATTCAGCAATTCACTGATTGAGCCTTTGATTTCACGAAGAAGAGTTGTATTCTTTTCTACTTCCACCTAAAATACAAAAACTTCACTCATTTATAAAGTTCATAAATGATTGCAGAAATTTAAGATTTTTTTTTTTTAAGTACTTAAAAGCAACAAATACTGACTGATCCCAAGACATGAAACCCCATTATTCGTTAATTGGTCTGCTTTCAGTAGGGTGACTTTTCGATCACCCTGTATTTCTAAATTCCACAATTTCTAAAGGATTTACTTTTTTTGCATTTCATTTAACCTTATTAGCAGGGACGTAGCGAGGGGGGGAAGCAATGGGATCTATCATGCCCCGGGCGCCGCTCGCAGAGGGGCGCCAAATTTGTCCCCAAGACCATGTTTGTGGTTATGTTTTTCCGGTTTTCGGGGGGGGGGGCGCCAAAAGGTATCGTGCCCCGGGCGCGAGTTATGCTCGCTACGCCACTGCTTATTAGTGCAGATAAAGGAAATTAAAAGGAATATAAAATAATTTCAGCAACTTTATACTAATTGACATCCTGAAAAATACGTTTAGCAAAATTCTGGAGAAGATAATTCAACACAATAAAATTCTATAAAATTTCTTGTTTATAACTGTTCACTAAGAACAGTTTAAAAATTTCAAAGCTAAGATAAAAAAAAAATCAAGTCTCTCAAAAGAAATTGTGTGAAAAACCTATTTTTAATCGCAGGTAATTAGGAAATGATTTGCTAAGTTAAACAATGGTTTATGTAGGTGCTTTGGCGCCGGGACACGTGACCACAAATGACTCTTCCCGTCCCTTCAGCAAATAAAAATATCTAGAGCTCAAAACATTTAACCACAAAAAAAAAAAAAAAAGACAATATCACTTCAGTATTAGCTGGAATTGTTAAGTGTAAACCTTTTGCTTCTCAAGATATCGTAACTCTTGAACAAGCTTAAAATTGCTGCTATTATTATAAACACTCTTTTATACGAATTTCTCAGTAACCGAGATGGTCGAGCTTCCAATTAGCTAGGGATAATCAATCCCTGGCTGAATAAACTGACTCCAATTAACGTTAAGTGGCAGCCAGGCATAGTCGAGTATTTGTATTTAGGCTTTGATCTAAGTCGATACCCGTAGCTAACTCGCCTGTTAGGTTTTCTTTCTTCTGTCTCTCTTCAGGTACATCCCCCAAGCAAAGATTATACAAAATCTCAGGGCCGCGCCAAACGGGGGTGCCAGGGGTGCAAATAATTTAGTTTATTAGGGGCGGCAACTTTTGCCTGGCACTCCGGCGCCAACCTGCCTTGGCGCGGCCCTGCAAAATCTACACTTATTGTCCTCAAAATGAAAGATGACCGGCGGAAGTTTGAACTGCGCAGCCCTTCCGGTAGCTGATCAATTATGTTTTCCTGTCACAATGGAAGCCCGTCGTCTGTTTTCACTGAGAAAGACATGTTGATAACGCCAAATTAAAACTTCTCTCGACTATTTACCGTTATTTCAATACCAGTTGCTAACAATAAGTATTTATATAAATAAATATATATATATTATTTATAAATACAATGCTCTTTTGCAAAGTAACAAGCCTTTACCGTAATGGCGACGTACAGTGATAAACTCGTACGGAAGTGCCTGACCAGAGTAATCGATGATACATGCGCAGATCTCACAAAAACAGGGCGGCCATCATTCACTGGGAGCACAATAATGCCTCTGATAAGTTTAAAACAACAACGCATTGCAGAATAAACACAACAACAAAAAGTGAATTAGAACCAGCTTTGTAGGAGGGCTAAAGGTTCCTCATTCAATTCCTAAGTCATTCCCACTGACTTAAAGCCATTTTTCCAATAGTTATAGTTTTTGAAAATAACGAAATAGGAGCAAGCCTTCGTTACCAGTTCTTGTTCCAGTTTCTGAATCAGCTCTTCCATCTTTATCTCTTTGTTTTTGGGACATCTTGAATTCGCATCTTTGTCATCAATGGATAGCAAATGCATTTCGGCCTTTGGGATAAAAAAACAAAAACAATAAATTTTTATATAGGAAAAAAAAAAAAAAAAAATCAATTTTTTTTTTCTCTCCATTCGTTTTGCTTTAAAGGAGAATCGTTTCTCAAACCTAAATTTCTTAATAATAGTATTATTCCATCACTAGGATCTTAGAATTATATTAAATTTATCTTAAATTTGAATTTCTGAACATTGGTTTTAAAATCCACTTGAACATTACATGTTTCTATTTTGCCTTACCGGTAGCTGAATTTTCTTAAAAATGTCAGCTAGTTTTTCTTTGATCTTCTCTTCGAATGTCCCCGTGAATTCAGTTTCTCGTATGGTACCCAAGGTGGGAGGGATACCATTATTCACCTAATGGAAAAGAAGTAGATCATCAAATAGAAAAAAGAGATTGTTATTGCAGAAATGTTAAAACGATAAAGATTTATAATTTGTGACTACTATCAATGTAGAGTCATAAGCTACGAAGTGAAATTGTGCCACTTTTTTCCCCTCAAAGGAAAACTGTTAAAGTAGACGACAAAGGTTCAACCACTTTCACACTTATAACAAGAATGTAACCCGAAGTATGAGTTACAAAAAACAATGTCCTGGTGTGGATGAGAAAGAAATTGAAATTGTGAGATCACTTCGAAACTTTACCAGTTCGTACAAAAATCACGTGATAGCTACAATATCGAGGTACGATATTAACATCGAGATCTTTCATAACTTCCCACCGCTTTCTCCCCACCCCTATCACATCAAACCTTTTCCAATTGGTAAAAAAAATCATCTGATCGGTACAAATTATTCTTATATTCTTATTATGCAAACACCGTTCAACATTATCTGTCCATCTCCCCCCCTCCCGTTAGTGCTCGATATTGAAAAAAAAATAAAAGCATCGTTTCAATTTTGACAAAAGAACACTCGTGACAACTTTCGTCTTTCTACCTCAAGCGGTTTTGGAGATACGCAAACCTTCCAAAAAAAAAAGATGCCTCCCCTCGTTACACCTATTAGGATCCGAATATCAAAAATTAGTTTAATAGGTATCGTTTCGATTTTGACAAAGAATACTATGTCAAATTTCGTGCCACTAAGGAGAGGATGCGGAAGAGATTTAAGTGCACAAAATTTTTTAGTTTCAGTTTTTGCCACCAGATCTTGCACAACAATAGTTCAGTTCTAATGTCGCCACCAGGTGCGCTATTTCAGGGATTTCACCCCTTTTCAGGGTCAGGGGAGGTGTATTAAGGCAGCCCATATTTCCCGCAGGATATTAAAGAGTAACTATGCAAAAATTTGGTTCAATCAGTCAAAGGGTGTAAAATTATACAGAGAACATACATTCAAACAAACATTGACTTCGTGGTGCAACCCTTTCATGCTTATTGGAGAAACAGGCACGATTAGTTATTCATATTACATCAACTTTGCTCTTAAAAAATTTAATTGTTAAAATGAACTCTTAGTTAAAAGGTAAAAAATAAATCTCTTATAAGCTTTTCTTTGGCCAGTGGGTTTTTCTTACCAGTCCATTGATTCCTATGTTGTGTTGCATTGGTAGCGAGTAATTGGTGAGTTGCCGTGCCGTGGGTGGATAAGGTGGCAACGGGGCCGTCATCAGGTTATTAGCAACTGGTACATAGGTGCTGTAACTACCTGCAACTATGGGATGATACCAAATGATCCAAATGAACTAAAAACTTAATAAGAAGCTTAATTTAGGCTCAAAAAGAAAGGGGGGAGGGGCGAAAAAAAAAACAAATTTTCAACAAATAAACGTAAAAGGAGAATTATTTCCTCCATTATTTTATTACCATTTGAATATAACAGTACTTCTATAATTAACCTCATTGATTAATTTGTCATTCTAGCAGTGGCGTACCCACGAGCGGGGGACTAAGGGAACTGAAGCACCCCCCCCCCCCCCCCAAACCCAAAAAAAAAGAAAAAAAAAAAGAAAGAAAAAACGAGAAAAAAAACCTTTATTAAAGCACTGACGGGTAGTTTCGTACGAAATGTCACCTGTGGAATTAGGGCTAATTTAAAGTTTTTTGGAAGAAAACGATTCGTTAATTCATATTAGGAATAAAAATGATGGAAAACAGCGTTTTTTTTTGGAAATTTCTAAGAAAATTCGAGATTTTCTTGGAACTCTTTCACAGGCGGCGGATGTGCACATTTTCAAGGCAAAAACTTGTAGCGCCGTTGTGAAGCGGGCAAAAAAACACCGGGCGGAAAACATTGTTCGTTTGTAAATAAAACATAAAAAAATAAAATTAACTTCCCGCGCAGTTAACTGTAGGTTAGGTTAAGTTAGGTATACAACCCTGCAGAATGTTTCGTTTTGAAAAACGCCCGAAAAAATTTACTTTCCGTTTTAAAATAACCCTCGCTTTTCCAAATGCTTCTAAGACCGCCATTTTCATTGTTTTATATGTCTGCTTCCGCAAAAGAGTCCAGCTTTAAATTCAAATTTTCTTAAAACTATCAAAAAAACCCGAGGTTTTCCATCACTTTTATTCCTACGATGTATTAACGAATCGTTTTCGTCCAAAAACAATTCAATTAGCCCTAATTCCACACGTGACATTTCCTAAAATATTACCGACTGACGTTTATATTTTATTATTTTGGAAAGTGATCATTGAAACAATTTATTTTTAAATAGGCCTACATCTGAATGGACATTTTACAATATCCTTAGCCCCTCCCAAACCTTAATTCTGGGTGTGCCACTGCATTCTAGTAATCCTTAAAGGTTGAGTTTGATAAATATACACTCCCGCCGCCCTCCAACATTAACAGCTAATTATCAGAAGTTTTGTTTAGATAATTTCTCATCGTTTTTACACTTAGCTCTGAAAATGTAAATCCTTCCTATTCTTTGATTCTGCTGAAAAGGAACCCATTTATCTCTTAGTTATCACAAAACAGGATAATTGTCCAGTCAATTTTACTTTTCCTTAATTACAGTAATAAGACTGCCCGAGTTCTCGAATATCCATAAGAGAAATATCCAGACAGTTATAAGCAAGGAACAACGATAGTAAATTTGGAGCATTCCTACTGTCCTCCTAATGAAAGTTGGCCGGCGGAAGTTTGAACTGCGCAGCCCTTCCGGTAGCTGATCAATTATGTTTTCCTGTCACAATGGACGATGGCGTCTGTTTTCACTGAGAAAGACATGTTGATAACGCCAAATTAAAACTTCTCTCGACTATTTAGCGTTATTTCAATACCAGTTGCTAACAATAAGTATTTATATAAATAAATAAATATATATTATTTATAAATACAATGCTCTTTTGCAAAGTAACAAGCGATTACCGTAATGGCGGCGTCCTGTCAAAAAATCAGACGGAAGTGCCTGACAAGACTAATCGATGATACATGCGCAGATCTCACAAAAACAGGGCGGCCATCTCTCATTTGGAGGACAATATGTAATTTGTGTTGACGTAAGGGCTGAGATTTCGGCCTCTGTTGAGTCCAATTTCCATGAAAATCGACAGAGACGATCACATGACAACTTTAAAGTGAAACAATTCTTAAGTTACCGTGATTGAGCTTTAAGGATAGAGAATTTTGGTAATTTATTTTCAACTAGTTTACGGCTGAATATCAACAGGGGTATTTCTTCTCATAACTAATTAGCACAAAATTTCAGCTTCCCAGGATGTACATTTTTTGAGTTATCAAATGAACGGAGGAAGGATATGCACAATAAATACACTGTCCGGACACTTCATTAGGTACACCTACCTAGTACCGTGTTGGGGCTCCTTTATCCCTCAAAACAGCCTGAATTCGTCGAGGCATGGATTCCACAAGATGCTGAAAACGTTGTTAAGAGGTATTATGTACCATGCAGACTTGAGTGTGTCACGCAGTTCCTCAAGATTTGATGGAGGTGTACGCCTAGAGCGAACAGCCCGTTCCGGCTCATCCCACAAATTTTCAATCGGGCCGAGATCCGGGCACTGAGCGGGCCACTGCAGTAAGGAAAAAAGTCATCGTCATGTTCCTTAAACATCCCATAGTGATGCGGGCTCTGTGCACTGGCGCATTATCCTGCTGGAAGTAGCCATCGGCATGAGGATAAACTTCAAATTACACAAGAAATAATACTTTACTTCAATACTCGATATTTCGTCCTAATTTAACATTCGGACTTACTCATGGTTTTAAATACAAATGAAAAGAAGAAAAATGATTCTAAATTTAACAAAATAAAGTATTCAACAACTGAAAAACATCAAAACTGTGTAAACAAACTCAAACCTTTGTTATTTGTTTCTGTTGAAATTTCACAATTTCTTTACTTTAATTTCTTTACTTTAATTTCACAATTTCTTTTATTCTTTTATTTTCCATTAATGATTTTCTAAAAATCCCTAACGATATCCCACTTAACTTTAGGGATTTATCTCTATTAAAACAACTATTTATCAGACAGGATTCTAATATAAATCTTTTACTTTCGTCTTGAATATCAAATGCTATGTTCACAATGGGCTCCGGATTGTGTCCATATGTGAGACAGTGGTTTGCCCACTCTGAAATATTCTTGTTGTTTCCCTTATACGCTCGTATGTGTTCTTCTAATCGTTCCTTCATTGCCCTGCCCGTGCTCCCTATGTATATCCCCTAAAGTATTATTTCTTGTGTAATTTGAAGTTAAGATACAGGAGTATTTGAATGAGGATAAACTGTTGACATGTACGGTTGCACTTGGTCAGCTACAATGCTTAGGTACGCTCTAGCATCCTGACTTGCCTCCAGTGGTATTAATGGACCCGACCCAGAGTGTGCCAGGAAAACATCCCCCACACCACGACACCGGCTTGAAGAATTGTTGAGACACAGCATTTGTGCGCACAGGAGGGGTGTACCTAATAAAGTGGCCGAACAGTGTAGTTTAAATTGTTTTCTCAAATTTCCTGTTCTAACCATTTTTTCTCTTCGATTAAAATTAAAACTAAATCTATATCTCTGATATCCCATGCCGAAACAAAAAAGAATTCTACTATTAGATCCAACGGGTTCTCATTAATTTTTTACCAGTTAAATGTAACAACTCCACTGACAAATTGTCTCAGCTATTTTAAAGTGTTTCTTTTTTACAAAATTTAAATCCCAGATTCTAAAATATAATAACAACAACAATCTAAACTGCAACTGCTTTTCTTACCTGCTGTTATTCGTCGATGATAACCATTTCTCATTGCTGTATTAACAATGGGTATATTAGCAGAATCTAAATACAAAAAAACAAACAAAAAAAAAACACAAACATATATATATATAAACATACAAAGAATATTTACAATAAGAGCGAGCAAATTTCTCTTAATAATGCGTTTTAATGATTTCCAAATTTTAGTTTAGTTTCAAAATTTAACACCAGATGCCGCTGACGAAGTGAATGTAATTCGAAGCCGTACATTCACAGAAACAGTTTTCTGAAATTTGTATTGGGATTTTAAGTTTCAGATATCTGTCCGGCTTGACTGTATGTTTAGTAATATAAGTTAATTTTATTCTTATATTCTTTACGCTCTAAATTTCTAAATTGCAAATGATTAATTGAAATCTTTGCATCGCTAAACTCGAAATTATGCATCATTCGAGTTTGGCCATTCATTATATATAAACATATATATTCTTATTAATATTCTTCTACAAAATATAAACAATGTTCTTTCGGAACCACAAGGAGCTTTTTATTATTTAGCCGAGGCTCATAAGTCAGTCAATGTGTATCCCCTAATATTAGACTTTGAATCTCGCTGAATGGATCTGCCTTTCAAATTGACATGCCTATTTATGGACAAGAGACGATCTAACTTTTAACATCTGATTTTTTTTTTCCTTCCGTGTATTGGTCTTTTGTCGATTACTTCCTGTGTCAAGGCTACGAAAGTAGACACGAATCAGATATGATCTCTTAACAAGTCACTAACTTGCTTTCAAATAGGATTAAAATGAATTCGTTTAGCTAATTTTAATACTCTTTTTAAGTATTAGGATTTTTTTTTTCGGAAAATGTTAAAATTACTGTTTGTATTCAGTAGAGATAAACTGAGAAGGAAATGAGACTTTCCGTTTGTATCAATGTCACTTTTTTTTTTATTTTAAAAGAAAACTTTTAAGGAAAGCATACATGTAAGTAAACCAAGAACTCTTTCATTTTACATTGAATGATTAGCAAATTTTCATACCAGAAGTGAAATAGAAATCTCTCATTTTAAAAGAATTTTTTTGGTTTCACTTAAAACTGGAGAAGTATATACAGGGTGGCCCCCCCCAAAAAAAAGTAACCGAAATAATAAGCCCAAAAATAGGCAACCGAAACACAAAAGAACACTGCATTGTACACTTTAGTGATGTAATACTACATGACTGCCATCACGTTGCAAATATAGCTCTATTCTCTGAACTATATCTGCCACCAAGGCATTAAATGTGTCCTATCACACGTTCAATGTTGTCCTTCAGTTGTCGATCCATTCTCGGTGTAGGGTCTCTTGAAACATTGTTCCTTAACAATTCCCCATATACAGGGCCCCACAAGAGGGGGTGTCAGTTGGTCCTTCAGCACCGGGGTCCCGGACGTCAAAGGAGCTCCGGTTGAGGTCTTAATCGAAAAAAAAAATATGAATTTGTCTATCACCTCTTTATTTTTTTATAATCTACATTTTATATAAACTATTTTTCTACTTTAATCATCTGCTTAGTGCTGTTCCGCATTACAAGGTTTGCTTAGATCAAATTTTTTCTAAACTGCTTTTCTAAAATGTTTTTGGTGGAGCCGGAAACAGTAGATGTCGGTGTCAAATTAATTCACTCTTAAAAATAGTGCTAATAACTCTGTGGCGTGTTTAAGAGAGAGAAATACAGAATCGTTTTTCTGATATTTCTGGCTAATAATCTATGATTTTGACCATAACGTGGGAGAGGGCCTGTTACTGCATTGGGTATCTGGGCCCTGAAACTGATCTGGAGGCGTCAGGTCTGGTGACTGAGGGGGATATGGAAACTCTGATCCGTGGGAAAGAAAGTTCTGGAAAAGTGGACATCCAAGACATCCAAATTGCCCCCACCTGTTTGACACGTTGCCTCACCCTACTGGAATATTTTTCAGTATATTCAATATTTGTACAATACATATATTGTGCCAGTAGTCTTTTTTTTTTTTGGGGGGGGGGCACCCTGTATATTAATTATATTTTACACTTTTATATTCTTTTGTATTTTAGCTATCCGAAAATTTAATGATACTTCATTGTTTTATATTGAATATTAACGTAGTTCATGTATAATTCTTTTATCAGTTACTACAATTCTTTGATTAAAAGATACAAAGAAAGGGATTCGTCTTAAATAATGGACATACAAAGATTTGTTTGTTTGTTGTTTTTTTTTTGGTTTTTTTTTTTAATTTTGTTCTGTTTTGTTTTGTGGCAGAATAAAAAAAAATCTCATTCATTCTAGTAGCACTGTTGTTTATATTTCTAATTTCAGAACAAAAAAAAGAAACCTTCCCTAAGGTAACTTGCTGCCTAATTTCAATTACGTAATTTCCTATTTACCATTTTCAAATTTCATGGGTTAATCAGCGGCGGCTATTCAGGGGAAGTAGGTGAAGTGGCACTTCACCAATTATTTATAATACAATATTATTTAATTATAATATAACAATTATTATAAGGAAAATTTATTTTCCTTATCACGTATGTTGGTTTTAATAGAAACGTATTTTTGTATTTTGTAAGTCCCGCGCCGTTGGTGAGAATTTGAGTTAAATAAATTGTATTTATAGAACCCTATTTATTAATCAACTATTACGATTTTAATTCTTTTATTTTTGAGAAATTACCCATAAATTCCCATAAAACATCGTTGGTGCGGGACTTTGTTCTGGCATCCAGCCAAGTGAAGTAGGCTTTTATAAGAAGTTTCTCAACCTCAGGGGCGGAGCTTAGCTGGATAACCGAAGCGATGGTTGCTATGACAACCATGACGTCACTCGCTGTATAGCATCGTATAGGTGAAGTTACAACTGAGAAATATGTTCTTTTCTTCCAATGTGAAATTCTTTCGGAGCGCGCTTGTTTCGCATTGCTGTGCTGTTTTAAATATGAATCCTGTTTATGATATAGTGTGTGTTTTATTAGAAACATCATTTTCACGTTGGAAAGACGAAGATATGAAGGAAGTTATTATAATATTTTTTATTATATATATATATATATATAAAATTATTTTTCCTACTAGCTCTTCACCTAACTTCACAGCCACGAGCCGCCACTGGGGTTAAAATTTTAAACTTTTCCTTAAACCAGTTTTTAATTCGATAAGATTGAATACGGTCCCCTACCACTTAACTCGTTGTACATATGCGTGAAAAGTTTTTAGTTGATGACCTTCCCTTTCCAGACTCCTCTTCAAGCCGTCAGAGATGATTAATGTTTGGACTCTTACACTACGGCCATTTAACCTTGGCTGTACCTGAGCTTTTTTTTTCTTGTCACTTGATGTTTTTGTTTAATTCTGTTTCAAAGGAAATAAACTATTCTTTTCTGATGACGAGATCAGGAGTGTGTTAGAACGACAGGAAGATCATCAAATCTTATCGAATGAATCTTGTAGCCAAGTGGACGATGACATGTTGCTGAATGACGACTGAATACAATAAACAAAATGTGATATAAAATATAAATAAATATTTTTTAATTGTTCAATTGTGTTTATTATCATTTTTATAGTTTTAACAGAAAATCATGAACCATCTTTCGGCCGAACTATCTCCCCCCCCCCCCTTTGTTCTTTATGTTCTGGGGTTTTCTCTTGTCTCGTGTTATCTTAGGAATCACCGTTCGGCTTTCTATCTCAAAAGAAGTGAATTTTTTTCGTAGTTTTAACTCCTCTAGATAGGTCCTACTACTCATCCACTTATCGAAACTCCTTCCCACATGCCTTAACAAGGAGAGGACACACCCTGTACATCACAGAATTTAATGTGCTTTTGTGAAATGAAAGTTAAGATGAAGTACTTCAAAAAAATGGGTTTTGCATATGGGTTTGGGATTTTCGAGATATTCGAAATCTTTTTCTTTTGATTTTACTTTATATAATTAAAGAGGATATTATTTACAATTTCTAATCGTTTTACTAATGGGAGCCAGAAAAAAATAAAATAAAAGTGTATTGAAGTATGGCAAAACAAGACAAAGTTAGAAAAAGGAAGAAAAATAAAAAAGCCGATTCGATACCAGCAACTTCAGCATCCAAACACGAAACATTGTCACTTCAGCTATGGTCGACAACCGTAATGGCTGTCTCGCATTTTTAAAGTTTACGCTGAAAGCGGAATCCAATGAAAGCAATGTCAAATAACTCGAAAACAGTGGAGTGTTGGTCCCCAAACCCCCACACATTTTTATACTCCGTATGTACTTTACCTCACAAAAAGACATTAAAGTTTTTTTGTGAAAACTTTTTCAACAAAGGATGCGGGGCCAGTTCTAAAGATTAAGAACCACTGGCATAAACTGTTGAGAACAGGCTTGCTACTTACCACCACCTGCCAACTGCTGCTGCACCAGAGCAGTTTGAATGCACTGCTTCCTGTATTCCAAATGCTGTATCTGACTGCGGCTTTTCGACTGGACAGGCGGTTGCTCCTGAAACACCATCTCCATCTCTTGAATGAGACCAACCAAGTTAGAACTGTTCTGTAAAAAAACAATAACGATAAAAAAGTCTTTACATGATAAAAGATCTAATTTTACTGTACAAAAATATATTTGGAACAAGTTTTAGATAAAGCAAACAAAACAAGAAACGTAAAGTGAAAAGTAATCCGAAATAATCCTTAAGTAACAAATCAATAATCTTTTCAAAAAGTAAATTAATTTTATCTAAAATAATATTATAAAAAAAATTTCACTTCAATCAATTTATCGACTAATGTAACTATTCTTCGTGATATGTTACTGCACAGATTTATATTTTATATTTCTCATTTACTATATTAAAACTTCGAGTTCTTTTAAATTGAAAGGATTGTTTAATACTTTTATTAACTTGTATCTACGGAACATACAACCATCCCTGACATCATTCAGTTCTTGATACGATATCTCCATTACCTTTGCTTCTGGTTAAATACATTAGGATTTACAAAATTTCGTCAAAAACTGCAAATATCTTTTATTAATAGAGTTCTCTCTCTCCTGTCTCACAGTTAGTATTAAATTTACTTTCATCAATCTATAGTGATCTAAATTATACAAATAACTTCTAAAGGAGAATGGGCAGACTGTCTGGGAATTTGCCCCACCCTGTATAGTGATAAGATATATCCCTATAGAAAGATCTCCTTCCATAGAACTTATTATTACGTCGCAATTATTAGTCCATTCGCAGTTATATACGTCTAGATATGACTTATCTCGTTGACATCTTACTTCCCGGATATATTAATTAATTATCATTTAATAATTATTTTCAGTAACAGTAAATATTTTCATTTATTACATATAAATAATTATTTACTTGAAATAAATGATATTATTATTAATTACGTATAATATTTATTAACAGTGTGATTGACTGTGGTGAATGTGCGTGGCAAGGAAGCCAACCACCTACAGCCAAGCACCCCCCCGCCTGAAGGTGGTTGGCTTCCCTGCCACCCACATTCACCACAATCAATCACTCAAACGTCATATTTAGACTTATATAAGTCCGAATGGACTAATTATTGAGAAAAGTCGTAATGATAAAAAATGTTCTATTGATGGAGATCTTTCCTTACGTATATATCTTATCGCTGTACAGTATTACCAATTCTCCTTTATTGGACATCGCCATATTGAAGTCTTTAACTTGATAATTTACAAATATTGTAATGAAACAATGACCAATAATAATTATTTAGCTGTCTTCCTTAAGCGATTTGTTTTTTTCTAGAATAAGCAACAAACAAATTCAATCCATTATCAATATATTGATTTCCAATAAAGATAATAAAGAGTGGATAAAAATCCAATCATTAGATTGTTGCTCACAGGCAATTTAGAGTATTACTAAAATTATTACAAATATCAATACATCCCTCCCGTCTTGAACCGTATCATTTTGTTCACAAAGGCAATGTTTATCGTAAAAGACATTCACTGCATCGATATTCTTGAAACTTTGTATAAAGCGAGATACTTTTCATCCAATTTCGCTGAGATCTAGAGCTTAAGGTTGAATCGTAATTTTTGTTTTGTTTTTTCCTGGATAATGGGCTAAGAAAATATCTCCTCCAACGGCTGCTTCAGGAATAACGAAAAGCGAACAAGCTGCGGTTTATTGTGCATTGTTCTTTTTTGTTAAGCTTACTTTTTTTTTTTCATTTTTAGTCGAATTTGTTTAACTGATAAATTCGAACACACGTTAACGAATATTTTAAAAAATAAATACACTACCTATAATTTCAAAAATTTCAAAATAAGATATAATATTAAATTAAATGATATTTGAAAAGAGAAAGAGGAACGTATTTTATTCTCCATCCTTCTGAAAGTCTCAAAGGTGAAACAGTCAGCTTAACTGGTTTTTCATCAAAATGCAACACTAACTATTATCACCATTACTAGAACGCCACTCAGTGGTTGAGTTTCAATTCATTTGTGGTACATAAAACAGTTGCAATGAGAAACACAAATAGCACAGAAAGTTAAATCAAAGCCCAATTTAAGCCTAAAATAAAAGATTAAAGAACTTATCGCTTAAATATAGGCCTTTCTTTAATCATTCAAAAAAAAAAAAAAAATATATTCACTTTTCAATCCTAACAGTTACAATTCAGTTTTTTATTTTGTGACTGCGTTTGGATTTTTAGTTTTATGTATTTTTAGTTTTATGTAAACAATATGAGGGATATTTTTTAAATTTTAACGTGCAATATATATATATATATATATAAATTAAAGTGAAGAAATACAAGGCTACACCTGAGTAATCAAAAGGTTCTTGCACCCTGAGCTATCATGTCGGGAATCTGGGACAGCTGTTTCAGCCTTATCTGGCTGAAGCCTGACAAGGCTGAAACAGCTGTCCCACATTCCCGACATGATAGCTCAGGGTGAGAGAACCTTTTGTTTACTCAGATGCAGCCTTGTGTTTCTTCCCTTTACAATACGATGGATATTTTTACCAAATTTTACAATCCTTTAATATTTGTTTCCCCAAACTCAGATGTCGGATATGAATCGTTTGTATGTTTTTTTGTTTCTGGATTTTTCGGAAATTCTCCCTTTTTTTTTTTGATTGACCTTCAAAATGTTTCTAAATTTACACTGAAATATAAATAAATAAAATATAGAGTAATACTAATGAAGGTTTATATATTTACCGATTTCCACTCATACAAATAAGGCAGGTAAATACGTCCATTGGGATCCACGTGTTTGGCTACACGGATCTGTGTATCAGTGGCTGTTCTCACATAACAGATAGGGGCTTGATATGGATGGCGATGAAGCAACCAGATACAAATAGGAATATTGCAGTACTCATCTACAAACAGGTAACAAGCTAGTCAGTAAATCAACTAACAAGTAAGTCTTATGCTTAATCTACCGTAATAAAAATAGTAAGACTTATACAAGAATAAAAAGTTGCTCTTAATTATATTTTTTTAACAATGGAAAATATGGTTAAAACAAAATTGAAATTCCTTTCAAATAGTAAAGAAATCTATAGTTGCTGAGTCCAATAGAGAAAAACTTCCTTGTTTGGCAATTTCTGATCACTTACCTTCTCCTGGAAATCATGTCAAACATAGAAAGGGCGTCTTCGAAAAATCTTATTGTCAGTCAAGAGGGAAAACAGCCAATCCACGGGTATAATTTGGGACGTTTTTCAATATTTCAAAGTTATTCTCCTCCAAATGAGAGTTGGCTGCCCTGTTTTTGTGAGATCTGCGCATGTAGCATCGGTTAGTCTGGTCAGGCACTTCCGTCTGATCTTCTGACAGGAATCTGCCCTTCTGCTAATCGCTGGTTACTTATCAAAAATTTATAAATCAATAAAATATTTATGATTAGCGATTAGTATTGAAACAATGCTAAATGTTAGAGAGAAGTTTTATTTTGCGTTATCAACATGTCAGCGGAGAAAAATAGCCTGGACGGACTCTTCGTCGTCAAGCAAGAGAAATACTTGCCTCTGTGAAGGGATACTTTCAAAACCTAAAATCTGAGACATATAATTTATAAATGAAATTCTCTAAATAAACAAGTATTTTTCTAAATTACAACTTCTCCGATAATTAAACGTTAGCCTATTATAAGTTAACTATACTTTCTCAGTGAGAACAGACGCCGCGCCATTTTGACAGGAAAACACAATTGATCAGCTACCGGAAAGGCTGCGCAGTTCAAACTTCCGCCGGCCAACTCTCATTTGGAGGACAATAGAATGATGAAATTCATGTGATGAATGATGAACGAACTCAGCAAATTATCATGACGAGAGGAACGGCGAGTGTTTTAAAGAATGGTTTACAGAACAACTGCTTCCAAATATTCCCGAATATTCCCGCCAATTCTAGTATTGTAATGGACAATACGCCGCATCATCCGTTGAAATTGAAAAGGCTCCAACCAGCAACAATAGAAAATCCGAATTGATTGAATAGTTGACTCGTCACGGACTGCCTCATCACACAAATAAAAAAGGCCCTGTTCAGAGCCAATAATTATACGAAAGAGACCAATTTACTTCAAATTGTAATAAGTGAAAAAGTAGAAACACGTTTAACTCCAACTTATTTTTAAAAAATAACGACAATAAGCATTTTCAATAAAATACTCTTTAAAAAAATAAAAAAATTATTAAAATAATAATAATATAAAAATGTTTTCGTAATTGTAGAAAATACAAAAACCAGAATTTTTTTGTAATGTTCGGAAGATTCAGTTACGAATTTTAGCAATAGATGGCGTTGTTACGTCCTGGAAACATCAATCTATAAGGAAAATGACGTCATAGAAAGCTTTTCTTTCGTGAACTGAATTTACCAACAACTCAGTAAAACTTTAAGTCATATCTTAAGTAATAGTCGTGACTTATTTAATTTACATCCTAGCTTCTTACAGCCATTAATATCTTCAGATTGGTATTTAGCTCGAGACTATTATTTTTAAGTTGCTTATATTCTCTTATATTCATTACATGAAATACATTTTCATCTTCTGTATTATTATCACTTTCTTTTGTTGAAACTAATCTTTATCCGTGGTCTACTGGCATCTCATTTTGTTCAGCCTAATTAAATCCAATGCTAAACCTGATTAATCAAATCTTAAACTTCCGTCTTTTGTTCCGATGGGTTATTTTTTTTTCCTTCTGTTCAAGCTCGTATATAGTTAAGGTGGAACATTTCTTTTAAAAACTGTCAAGTTATATTTCTAAATAGAAATCCTTTTACTTTCGAACACCCATAAAATGTGTGAATTTCTAACATTTTTTTTTCAGTATTCTTCAATTTTCGTGCCTCTTCTCTCAAAATTCTTGTTATAGTTATTACAAATTGAACGTGCGTAGCTAATTATAAAGTAATAATTTCACAGCACATGAGCTACATCAATGGAACCAGAGCGAAATTGTTGCGTGTTTCATAACTCTCATCAGTCAGAAGTATCCAGTTAATGCACAGATCAGTAGGTGAAGATTTGGAACTTAAACAGTAATTCAATGATCAAACAGGAAAGAACACCGCATTCTATGTTGCTAAATATTCTTTTTTTTTTAATTTATTATGGTACACGTTTGAGATTACGATTTCTTCATCTACTGTAGGTTATGTTAGGTGCATCCTACAAGGGCTCACTATGGCCCATCGGGGAGTTGGAAGTAAGGCTCCAATGTTTCTGCGACCAGGGACTGAGATGAGGTCACATGGTCAGCCCAACGCTCGCCACCTATACCGCCACGGAAAAGAAACCCCGGTACCCGTTCTACAGATGGCTGGGTAGACCCTAGGACCCATTTGGAGCATCAGCATGGAAAAATCTCCGCCCAGGCCGGTGATCGACCCCGCCTCCTCTAACCCGCAGTCAAGCGCCCTCGCCACTTCATTTTTAATACTATATCTATAATTATAGATCTTTTGTGATAAATTAGCAAAAATAGAGGAATTTCATTCGCATTTTACTAGATCACTTCCGGTGGACAAGTTACTTTTGTTTATTAATTAATTTTTTACAACTATTTTCCAATTATAGCAGTATTCTACGAAAGTTACTTCACCAATGGTCTAAATTGTTACAGCATTTAATTATTAAACCATTCTCTCTCTTTTCTAAAATATATTGTCAGCTTAAAGTAGGACATTTTCTTCAATGTTAAATCATTGACTCCCGATCTTATTTTTGTCATCTGATATAAATAAAATCTATTTGAGTTCCAAATGATCAACGAACCTAAGCTAACTTTGCAAACCATCAGATTTAAAGCATGTTTCTCGTATTTCTCTGAAATGTAAATCATGAATTCATTCTTAAAGTCAAATATGTTTAACGGCTTCTTTGAATGTATTTACCTGTGAAGTGAAAAAGCATTGCTCCTTCCAAACAGATGAGGTCTTTTTTTTCGCCACTGCTAAACACTAAAAAGACAAAAACAAAATACAATTTACATTTTAATGGACATCATCAGAATATCCAAGGATTTTTCATCCAATTCAAAAATTTAAAGACTAAATTTTATGAAAATAGCAAAATGATTTTAATATTTGAAAACGTTACTATTCCACTTATGGACCAAACAGTGCATAATTAATTTAAAAGAGAAATTGCTCAGAATGCATCGTGTAGTGACTGAATATGCGAAGTCATTAATATAAATCATATATATATATATATATATGTATATACACACACTAAACTATTCCCAGCGAAAGAATGACTCTGACCTTGAACTACACCGATGATCTCTTAATCATTCCAGGACTGAAGTTTGTATAGAGAAACTATTCACAATGGCGACTCTCAAGCGAGGCAAACCTATCAGAAGCCAAACACTTTCCCGCCATAAACACTGACATATACAATCGATTCAAATTCTACTATTGCGCCATCTGGTGTCCACGGTCGTTCTTTCGCTGGGAGGACTTTAGCTACTTACAAAAAAAAACAGATATTCTGATGTGGAAGAGAAAAAAATTGAAATTGTGAAGATCACTTCGAAACTGTCCCAGTTGATAAAAACTGTTGGTAGAAACTCATGTGATTATATTTTGTAACTCGAGATCCCTAAATATAAACTTAACATCGAGGATAGGAGAAAAAGACTCCCACCCCTTTCTGCCCTTCTCCACATCCCTAATACTTTAAACCTTCCCCAGGTGTTAAAGTCACGTGATCATGTCAAAGTTCGTGCTTATTAAGGAGAGGATGCGGAAGAGAATTACGCACAAAAAATACTTTAGCTCAATTTTTCTCCGCCAGCCGCATACAAAATATTAGCTCCAATTTCCTCCGCCAGGCGAATAGAAAATATTTTATTTCCAATTTTCGCCACCAGGCTCATGTGTGGCGCTAATTTAGGAATTTCGCCCCTTTTCAATCTCTTAGGAGTGGTTAATCAAAATTCCGATAGCTAAGGAAGAATTCTGCAAAATTTTAGTTTCATGACTGTTAAGGGAGAATTAGAAATGAGTCAGTGAAGGTTTTCGCATATATATAGTATAGTAATGTAAGTTAATTTTATTCTTATATTTTTCTTTTCTAAATTGCAAAAGATTGATTGAAACCTTTGCTTTGCGAAACTCGAAGGACAGGCTTTGAGTTTTGCCTGTTCGATTTTATATATATATATAAATCCAAAACACAAAACTTGAAGCTGGTGGTCTTCAAATTTCGTAAAGCAAAAACTTTGCGTTTTAGTCTAAATTAATTCCAAAATTCGCCGCTGATGAAGTAGAAACATAAATTAGATTATGTCTCTATGGAAACAGTGATTTGTTTTTTGATTGGCATTCCGAAAGCAGTGATTTGTTTTTTTGATATTGGAATTTTCAAATCACAATTCACTGTCCGGCTCATATATATATTTTCTTTTTTTTTGAGGGGTAGAGGCAAACAGTGTCAAGATAAAAAATAACTACTTATTTTAAGGCTATTCATAAATAAGTTTAAAATGTACATAAAAAAAAAAAAAAAAAACTTCAGTCAATTATTAATTTAATATTCCAATTACTTATTTAAACGTTTTTAAAATTTTTCGAAACAAGATAAAAACAACTTTTTTTTTTTTTTGTAAATGGATAAAAAGTCTTTTATATGTTAATATTTAAAACTTCATTTTCTATACAATTATTCTTCGATTTGAATTGAAATTAGCAGATATTTTACCAAATGAATCAACTCTAGGAATGAATGACTGGTAATTCATTAATGCTTGGAAGATGTGCGACTTCGTCAGTTCTGGATGACTGTAGGACTATAAAGAAAAAAAAGGGTTAATATCAATGTAAAAATATTACAATCTTTCTAGTAAAAAAAATCTTATGTTTCCAAATATTGTATTGAAATTTTTAACTCGTGTAAATTTTTTATGCTTTTCAAACCAGGCACAAGGGTTAGAGACAAACATCCTTAATTTATTTATTTCCATCTAAATATCTTCTTTTCCCACATTCTAAAAAAGATTAGAGGCTAAATGATGAAAATATTACGTTTTTCTTTTAATTCTTCTATTGACCTTTGTTTTAAGAATTCTGTTCGTTCCAATTTGAATCAAGTGTCTCTCTCATTTATCTAAAGGCAGAATAATGTCTCTTCAATTAAACTTCAGAATTCAGAAAAGTGTCGCCAAATCTTATTCATGAGGAGAACTTATGAGTTAACATGGGATTTTGAAGCGTGAACTTTCTCAAATTCATTTCTGTAGCTTTGATGGGTTGAAGAGCAATATCTCTGCAGCAAAACGTTTATTTGATGGGAAATATGATTTTTCATATTTATCAGTTTGGGTGTATCAGTTTGGACCAGGTCAATTTTGTATACAGTAACAGCCTGGTCAATTTTCAAAGCCCTGCGACGATGATGTATTGGTTCTCTTCGGTAGTGATTATGATGTATGACCCTTTCGCAGCATGTTTTGTTGCAACAGAACCAGTGTCTTCAAATTTCTTCTTGATTGCAGTCATTGTTTCACGTTTCAGAGAAAAATCATATTTCCCATCAAATAAACGTTTTGCTGCAGAGATATTGCTCTTCAACCCATTAATAAACTTAATGACAGGGACACACGTTGCTTTAACGTCAACCGGAACGCACCACTTTCCTTGCCTGCCGTTGTGAATTGCCGCACGGTCACTAACAGGCGTTCAATGCTCACGAGGTGCTCATACTGGCGTCAGATGCTCATTCCGGTGCCCGCCTTGTGTTAAGATATTTATTCTTCTGAAAACATATAAAATATTCTCGAAAATGGCTCCAAGAAGAAGTTACCGGGTTGACCGGCCCCAACTGATACACCTTATTTATTCAAAGTTGATGTAGTAGCTAATTCTACAAATTTATCGATGCGTGAATGCTGCATCTTAAAGGGTAAAAAGAATCCTAATATTAGGTGTTTATTTTTTTGTATCCAATTCCCTTCGCTGCACACCTCCTGTCAAATCAAAAAGTTGATCTTAAAAGTGTAGACTTTTTTTGCAGACCATTTTAATCGTTACCTCGAGTACAGTACTTAAGAAACAGGCTACATTAACTCAAGAAATAGAAAAACACAGAAAAACACACAGCCTATAAGACAGTTCTGGAAATCAAACTCCGATTATAAACTGAAACTAAAATATTTCGTCAGAAGGTTAGGTCTCATATCATATGTTAATCTGTAATAACAACAACATTGGTATGCTGAGTAAATTCATTACGCAACGCCCTCTAGATTCTGACATTAGAATCTCAGTAATGACAAAGCTGTCTTAGGATAGTGTGTGTTAATGGCTAAACAAAATGAATTAGGTATTAACTTTTTCAACAATAAGAATGTCTATAAGGTTACATGTTTTCCTTATTTTTCCTTGAGGTATTTTTACCCAGAAGTAGAAACTTGGAGTAGGCGATAAGTCAATTTCTGAGTATTTAACAATCGACATATAAAGGCATTGTATTCACTGTATATTTCATGAAGATTGATATTCTGAATATTCATTACTAAATATTTAATCTCCAAACTACTAAAATATTCAGCAAGATCAAAAGAATTCAGTTTTTGGTTACTTTGTTTTTTCCTAAAGCTTAATATCAGTATAAGTTAGGACGCCAGTAATAAAAGGCTTATACACAAATGCTAGCGATTCCCAGTCTTTTGTCGAGTCGCGAACCCATTCCCACATTATATTTTTATCACGACTTTTCCCCAATAATTCAATAAAAGAAAAAAAATTTCAGAACTTTTCCCTGGGAACACAAAATGAATAACTGTTTGGGCACTTCAATAAAGTTGGTGAGTTTTTTTTTCAGAAGCGGGAAAAAAACAAAACAAAAAAACCTCGTTTTTTGTCAGCGAAATGACAAACACCAAATAATGTGCATATGAGGAAAAAAAAATAAGGAAAAAAAAAAACAAAACAAAGCTCTTGAAGGAGCCAATAAAAAGAAGTCTATTGGAAAGTGAAACGAACTACAGAGGGCGCTAAAATCAAACGAGCTCCAATCACTAACACGATTCAAAAAATGCAAAATATATTTTGGCCAATCTCTGATACGGACTGTAAAAAATAATCTAATTCATTCATGATTTCGATTTTAAGAATGACTTTTCAGTAACTTAAATAGACAATACGTGAGCCATCTGAATCTGTATTAGTTCTTTCCGTCTTTGAAAATTGTATACGAAAAACTATGATGAATAGGGTAATGGTTTTAAATTGTGAAATAAAACATATTAGTTTGTTTCTTCTTTTTTTTATATACAAATGTTATCCTCTTATCAGTTTCTTAAAATGTAGCCTCCCAAAAAAAATTTTTTGACAATTCTCAGAAAGTTAAAAAAAGAAAATGAATTGCTGGGCATTTACTTCACTAAAATAATGCATTATTTTGCATCATATCATGCTACAACAATGAATGTATAAGATGGTAGTTTCTTCACAAATTATCGATTTTAATTTTTAATAATAGATTTGTTTAGGGTCTCAAGAAATTACTGTAAAAAGACGGTACCTATGTGAAAAAAAATTTAAAAATGCTATTATACAATATCTTTACCAACTGTACTACATATTTTTTGTTTTTGTTTCAGTTACTGTGTATTTATTTACATTTATTTACACATTTAATTACTAATAAAACAACTACTTCAAAAATAGTAGTACAGCATTTTAGTAGTAAAATATTCATTCTGCATTAAAAATTTACGTGCAAGAAATTATAAAATTAAGTCTTTAACTTAATTAACTTTGCATGTAATCAGTTAATTTTAAGCTTCCTATAAAAGTAGTAAGTTTATGGTTTGATTTATTTGATGCATCCTAAGCTTTCTATTAGCAGAAGCGAATTTAAGTACCACATGTTTCACCTTGATAACAGAGCTTTAATGGAAATCAAAACAAATAATTTGGTTTTGGGTTAAACCTTATCTATTGTAATTTGTATCAAAATGAATAAGAAGCGCAACATCCATTTACTATTCAAGTTTTAGCTTTCTAAGATAAAAACTTAAGTGATCATGATTATGAAGCTTGAATTACAATGACTTCATTTCTAGCACTGATTTTTTTAGGTTCAGGTCTGTACCTTAATGAACAACGGTTATATTAGGAATACAGCATTTAGTTGGAGTTCAAGGCGCCGATCTCAAACAGCCAAAATAAAAAAAAAGTCCCCCAAAATTTGGTGTTGGTGTTGGGGCATGGTTCTCCCTATCGGCAAATCAATAATAAAAAAAAAAGCCAGTTATATACATTTCGAAATTTGGGAAGAGGGAGTCAGGGCCTCCCTATCTAAGCCTGGGGATTATACTCCTAATAATAATGGAACATACACCTACCGCTTACAAACCAGATGTATATGTATTTTTCATTTAAAATCCATTCTTTTCCAATCCTTTATTTCTTCGAAGCGAAATAAAGGGTTTCACAAATGTTAACCCACAAATCCAGAGTAAACTATTACTGCACTCCCTTTCCTTTGTGTTTTTTAAGTTCTTTACTAACCTTTAAGCCGTAAAAAATTAGTAATATTTATATGTAATTTTATAACTTTTTATATTTTTTATTTTATAAATTATAATACATTTATATATAAAAAAAATATATTTTGCTCAATGTCCGATTGCCTCACTCGCCACGCCCTCAGCCCGCGCTCGTCTCCTACACCCCCTCGCCCTCCCCTATCATATGGAGGGGCAAAAAAAAAAAAAAAAAATACAAAAGCCAAACCCTCCCATTATGTTAAAATTAATTATAAAGGGGTTAAATTTTCAACCGAAGAACTCGAAAGAGAATTTCAAGTTATCACAAATTTATCTGCTTCAATTTTATAAAGATATTTTTAAAGAAATTCCTAAAAAAAAAGTTCTATTTCTTCAAATAGCGTGATTGGTAAAGCAGGAAATATTAAAAGATTCACACTAACAAATTCATCGAAATATTTGCTCTCTACAAAAAACTATTCGATTACATAAGCTTATTTTCATTTAATATTGCACATAATGAAGTAATCTATTTCAGAATCTACAACCGAACGATAGGCCTAGGCCTTTAGTTTCGAATAATGACTGTACAATTAATATTTTGAAAAAGAAAGAAAAAAATAACGTCTTAAATTCTTTTCAGAAGAGTGGCTATTTGCAGTTAAGTTCGAAAGTTAATCCAATTTCTGATTCACAATTAAATTGGACTGTTTACATTTTTTAAAGGCTTCAGTGATGAAGTTCGTTGGGAAGCTATCGTTGATTAAATTTTCGCATTAGTTTAAAACTAATAATTCTGATCTTTTAAATTATTTAAGTTAGAGACAGATGTTTAGAAATCAAAAAATATTAATAAAATTCTTGTAATTTATAATATTTTTTACAGTTATTAGGAAAAGATTTACTTCAATACTTTTTTTAGGCCTTTTTTATTTTTTTTTTTTTTAGTAAACATTTTCTCTAGAATTTCATTACTTTAAAAGTTTTACTATTTTTATATTAAAACTTGAATATGAAAAATAACATTTACATTGCATTCACATAAATATTAATAGTAATACAAATCTAAAAGTTTAATTCTTTAAAATAAAGAGAAAATCAATATATTTCTTCTTAAATATTCGGAATATTAAACAGAAAACTTCTGGCTCCAATTTTTAACACTTTTTTCCTAAATTGACATATTTAATTCAGCACAATAATGTAAATACTATACACATAAAAATTAAGAAGATTTTATTAACATTTTAGACATTATCTTTCGTAAAATAAAAGTTATAGGCTACCTATGATTTCTAAAATATAAGAATTGCCTCTTATACTTGTTAATTCACAGCAGGATTGTTTTTAAAACGATTTAATACTAAAATCAGAAATCCAGAATGATCCGAGAAAAAAATTTGGGACTAAATTTTCAATTATTATTTAATGAGTTCTTAGAAAATTTAGAAAAGATATACGGTAAAATAAAACACAACACTTTTAATGAGATATTTAAATGGTAGAAAATGTCTGCCTGTGAATAACAAACTGAAATAACACTGACGGATCAGGGCTTGGAATTCAAAGAAACGTTTTACTGGGATAAAGGCAAGCGGGAAGAAGATGAATTTAGGATCGTAATTTATCCATTACCTTCGATAAATGATGAAGGATTCCATTGGCCGAGTTGGACATTTCGTATCAGTATTAAAAACCTAAGGGAAAGAAATTCAGTAGCAGCAAGTATGATGTCTTCTATTTGGAAACTGAAGTTAACAGGAGCGAGACGTACGACGCGCGAGCACAACAATGCCTCCAATAATGGTCATTTAGATGACAAGAATGCCGCTACGAGCGTAAACCATTGTTTCCAGCTAATTGGATTTTTAAGTTCTATAAACTAATTTGGCTACTTACGTTCAACTTCCTTTTCAAATTAAAAAATAAAGTGATTTTATTATTCCTCTTTTTTATTTCATGATCTTTAAAATGTATTTAAAGCAAATAAAAAATTTAAAAAATAAAAATATTTGAATAAATCAAATGAAAAGTTTTGTATATAATTTAATACTTATTGATTCATTGTTATAATTTTAGGCATATTTTAAATTAAAACTACCGGTATTTTAAAATATTATTTTAAATTAAAAAATGTATTTATATATATTTAGATCCTTTTTCAGTCATTATTACATTTAAGAAGTAGTTTTGATCTTGCAGATCTGAAAAGTGTTTTTTAGCATAAAATTATATCATAATTTATCATAAATAATTTGTCAGGAATCTCTTCACAAACTTCAGAAATTTCGCTAGTATTGTAATTTAATTCTGGTAAAATATTTCGAAATATTTCCTTGATGCATTGCAATGCAATTTATTCGTTAGTCTTAACATTTCAACAGGTAAATAATAATAATAATATTAAAAAAAAATAGCTGTACTTCTATATTAGCTATATTGGCTAAATTAGCTATATTATTTTTTATTGTTATAAATTAACAATACACTAAAGACTCGTTTATCCGAAACGATTTTTAAATATTTTAAAAATACACAAAATATATATACACACAAAATACACCGTCGCTGCAATCAATATTAATAGTGTAATCAATATTTTAGTGTACACAAGCGATTACGTAACTGTAACTACCTAACTAACATTAATGAACAGTTAATGTAATTAATATTAATAATATGTACAGTTTAATACAGTATATTCTAGTTTCTCCGAAATTTCGTTTATCCGAAATGGGCGCGGTCCCATTAAATTCGGCAGGCACATAGCCGGGGAAGGGGGGGTGGTGGACAGGACCCCCTCCTTCAGGGTAGAACAAAGGGAAAAGAAAGTGTGTGTGCGTGTAAATGATGAAATTCAAAGGGCCCACTCTCGCCCTTTTCTTCTCTTTCTTTCTTTCTTTCTTTTTCTATCTTAAGTTTTTTGGGTTTGGAGGGACCCCATCGCATGGGCGCATCACTGTTTAGATTAGAAACCTTATCTGAAATGAACAAAGAGCTTATAAGCTTTGACCTTCTGAAATTTAAAGAAATAGCACACAATGCATTCTATAAAATACCGGTACCATTCAAAATAGAAAACAAAACAAAATTGCCCAAGGCACTGTAATAATATCAAACATAATTCAGGAAATGTATTAAAGTAATAATGATAATAAAAAAAAAAGTATACCTACTCATGCAAAGAGTAAAATAAAAAACAGATTTGTGTAAGTTCTCAGAAAAAAAAAATCTATAACTTTAAAAAACCTATTGACCATGAAAAAATGCTAAATACAGTATACAGTATATCTAAATTAACATATTTTATTAAAAGAATTAAATAGCGGTACAAGAGTTGTACTGCGCATGCGTGAAAAAAATGAAACGTGGAATGAAGATGGCCGCCCTTGATCTAAAGGATTCATTTAGAATGGATTTCGTAAACTTCAATGTGGGCAGAAGTTCCTACAGTTAGAAGCTATTACATTTAGATTAAGTTAAGATAATCCAAACTTTGAAATAACTTTGGATTTCAAGTAATCTTAGCATGTTCTAGAAACTCTTAGCAATTACTCAGTAGAACGTATATATATATGATCAAAGATGTAACAACTTCTATGATTTGTCTATGAATTGGATAGAAGTGATGGACTGCATGAGTTGTCTGTAGCTTTAGTCTGCAAAGAAGTTTCTAATAAAGCTTCTATCTGACTATTCGGAGTTCGATCGGCAAATAAAAGGAGTGTGATTTTTCGAGTCATTTATTCTTTCTTTGTAATTTGCCTTAAAAGTAAGAAGAAGACCTAGAAGGGGCATTCTTTCATCTTTCCTCTATTCTTCTTTCACTTGCTTCCTAAACGCTTTAACACTAGATTATCAACCGCTATCGAAAATCAAGAAATCTTGATTAAGAGACGAAACGACTTTGATTTAACTAAAAATTCTTCAATTATTACATCACATTTTTTCTTAAGTTCACAGAGTTTTTGATAAAAAGCAAAACTAAATTTTAATTCCATTAAGTTTTACCTTAATTAATCTTTACGCTAAGTTTCATCGTTGACAAAGTCATAATTTTACAGTTTTGTAACTTCCCGTAGATTCCCTGCTTTTTTTACATCAGTAAGATCGGCGTAAGAGTTTTTATAGAGCCCTAATCAAGTACCGCGACCTCGGCGGAAATTTTCCCACGCACCATCTTACCCCGAACGGGTCCTATGTTCTACCCAGCCCTCTGTAGAATGGGTACCTGGTTTCTTTCCCTGGAATATAGAATGGCGAGCTCCAGGTTGACCTAGAAACGTTGGTGCCTACCTCCAGCATCCTACGGGCTGTAAGCCTTGGGACAAACCAATCTAACTTAATCAACATGACTAGTTGGGACCAACTGCATTCCTATGCTTGTGTGGGCGTCTAACCTCCAGGGCGGCTGGTGTTGATATTATTTTGTGTAAAGGTACCTTTCATTTAACACCATTTTTGTTAATTTTAGTCTTCTGGTTCACAAGTTATTTATGTTTTTATGCAAATAGGCTTACTTGTTTAAAATTTATTTTGGAGTTGCAAATTTTATTTACAAGTTCTTTGAGTTATTCTGGAATTTGCTTTTATTTTAATTTTAGACGAAATGTTTCTTTGGGTTAAAACGCTTGGTTTTATTGTTGTTTATTAGGGTGTGGGGGTTTAAATTTGGTTTGGGAGTGGGTTTAATTAATTTTTGGGTTTGTTTTTAATATTAGGCTTAGGCCTAATTAGGTTTAGTAATCTATTTTTTTAATTTTTTTTCACTGGAGCACTTTGGGTCGCCGGTGTTTTTAGGTTCTTGTCCGGGCTCCGGGGCTTTTTTATTTTCATGTCCTTTGGTCCAGCAGGGTTGTGCCTTTCCTTGATCTTGCTTTTGATTTGGGTTTTTTTCCTTGCTGGTGGGTTTTTATTTTAGTTTCTTATTGCTTTGTCTTTTTCATTAGCAAAGTCAACTGCGTGAGGTTGATCCCCTCATTCAGTGTGCTGGTCACTTCCCTGTGAGAGCTTTGTCTTCTTCTTCAGTGTCGATATTTGTTCATCCTTGTCCTTGTTTTGTGTCCTTGTTTTGTAGTTTGCATTATTTTCTTGTCTTTTGCTAACGTTGTATTTTGCTTTGATTTTAGAAATTTCAGAAAGGCATTTGTGTTACTTACACTTTAGTCTGTTTCTCAGAGTAAGGCGTTTGGATAGTTGTTTCCCTCAATTCTTTTCTTTGTTACTGTTACATGACATCCTCTGTGAGGTTATTTTCTACGAGTATCTTCAGATGACTGGGAGGGCAGAGGTGGTGGTGGTGGGATTCCCTTTCCGGCATCGTCAGCGTCTTTCCATCGTCTGGCTGCTGTTATGTTTTTTCGACAGTCTCTGACTTCTGAACTTTAGGGGTTAGTGCACCATTTGTAGGGGTGGCGAACCCTGGCCCTGCTCTTCGTAAACTGTCCGTGATGGCAGGGGTGGTCACTGACTGCACTGGTTCCGTAGCCCTCATTTTATTGCCCTACTCTCCCAGTGCATTTTGTATATTTTGTACCTTGCTGGTATCTTTGTATCTGTTGGGATGCTTTTGTAAAAGGAGAACAAATATCATGTCTTCCTGTGTGCTGTCTGCTTATGCGGACTTTATGTGGGCGCGATATTTCGCTTTTGTTTCACAGGCATCCAAGCTTGTCCTTTATTAGGTTTTAGGACCTCATACTTCAACTCAGAACAGTCTGCTTGCTATGAAAAGCTTGTTTTCAGTTTTCTTCTTGTTAGACTGTTCTGCTTTTTTTCCCCTTTCCGTTGTCTGTTTCTTCTTGCATGTTTTTCTTTCTTGGGCACGTTCACGTTCTTATCTTCTTTTCATTATACCTCTTCTTCATTGAGCTTACTTTATGTAATTCTTTGTCTTTATTTCTCTTTACTGCACTTTTATTTTTTCTTTCTTTGGCCGATTGAAGTTGTTGTAGCTTGTTTTCCATCGTTTGCTCCCAGTTTTGTTAGTTTGTTGGCTAATTTTCTGCACCGTCTAGGTGTACTTGGGTCCGTGTTCGCACTCTTATGAAAATGAACTCGAAAAAAAAGTGCCTAATCAAGTAACAGAAAATAGAAAATTAGTAGTTTTCATTCAGCGACATTAAATAGCACTTTTCATAAAAATAGTAGAGTAGAGGTACGACTTTGATTTTGTAGGATATGCTCATTAGACAATACACAACAAATGATTAGTAACTCGGTATCATATGAACCAGGTGCATCGATGTAGTTAATAATCGATGTAGACATCTCTGGCGTCGATCAGCTGCTGTACGCGCCGAGGCATCGAATCAAATAATGTTTGAATGACAATCGAGGCTGTGTTGATTGGAGTCCAAAGTTCATCAAAAGTTGCTGGTGGACATTCGAACCGCTGCACTTGTTGTCTGTACAACTTCCAGAGATTTTCTATGGGTGACAAATCCTGCGATGACGGTTGTCCCTCAACGTTGTCTGTGTATGACGTCCAGAATCTTCTCTTCGTGTCTTTTTTTCGTACCATTCCCTGCACACCCTTCCTACGAAGGATACACTGTGCCCTACACGAACGGCAGACTCCTGGAGGGAATCGTTGCAGTCTCTCATGCAAGATGTCGACGGGGAGGCATCCTTACCCATTACTGATCAAGTACTGACATGCCGACAGACCCATGCGGCACTTCTAGCAGAATGACAGCCAGTTTACGGTCTGTGACGTTGCGCGATTTGATTTAACTAGACTCGGATTTGCATGAACCTAAGACGCCGAGCTGCAAAGTTTTAAAGAAAGTAGATTTCTTTCAAGACCTTTTCTTTTTTATTGCAATTAAATTTTCTGATAAAAACTATACTATTTTGATAACAACTTGCAATCGGATCGGAAGATACCTTAAAGAAAAATAATATTAGCTGCAATGTTTATCTTTGGACAGAATATTAATTTCAATCCCGAATCTTTTCTTGTTTATTCTTTAGCCAGTCATAAAAAGTGTCTTTGTTTGAATTGGAAACGAAGAATACAATAACTGTGTTTTATCTGTCTTAAGCTTTCCACTGCCAATAAAGCCCGACTTCTATATTCAAGGCTAGCAGACGAGGACGAATCTCCATTGGAAGAACACATTTCCTCAACAGGCGGGCTTCGAGACGACACACACTGTATACCTCGAAATTCATTGCCTTTTGTGAAATGGAAATTGTGGAGATTGTGAGATTGCATACTTCAAAAATATCTACGAGTTTGGGGCCAATACTCCACTTTCCAGATATTTGACACTGTTTTCATTGATTTATTATTTTTTATTTTATTATTTTTTTTATTTTTTACTTGTATGAGGCCCACTAACTAAATAAAGTTTTTTTTTTTTTTTACAAAATTGGTGGTCCGCACAACTAAAAAGGTTGAGAACCGCGTTTGTTAATATTATTAATACACTGAATATATGAAACATTACAAACACTTCCATCCATAGTTTTCTGTCCGAAGACAGGTCCAGTTCTATGGAGGTCTCACATCAGGAAAGGAAATTGAAACAGCCATGCCACTGCCGGGATTCGAACCCAGATACTGGCGCACTAGTCGCCACGGCTGGCCGCCGCCGAGACCGCACGGCCACGCCAGCACGGCTACAAACACTTAACTAATAGTATATTGGTCTTCCTCTAACGCGAGTAACAGCCTGTATACGCCAAGCATCTGATTCCATCAGATTGGAAGTTGCCGGAGATAGTGTTAAACATGATTGTTTTACCAATGTCCACAATTCAGCCCCGCCGGATTCAGGGATCTGATGTCTCCCTCAACGGCATCCCAAATATTCGACAGGATTTCAATCCCAGGTCTTTGCGGGTCTCTAGATGACCTAGGGTGTGTCGTGTCCATGTTAGTTGATGACATCATTTGCCAAATAATGCCTATCTAGGATTTTAGATACGAATGTTTAGAAGTAGAATTTAGATATGACTATATCATTTTCCCAGCAAAATCATTACCTCTTATGATAACACCTGTATAGTTATTGCAGAGTATTATACAGGGTGACCGGGAAGTTCCCATACCCCTCTATTACGTAACTACTATATTAAGGGATACGGGAACTTCCCGACCACCCTGTAGATTTAGTCCTTAATATACACAGGAGAGAAAAAAGAATTGGAAAAAAGTAGAAAGTACAGTTTTAAATCGAAATACGAATCAAGTCTTTCTTTGATCAAGATAACTCACAAACTATCATCCTAGAAGCTGAAATTATAAAATTCAGTTGAGATTATTTAAATGAAAAATCCTAATAGACTTCGGTACCTAAAGGATCAATAAGAAAGGAGCAGAAAATCAAAAGCGATTGATTTTTTGTTGTTGTTGTTGTTTCGTCAAGGATCTTTTTCTCCCAACGCGATTTGACGAGATTGAATAGAATTTTAGGCATTTTTTTTTTCATTATCTACCTTAAAATTCTCCATAAAATGATCTCCATAATTTCAAATCACAGCAATTCTATCTTTTCAGTAAAATCCAATTTTGAAAAATATGCTTTTCAGGAAAATTCTATGTACAACATTCAGAGATAGATTACATATGTATAATTGCGATACAACTTTTGCAAAAAAAACCATTTCTAAATATATCTACCGCGCATCCACCGCGGTAAGTGTATTTTCCAAAGGTGAACTATCCGAGTATCATCCGAGTCCTTACGGGTATCTGGTACTCATAAAAGTTTTAGCTGCAAATCTCAAAATTTAAGGCATTTATTCACGTCAGAACTTTAGGGTCACGACCGACTTCTAAGCCCTGCTCCCTAAAAACCCGTGAACAGATATCAACGTTTTTATTACTTATTTGTAGTTAGATCAATGCCCTAAAAGCTCTAAAAACAACGTGAGGATAAAGCTTTAAAGATAGGAAAAACGTCAAAAAGTGAAAATTTCTATTTTCACCATTTTGAAACGGGTGATCCAATTTTGTTGGAATATAATACCAGCCGAGGTCTTACGCGTATCTAGCACCCATAACAGTTTTAGCTCAAAAGTTCAAAATTTACGGCAGTTTTATCATCGTGTTAAGAGGCCGAAACAACATAAGAATAGGGTATACCTTGAAAAATCTTCTTAACATTCTCTTCTTTATTCCACAATATTTCGTTTTCATACTTACTTACTTTAAAAATACGTACATCAATATCCTTCGTCTTCTTTAAATCAGATAAACACATAAATAAATTCCTGAAACTCCTACACTGTAGACATTTTCCAATATTTCGTTTTAATCTCTTTAAAACTTTTTCAAGGTTTTTGTAAACAAAAATTAAAAATTTAGCATAAATTTAAAGAGAGAATTCCTCTCTCTTTAAAACTATAGAAAAATACAATAATTTAAAAAACAATAATTAAAAAACATGAGTAAACAAAAGGAATTGGACAAGAAATGGTGACTATTGTAAAGCAATAGATGACTTATTTGAAAGACAAAAATTCTTTAACTCTCATATTGTTCAACAAAGCATTCCTAAACATGGACGAAGACATCTCATTTATTCTTAAACATTTATTCTTATAAATAACAAGATGAACAAAAAAGATTCATGATTGAGTCTTGCATCATCAATTGTTGTGTTTGTTTCAATAAGAATAATTGTTTAAGAGTAAATGAGATGTCTTTGTCCATGTTTAGGAATGCTTTGTTGAACAATATGAGAGTTAAAGAATTTTTGTCTTTCAAATAAGTCATCTATTGCTTAACAATAGTCACCATTTATTGTCCAATTCCTTTTGTTTACTCATGTTTTTTAATTATCGTTTTTTTAATTATTGTATTTTTCTGTAGTTTTAAAGAGAGAGGAATTCTCTCTTTAAATGTATGCTAAATTTTTAATTTTTGTTTACAAAAACCTTGAAAAAGTTTTAAGAGATTAAAACGAAATTTTAGAAAATGTCTATAGTGTAGGAGTTTCAGGAATTTATTTATGTATTTACTTACTTTACTTTACGCAATCAGGCCCAGGGCGCGCGATGCCACAACCAAGGCTCTCCATCTGCTTCTGTCCTCAGCCATCCGTCTCCAGCTCTCCGAAAGTCCCAGTTACAATAAGTCTTCTTTAATCCATCCATCCATCTCTTCCTAGGTCTTCCCACCGGTCTTTTGCCTGTTGGGGTCCAATCCATTGCAATTTTGGGCCATCTTGTTTCTTCCATCCTCACCACATGCCCAGCCCATTGAAGTCTCTTACTTTCGTCACCCCAACGATATTAGGCTCCTTATGTAGCTCATCTAGTTCGGAGTTGTATCGCCTTCTCCATTCTCCAGTAGTTTCACCTTGGATTGGTCCATAAATTTTTCTGAGGACCTTTCTCTCAAATGTAAGTAATCGAAGAAGGTCTTGTTTTCGAGTGCTCCAGGTCTGAGAACCATAAAGTACCACTGGCATAATTAATATTTTGTACAGTCTTAGTTTTAGCTGCTGAGATAAACTTCTAGATTTTAAAACCGGGTTTAGAGAGTAAAAACATCTGTTTCCCGCACACAGTCTTGCCCTTATCTCTGCTTAAATTGACATTACATCAGTGAAAATTGATCCAAGATATTTGAACTCTTTCACATATTTAAACCTGGTGCAATTAACTGTTAGGTCTTGGGAACAGCTTTCTTCCGATGATCATGTACTCGGTCTTCTCAATACTAATTTGCAGTCCGAACTTCGATGCTACCAATTCCAGGGTCTGAATACTTCTTTTCAATTCATCTTGTGTGCATGTCAATAGAGCAATGTCATCAGCATAGGCCAGGTAGGCAATATTTTCATTGCCGATTTGAACACCCTGAAGGTTCTCTTTGTTGAACTCTCTCATTACCTTTTCGAGTGCCAAATTGAAAAGGATAGGTGATAATCCATCTCCTTGTCTTAATCCTGTTTCTACTTGGAAGCCTTCTGTCATTTTATTACCTATCTTAGCTTTTGTGTCATTTATGCATATCTCAACAAGTCTAACCAAATTCTTTGGAATGCCAAACTCTATCATAGTTTAAATCAAGCTCGGTCTATGAATACTATCGTAAGCTTTCTTGTAGTCAACAAAGTGGAGATATAACTCTCGGTCGTATTCGTACATTTTTTCACAGATCAGTTTTAAGATACAAATCTAGTTGAACGCCCTGCTTTGAAACCTCCTTGGTATTCTCCAATTATTCCTGTTGCCAGAGGTTTGATTCGTTCAAGTAGGCAGCCAGAGAAGATCTTGTAGCAGATGTTGGTTAGCGCTGTGTCCCTGTAGTTGTCACATACTGAAATATCTTTCTTTTTATGAATGGGGCACACCACCGCTACCATCCATTCCTCTGGAATAGTCTGTTTTGCCCGTATCATCTCCATTAGCTTGTGAATTCTGGAGCAGAGGGCTTCGTCTCCAGACTTGAGGAATGCAGCGGGAATCCCATCCTCTCCTGGACTCTTGCCATTCTTAAGGTTTTTAATCTGTTTATTTATCTCCTCGATGGTGGGTGGGGGATACTCTGGGTCCACAGTTACTGGGTCGTAAAACTCAAGTAATTCATTACGTTCTTCGCAATTTAGTGAGTCTCTGAAGTATTCAATCCATCTTCTTCAATCCTTTGCTCATCTGTTAGCATCCTTCCATTGGCATCTTTTATGAATTTGTGTTGGTGGTTTGAGTCTCCTTTAAACCTCTTCACTTTAAATTCTTTAAATCTATTTCCATGGAAATCTTGCTGGGCTTCCTCCATTATACTTCTTACATATCTCCTTTTTGCTTTCCTTAGTGTAGCCTGTGTTCGCCGTCGTACCTCCATGAACATTGAATTCTCTTCATCCTGCATGTTACTTTACATCCAAAGTGATTTGGCTCTATGACTCTCGGATAGCTTTCTCACATTCCTCATCGAACCACACTCGTTTTCCCTTAATTCGTTTTGGAATTACCTCTTGGGCTGTTTCCTTAATTGCATCTGCGATTACCTTCCAATTCTGCTCAATCTCGGAATTTCCATCCTCTTCATTCTCCAATAATTCAAAACGGTTGGTCAGTTTGATCTTAAAACTGTCTCTTATATTATCTTTGCTGAAGCTTTCCTTGTCAAACCGAGTGATTTTTTGCATTCTCTTGCACAATCCTGGGTCTCCAGATTGCCTTCATCACTACTCTGACAAGGAAGTGGTCCGATCCACACTCGGCACCTCTAGCCGTCTTGACATTCTGAATCCACCTCTTTATTCGTGTCTCAACTACCACATGGTCAATTTGGTTCACTGTCTTCGCATTTGGGGAAACCGAAGTTCCTTTATATATTCTTTTCCTGTCAAAGTCAGTACTACTTATGAACATGCCTTTTGCAGTCGCAAAGTTAGCCAACCTATAGCTGTTATCGTTGCTCACATCATGTAAGCTGTGCTGTCCGATGGTTCCTTTCAAGGCTGACTTTCTCCCTACTTTTGTATTCAGATCCCCTAAGATGCTTTCAGTTGGGATATTGTCCAAGACAGTTTCTAGTTCCTCGTAGAATATATCTTTCTTGATATCATCACTCTCTTCAGTGGGGGCATGGCAATTTATAAATGTGATTCTATGTTTTCATATAGTCCAACAGACGGTTCTTGACGATCTCGTTTGCTTGAGAATTACGGAAAACACGAGATCTGGCCGCTCTCCTCTTTAGGAGGTATCAAGGAATTTAGTATTTTGAATGTCTGTCACTAGGAAAATGCCACCTGATGAATTTAATGTTTGTTAATTGACTGTTTTCAATTTATGAAAAGTATATTAAAATGTAGCAAAAGTCTCATGCATTTCCCCTTATTATAATTCTTTTAAATATTTCAATTAAATGTAAACATAAATATATATTCATGCATTTATTATTTGTTTTTGATTTTTGTGATTAGCAAATAAAATAAATGAGAAATTTGCAGTTGTGCCTTTTTGATTATTAATTCGTTAATGTAATGTTGCATTTTAAAATTAAAATGGATTGTCCTATATAAATGTATTGATGTAATCTGGCATTTTTTTTAAATCACTTAAGAAATTTTTAAAATTAACGTTTTTCTAATATTTTAGCAATTTTTTTTTTGTGGGCGATCAGTATGTTTGACAGCTCTTCCGTGTAATTTTGAGGCCCTGAAAAGGGTCTTTAAAGGTAAATTCTGGTTTGTTTGTTTTTTTCTTTTAGCTGTTTTTTTCCAGTAAATAACTGCGTGAATTGGGAGATGTACGAAATGTCAAGTAATAATTTCGAATTCAGTACTTGGCTTCATTTTGTAAAAATATATCTTTTAAATATTTCTCCGACCCTTTCATTTAATTATACATTGGAATTATGCACTATGACTGCTGTTCTCAAAGTACTATCAGAGGAATCGTCCAGGGGAGTCAATAAACCTTCTTTCCCGCGCCGCTTGCTTTATCGATGTATCCTGGTGATGGGGGCTTTGGATATACCGTTGCTTCAGCTACTCTATCTTGAACTCTCTCTAAAGGAATGAGAGGTCCTCCATTAATTAATTCCCTCCGAAAATATTCTTCAACGTGCAATTTTATTTTCCGTGCGCTGCGCTGCTTCGTATAGCACTGTTTCTCGACATTTTGTGAGAAGACTTGGATAGAGGCTATTCTCGCGTAAATTACGTGAAATCGCGAAAACACGAAATCGTCAAGAACCATCTGTTGGACTATACGTCTATTGTCACAAGTTAGATTCTGGGATTGATTGTATTAAAAACTGTAAGTTGGGTACACAATGCTTTCTTCACCAAAAAACCAGTACCTACTGCATCGTTTTCATATAATTGAAAACTTCTTCAGGTTATTTGAGGATAAGAAAAACTTTCTTCATCCCCTGGAATTCGTTATTAATGTTAAGAAGATTTTTCAATTAACATCATGATTGATTAAGACTAAAGTTTTGGAAACTATAAATAAGAATAGTATATTTTTAGAGACTAACGCCCCCCCCCTGTTCTCCCTGTTCGAGATATTTGGCATTGTTATCATTGGATTTCCGCTATTAGCTTAAATGTCAGAAATTCAACTATCACATTTCAGTTGTCGGCTGTAGAGTGATTGGTAAGGTCTCGTAAAGGTTGTCGGTTCGAATCCCTGTATCTACTGCTTCTTTTTTCTTCTCATAATATTTTCTTTCTCAATGTCCGCAAGGATCTTTTTTTGTTTTTCTTGTTTTACTAATTTCCTTTTTATTTTTTTTCCTAACTTTTTTTTAATTTTTCCTTTCATTAATGTACTTCCTTTTTTTATTATTATTTTTTATTTTGTTATTATGGGTCGCCCTTAAATTTATGCTTCAGTGCAAAATTATATTCACTTGTCTTTTTTTTTGAAATTATGAAAACTTTACAAAGGAACTTTTTTATATTTGTAAATTATAATATTCAAAGAATGCTAAGAGAATCAATCTTTAATATATTCTCCATTTGTGATTAAATCCTCATATGATAATGCACGGAAATCGAATTTATTTTAAGCCAATCAAAACTCGAGCATTAAAATTCATTAAAGCCACATGGAGAAAATTAAAATATTATTAATAATTCCATTGAATCAGTTGCAGTTGATTTGTAATTAAATGCATTTCTAATAATAGTAAAATAAAAAGATCAAGGTTATTCTCACTGATTTGAAATAACGGTTATATGGATTGAAAAATGCCTAATTATTTCATTCCGTGCAAAGTATTCAAGGTGATCCGGTTAAAAATAGATCTCCGTATCTCGCTCCGGTATCGCCTGAAAATGCTTCACTTCCCATAAGAACCTGACTCATGAAAATAAATGCAGGAATAAACGAAAAAGAAAAACAGCGAAGACTTAGAGAGACTTTGTTGATAAAGATTAAAATTTCTTCTAGAAAAGAATTAGAAGTGCAACAATTAAAGTCTCACTGATGGCAAACAGTGAATTTTGAATATGACGTAATTGTGATTTGAATATATTATTTGGATTTGGGCGGCTTAATGTAATTGCGGATTTAATCAATTTTTAACTAAAGGAAAAATTGAAAGTATATTATTTATAAAACATCGGAATCAATGTGGAACCCGAAAAGCTAAAATAGGCCCGAGTACCGAGACCTGGTTGTGTACTGATGACTGCTCCTAGAGGATGATCGCCATGTTATCGTGAAATAGCTGTACTAGATGTCATTTAGTATACAATTGGTCTCACCCTTTATTTTAGTAGATTATTTATAGTCAACTGGTTTTGTAATTTCCCAATATACCTGCTTTCGTTTATATTGCTTCACGACTGAAGAAAAACAAACAAACAAACAAACAACATTTAAAAACGCTTCATTTTAAGGAAAATAGACCCTCTGTTTAAAATGAAAAGAAGTATAACGTGCCCGATGATTCAAAGAAATGAGTAAACAAACGAAGGCACAAAATTACAAGAGAGGATTCGCACCCTGAGTTGTCACCGGGAAGAGACTGGGACGGACAACCTCTCGCACCTTCCGTGTCTGTCATCGGTGGAGTTTGGCTGGCTGATGAGTCCTAAAAAGGACGAAACGGTTCGTCTCAGTCTCTTCCCGGTGACAACTCAGGGTGCGAATCCTATCTTGTAACGTTGTGCCTTCGTTTGTTTACATATTTCTTACACCCTCTGTTTTTTCAGGATATTAGCAACAATATGTTTCTGTACTGTTTGAAAGATGTATTATATCATTATAAGTTGTCAATACTAAATTGACATAATAGATGGAAAATAAATTTAATACTTTGCCTTACTTTGTCGGTAAAATGTCAACTATATTATAGTTTCTTTTAACAATATAAATATCAATATGCTTATTTCTTTACAATGAAATACATTGTGAGAGAACTTTTTTTTTTCTCTCAAATCCAAATCCTAAAAGATTATTATTATTATTATTATTATTATTATTATTATTATTATTATTATTAAGTAGCACAGTCTTTTTTGTATGTTTTAATCCTTCTTACCGATTATTTCTTGACATATGCCTATATTAGACAATGAAGTGGTTTTTTTTAATGTCGATTTTCGTCAGGTACTCCTATTTGCTTTCGATTTCGTCATGAATGCATTTTAACCCCTTTCTTCCTAAATCACCATAAAGCCTAGAAAGCAATGTCTCCGAATACAAATAGAATCTTCATTTTTAAATATTGGAAAATTAATTAAAAATACAAATGCTTTTATAAGATGACCACATACATTTAATTTTAATTTAATCAAAACACGAAAATGGATTAAGGGGATTAATATATGCTGTTAGACATCGATTGTAATTCCTGGTAACTAGTTACATATTCATTACCTTCATTAATTTGTAGCTAGTTACAGTTGGCCAAACCAGAGGATGACTTTGACCTTGAACGAGAACCATGATCTCTTAATCATTCCAGGACTAAGAGAGAGAAGATTAGAAATGGCGACTCTCCGACACAGAAAACCGTTGTCAGCAAAACAACGGAAGTTATTGCTAACGTTACTTCTTATTTCGAAAAGGCCTTATGACATGCTTACTTATGGCACATCAGAGAAATTGTTTTCGATCCCAGTGCCGTGAGTAAAAGACGAGACGTGAGTAAAAGAATCCCATCTTCGTCATCGTGTTGTCGATCTCAGGATGCAATGTCGTCAAAAAACCAATTGGGAAAGGTAGGAGACTGATTTTGAACGATTGAAACGAACGAATGAATAAAAATAAAATTTTGAAATTATATTTGATGAGAAATCAGAATAGTTCAAAAAAATAAATATCGTCTTTTTTCCGTAAACTTCAAACTCACTAATTGTTCACTTTCCCGCCATAAACACAGACATATACAATCGATTCAAATTCTATTATTGCGACATCTGGTGGCCACGGTCGTTCTTTGGTTTGGCGGACTTTAGTTATCTGTTTATTTTGTACTTCCCGGATTTCGGAATGAAAAGGAAAGGTACCTGTGACATTTTTATTCTGTTTTTCTTAAACAGATTTTTCTTGGTGTTGATGGCAATTTGAGCAACGAATTTAATATACAATTTAAAAATTAACTACAACACAACTGGCACTATTAAAATATCAATAATTCTTATTGTAAAATGAAGGTGTTATTTCTATTTCTGAAAAGAAATAGAAAGAAACTCACCATATTTTCACCACTATTTTGAACCATGAATCTAAATTAACTTTTATAATTTATTAAACCGTTATTTTTTTATAAGTAATAATATCTTCCAAATTAAGACAATCGATGAATTTTAATAGTAATAATAATTCATTTTTTTTGATACGATCAGTACAAAGTAGCTCCAAGAAAAGAGCCCCGAAAGAAAGAACATTTTTATATATAAAGCCCATAGAAAGACTTACGCAAACAGTATGTCTGTTCATCTGTCCTTTGACATTTTTTGTGAGAAGACAGCCATGATCTCATGATTAAAGTATCATGAATTCTGAGAGATATCTCAAAGAAATCTTAACTCACATAATGTATTGCAGAGGATCCCAAAAAATCAAATTACTATGATTTCTTCCTCGCACATCCAGACATCGTACATCTTTTTTTATTTCATTTTATTTATTTACTTAATTTCAAAACAAGATTGCTACTATTTTAACAAAGAAATATTTACGACATTTATTCAAAATTAATTTAAAAATTTCTCAATTTAAAGAATAAAAAGGCGACAAAAAAGGGATAAATTAAGTTTCTACGCAAATCTCCAAAATGCATGACTTAATTGCAGGGGTTAAGTAATAATAATAATAATAATAATAATAATAATAATAATAATAATAATCATAATAATAGTTGATTTTTGGATAGCCTTAAAAATATATTAAAAAAAAAAAAGATAATTCTGCTATGATGATTCGTTTTGGGGTCTGAGCTAATGTGTCTGAGAAGACATTGAGAGGGTTAATAACACTTTCCTATCTCTGATATAATGGGATTCCACGGGGGAATTGAAGCTACATTATTCCATGACGGGAAACAGGACGACTTCCACAATGAGCTTTGCATTTCCGGATTTCATTATGTGTGTTCCCGCATCTCCGGAGTGAATAAAACGCCCTCATCTGTGCTTCCGAAGTGCGGCGACATTCCTATACAGCCAGCCAATGTTGCTCGAGGCGAACAGCACCGGTGACCCGCTTCTTCATCAGGTGAATATTTGGTACGCGGCGCAGTTCAGTCCCACACTGCAACGAACAACAGTTTGAGGAGCAATCATGCAAGGTTAGAAACAAAATATACATTACTCCTTTTTTTTATTAGAATGGAAACTATACTTTATTTAACTGTAGACTAAAAGTATTCGGAAGAACAAAGGCTTCTATTACATGAGATCAAATTAAGCCTAATTTGACCTGTTATGAATTATCAGCTATTATCGGCTGTAGAAAAGTGCACTCAATATTGGGAAGAGTGTTTTTAGATTGGATCATGGCGTCATCGCTTTAAGTTTTTTGATTCTTTATTTATTAATATCTCTAACAAAAGTAAAAACAATAAGAATAATAATTACACTATTTTTCTCATTGTACTGCTTCAGAAATTTTATTCCAACATTTATAATTTCTATAAAATACTTCAGATATGTATCTCCAAATAAGTTTTGAACTGGGCAAAGCTGCAAGAGAGTATTTTTAATATATTCTTTCAATTTTACTTATTATTAAGTTCAATATAAATTAAAAAATATAATTTAATTGACTGAGCTCGCGAAATCTTCCTGCACAATTGACAAACTGCATTGTTTCTGTTTATCTGTAAGAAGGCGCATCTATCCACTTTCTAATAAATAACTTTCTAATAAATAACAAAATAAATAAACTTTCATAATTAACCATAATACGATATGAACCTTATTTATGTTTCTACTCAACTCAATTAAGAAAAAAAAATCCTGCTAGTTTAATACTGCATGTTCACTTACGTAATTAATTCAGCTTATATCTCAGTTTATATAAAGTAGTATTATATATAATGAGGAAAAAAAAAGGCTCAATTTTATAGTCTACAAGAGAGAAGGCAATAGTTTAGCGTTGCTGATTATTTTTTATTATTAAATAAATTTAAACTGGAATTTGAAGTAACATAAGATAAGAGTATTATTAATTAATCGAATAAAATAATCGATTTTCTAATGAGAGAAGTATTTATTACGAAGCTGCTGATGTTCTATTATAACGCATCAATAAAGAAGGACATTCATTAAGAGAGGTTCCCTTACTTCAGCATTACCTTGAAAATGAGAAAAACAATGGACTAGAATTTTGTTCTTCTGCTTCCAAAAAAAAAAATGAATTGAGCCAAATGACGACATCAACACGTGTTTACTAAAATCCCGATGTCATTTCATGCCAGCTTATCGGTCTCGCTTCAAAACCATAACGCACTCAAGACTCGTCTTTGGGGGTCATAGAAAAGCTGACACATTCAGAGCGAAGAGTTAACTAGCAGTGAATGCCATCAAATTCCATACAGAAGGTGAAGGAGTTGAAAGTTATTCAAAGGCGCCATCCGTGTTGCAATTAGCCGAAGGCCTTTGGCATTGAGAACACGACATTACAGCAACGCAGTCAGTGGATGCTGCGTATGATAAGGATTGCATTGGAATTTCAACACAAGAGTTACAAGGTAAAAGCAAATCAATAGTAAAAGTATTACAGCTCTAGAAACAACATCACGTGAATGAGATTTGTGTACCCGCGTGGGAGTCAGTTTAACTCAAAAATATGTCCTACGAAATTGAAATTTTAAAGATCGGTTTAGGCTCTTAAAAGTTAGGTTTTGGACTCTATTGATACAAAACGGACCAATAGATTAAAAACAAGACAATAAATTGCTAAAATACATTCTCGTTAAAGTGCAATAATCTGCTAAATGAAAATAGGATTTATTTTATAAAACTGAAATTGCAATTGTATATGTATATTACCAAAGGTGATCTCCCTGATAGAAACTTGACCCGTAAGAATCAAAAACTAACAATGCAGGTGTCTCCAAAAACTGCGGTATCAGGATGAATAAAATTATATAGAAATCTTTAAATTGATTATAACTGTCGTTTGTATAACTATTTGGATCTTATTATGCGGATATTTGAAAGTTGGTATGGCAACTATATTTAGTTTCTGAGAAAGGAAAACTTTCATAACTTTATTTTTTTTTTCTTTATTAGAATTATCTTTTAGAACTAATGGGCTTAAAGGATCGCAATGATTGTTTTAATGTGCTATTGTATTTTCAGAGTTCCTCATTCTGATTTTAAAAGTGTATTAGCTTTATTCTTTTATGCTTGTTGTTGTTCTAGGGATCCAATCATCTACACGACAGGGAGTCATGACCTTCTTCTGAGCCACTTTGCTCATCCCATCGCCGCTCCCCTAACGAATCCACGCCTTACTGAGTCGAAGGCCTTCTTGGAATACCATGGAGTCTAAGTACGACTATACGGAAACGAGTCAAATGTACACTATGAGCTACGTGAGAAACACCAAAGCTATCGGCGTGCTCTGGGGTATCTTCACTATCTGCTTCGCTATCATCAACATCGTAGTGTTCGTTCAGCCGCAGTGGTTGGGAGATACACCTGACAGCCGAGGCACTGGCTACTTCGGACTGTGGAAATACTGTCGTCTTCTTCAGGACGGACAGGACCTGGTGTGTGATGGACGTTTGGATGACTTCGCTACCATCCTCTCAGCTGCCTTTCGAGCAGCCACCGTGTTTGTGGGACTGTCAGTGATATTCGTTCTTCTCACCATCATCTGTCTTCTCCTCTTCTTCTTCTTTCACGCATCCACTGTGTTTATTGTGTGCGGATGGTTGCAGATACTCTCAGGTAAGTGAATTTATTTATCAACAAGATTATAACATCTTTATTTTAGCAAAATCATGTGTTTTTGCAACAACAGATGATCATCCATTTTGGAATATATTTCAATACTAGACAATTACACTACGGAAACTCAATAATTTCAATATCGGCGCATTAGTATTGAAGATACAGTATTTTTTTAGTTCCTAGACAGGTCCAGGAAAATACAGCTTAAAGAAATTATTGAATCAAAGGAAAACTATGAAAACTTTAATAATAAATTATCCTGTTATGCTGAAGTTCCAGTTGTAAATCGAGTATTAGTAAAAGATTAAAATTTATTCCATTATGAATGTTGAAAACTGTATGTAAATAAATACATTTGATATATTTAAAGTTGACAGCCACTGTTTAAAATATAAACAGATTAAAAAAATCCTTAAGTGTATTTGGATATATTTATTAAGTAGTACATAAAAACAATAAAATAAACATAATTTATATAATTCTTTGGGTATGTGGACTGGTCCTCCGACTCGGGCTTACGATCGCAGGAGCCTTTATTGCTTATGCCATCTACCCTCTGTTGAAGATACGGATGTGATCACGCCTTTTAACTTAAACAGATTATAATTTATAATTTAATTTAATAACGTTTAAAAAGGTCTTAAAACATAATATATAAAAAATATCTTAAAACATAATATATAAAAATATCAAATAGCGTTCTGATTATTTTTTTTTTTTTTTAAATTATGACTTGAAGCTCATTGAGCAATAAGTTCAGTTATTTTTCCTAACATTCCTTTGAAGCTACATCATCATCCTGTTCCGGATGAGTTACTTCAATGCAATGCTTACAAATGCATTCTTCTTTAACATCTAATTTTAACATCTACCTTTGGATTTATTTGATCTCCTGAAATAAAAGAATTCAGTCAGAAAATTAATTAACCAGGTAAAGTTGTTTTTTTTTTTACTTTATTTATAGTAAAAAGATATCGAAAAGCTATTTAGTAAATATAGTAAAACTAAAGTAATTGTAAATATTTCATACTTCAATCATAGGTAAATAAAGATATTCTATACCGGGTGATTCATAAAATACTGGAAAGTACTGGTGGTTTTCTTTTATATCTTTTAAACTAATGTTCATAAAGATCTGAAACTTTTTATATAAAATCGTCAAACATATAAGAGTTATATTTTCATGTTATTATATATTCATTATTATTGAAATTCATTTTATTTGTGTTCAAACACCCCCAATATATCGTGTATTTAAGTAACAGTTGTGATATTGTTTAAACTCTAAAAGTCTGGATACAATATTCAAATGATAAGAAGCCTAATTAGGAAAATTTAATCTAAGCTCTTTTGTCATTAATTCCTTTTGTTGAATTTTTAAAAAAAAAACTGTATTTTTTTTTAAAATGCATTCTGATAAATGACTTTTTTGGGAGACGGTCAAAGAATTTTTTTGCATAATAATTTCGATATATCTGGAGGTGTTTGAATGCAAATAAAATGAATTTCAATAATAATGAATATATAATATATTCATTATTATTGAAAATATAGCTCTTATATGTTTGATGATTTTATATGAAAAGTTTCAGATTTTTATGAGCAGTAGTTTAATAGGTATGGGACGGTGAAAACCACCAGTACTTTCCAGTACTATCACCAGGTTTAATGTCACCGCGAATAAGAGTTACTTTTTTTTTATCTTCTACTTTGAATCATCAATGTTAGTTGGGGAAAAAAATATACAGGCCTAATCAAATCAAAATATTAATTCAAATCGCAGCACAAGAAGCTTCTTATCCTTACAATTTTCTTCGTTTTTTTTAATAAAAACAATTAGGCAGATGATTAACCATAACAAAATTAACTTTGATATTAAAAATTATTCTTTTCATGGAAATGAGATGCTTAATAATAATCAAAGTATAATTATAATAATAATTGATTTAACAAAAATGAATAAAATTTAACAAAAATATTAAAATGCAAATCAAAGTTAGATTATTTTACTGTAAGTTTAAGCGAGAATCGAATAAATGCGGGGAAAAAAGTAAAAAAAAAACAAAAAAAACTTATGTTTCTTTTAAATAATTAAGACTAAATTGCCAATTTCATAATAATTGTTGTTTCATGTTCATGTTTGATGACCGCAAAACATTATTACGTCTGTTGAAATAGGCCTTTTTTTTCCCCTCCTGACCCAACTATCTGTTCTAGGATTAGGCTTTCATTAATATTAATCCCTCATTGCTCTAATGTTATTTTTAATCCTGCTTTTATTAAAGCAAGAGCATAAATTCCCCTTCACGATGATTTTTCGAAAGGCATTCAATGCTGCGTGAAGATGGCACGAACCTCCTCGTCACACTGCGCTGACTCTGAACTCACGATCCGGAAGTTCATCTTATATCCCGGAAATTATCTTTTATATCCTCACCACGAGTGAACGGATTCTTGATAGCTACAAAAGTAATATGAAAAAGTAAAATCCCCTTCCATCGAAAAAGAATAGGCTAAAAATAAATCACAGTTCACTAATAGTTTCTCGTTCATTCAAATTTCACTAAGTTATTCAAAGTTGATATTGTTTTTGAAGGACTTAATCATCCTTTTGCTCTTCCGTCTGTTACTATGTGATTATGTGAGATGAATTTCGAAAAATACAACCCTTTATCAATTAAATATGTTTTCTTTTTTATTTTATTGAAATAACACTTTATTCAATCATAAATTTTTATTATTATTGAGGTTGAAGAAACATTATTCGAACATAAGCAAAAATGCAGAACAATTCTATGAAGTATTACTAAGGATTTGGTTTTGTAAGAAGTTATTTCTATTTCATTGACCTCTAATCATTAGCCCACTTTTTTTTAGAGAAAGTTAACCTTAAAAAATCATTAAATGTGTTCCCACCTAATAACTTTCAAGCTAGTAAATCTTTTTGAAACTTAATATAGAATCAGTATCTCTTTTTTCATTTTAACTATATTAGTGGAATGTTATAATTCCCTAAATTGACTGAGCATACGCAGTCTTATTGTTCCTCTCGAACATTTATTTTTTCTTTATTTGTCTGTTTGACTGGCATCAGGGGAATACGACTGAATGGATTACTGCAAACTTAGGTACGTTGCTCATTCTGATTCGACTTTAAATGTGAGCACGATTATTTCGATCTCCATCAGGTTTACGCTTAGGCATCTATCGCATTTTGGGAACTGAACGTTTTGTGATGGGGGATCATTTTTTAGGACCAGGGAGAGAAGTTGGAGGTCAAAGTAAAGAGCCTACATCAGTGTGTTCGCCATGTCTCAGGAAGGGAGGCCACGGACACAGCTTCTCCGAGACTCTGACATAGGAAAAGCGCCAAATTCTATAAACGCTCAACATCTCTTGATGAAGACCCAAGGGACCGGACCGAAATATTGAGTGAACTTCACCCGGAGTGGAAAAATACTTAATTGTAATTATATATATATAAAAGCTGGATCATAAACAGAGTTTAGAATTTTGTGGTAATCCGTCCAGCTGTTTTAGAGTGATGAGTGAGCAGAAAGACCAAACAAACAAGAAGAATGTTCAAGTGGAATGGAAAGATATTGCTCAGTCAATAAAAATACAGTGGAACCCCGCCATTCGTCCGCCTCGCTATTCGTACAACTCGTTATTCGTACAACTTTTTCAAGTAAAATTGAACTCGCCATTCGTACGCTTGCTCGCGATTCGGACAGCGTGACCTTGGTACTGGCCGCGCTACGCTGTCGCTTCAGTTCAGTATCGTGCTAGCTTCCGTACGCTACGCATCATCCACGCAAGCTTCGTGAAACTTCGTGATATTTTATTGTTATTTTCTGTTATTTTTATTAAAAATAGTGCAGCATGGGTCCAAAAAAGATTACTGATTCAACTAAGCCTAAAAGGAAAGCAGTGAGAACGACAATTGATTTGAAAAAAAGAAATCGTTGCGAAGTTTGAAAGTGGAACTCGTGTCTCTGACCTGGCAACTCAGTATGGCATGGCGAAATCAACCATATCGTCGATACTGAAAAAGAAAGAAATAATAATAGAGGCCTATATATTTATAGTTTTCATAGTTTTTATGTATTTTAGGCTTAAAATATTATTGCAAAGGTTTATATAATCAATCATCTGTGTGTCTGGAACGGATTAATCCAATTTACATTATATCTTATGTGAAAAAATGATTCGCCATTCGTACAAATCGCCATTCGAACTGCCTCCTGGAACGGATTGTGTACGAATAGCGGGGGTCCACTGTAAACATAATTTATTGGAAATGTTGTTATACTTAAGGAAATCCGTGATAAATAAAATCTTGATTTTTGAAACTGGGAAAGTATTATAAATAGGATATGATGTCATCCTTCAGTTGAAGTCAGGAGATATTTTCTCTCCCTGTCATAACAACGAACTAAACAAATGAATTTCTCCAAATACTACAAAAATACATAACTATTGAATATTTTCAGTTTAGCGCTTAAGTAAAATTCAAATAGAATTCAATTCAAATATGTTGTATTCGCTTCATTCCGGTAAAGTTATTTCGTGCAAATCATCATATAGTGTTTTATTAATCTGTAGGGGGAAAAATGAGATTTTTGTAGTTAGTTGACTTATACTAAATAAATATACAGAAGGTAATTCATAAAAAAAATAAATATATTTTATTATCTGTAGTTTTTATTAATACAAAGTGGGATGCCATATAATTTATAGGAAGGGTTTATTTTTTTTTTTCGTTTTTTTTTTAATATTTTTGTAAATAACTAAGAAAATAAATTCCGAGAATTGTTTAATATTTTTGAAAGCACCTAGAAAAATCAACTCTCAGAATGTAAACGGCATTTTTATTATTTCTCTTTCATTTTTATTAAAGACTAGTTGATCCGTGCGAATAATTCGCAACAAAAAACCACCTTTGAGAAATAATAAACAAATCCAACAATAACATGTGTGCATGTTAGTTAAACACATTGTCAATAGATGGCGTCTTCTCAAGTTTTATAAAAAAGTTGACCCGTGCGAATAATTCGCATGGTATCTTGATCAGTCACCGAATGGTAATGTGGAAATAAATAAATGAACAGATTGTCAATAGATTGCCTTCTACATTTTTACAAAAAAGATTTTTAAAATAAATTTTTTTTAACGAAAACATTAATTTTAAACAATCTGTTTATTTTTCATCATTAGCGGTGAACGTAATCTTGAAAATATCTCAATCATTGATTTCGATGAAGTATTAAGGGAAATAAAAAAAACACCTTTGAGAAATAATATATGAGAAGTTGACTAATTTTTATGTTTCTATTGTTATAAATCGTTTATTTTTATTAAAATATAAATCTTTGTTTGTTTTTTTATCTGTTGTAAATAAACAGATAAAAAATTAAATAAACAGTTTATTTAACAGATTAAATAAACGATGAAATATCATTTAAAGTGCATTTTTATTCAAAAAAAGGAAATATTTGAAGGTTACAACGCTAAAGCAATATTTTCGCTTTCGAAAAATAAGGCGCTTTGTTAAAGCGTGTCTACATTTTTATAAAAAGTTTTTAAAAATAAAGTTTTTTAACGAAAACATTAATTTTAAACAATTTGTTTATTTTTCGTCATTAGCGGGGAACGTACTTCAAAATGATGCCTCAATCATTGATTTTGATGAAGTAGGAAAGGAAATATGGCGTTCCGACAAAAAAAAACCCTTTGAGAAATAATATATAAAATAATATATGAGAAGTTGACTAATTTTTATGTTTCTATTGTAATAAATCGTTTATTTTTATTAAAATATAAATCTTTGTTTTTTTTTTTATCTGTTGTTATTAAATAAACGATGAAATATCATTTAAAGTGCATTTTTATTCAAAAAAGGAAAGATTTGAAGGTTACAACGCTAAAGCAATATTTTCACTTTCGAATAATAAGGCGCTTCTGTTAAAGCGTGTCTACATTTGTATAAAAAGTTTTTAAAAATAAAGTTTTTTAACGAAAACATTAATTTTAAACAATTTGTTTATTTTTTGTCATTAGCGGGGAACGTAATCTGCAAAATGATGCCTCAATCATTGATTTTGATGAAGTAGTAAAGGAAATATAGCGTTCCGACAAAAAAAACCCTTTGAGAAATAATATATAATGATGATTGTGTTTTTTTTTTTTTCTTTAAATTTTATTTATATTGCTGTTATTTAGATTTTTCGTTTCTTGTAAATATTAAAAAAGTTAGATAATTATTTATAATTATTTCCAGATTATTTGTTATTTTAAATTAAACTTTTTAAAAGTTGATAGTATTGTTAGATGTGCTTCGTCAAGTTACATCCCTAAAAAACTAAAACCTGAAAATTATTAAAAAACGTTATATATACTGAAACCTAAAAATATTACAAACTTAAACTTCACTCATCATAGCTTCTGCTTAGTGCCCCAGTTTACCCGTTTCTCTGTTTGTACGTGTATCACGTTAAAACAGCTGAACCGATTTTCATAAAATTTGCGGCATACCTTACAGTATGGTCCAACTTGAACATAGGAATATTTATATTGGTTTTCAGCCACCCATTCCTGAAGTCCTTTAGCAAAATCCTTTGCTCACATGACTGGGCTGATTTTTTAAAAATTGGTACGACGATCCAATTTATGAGCACGACTATTTAGATCTCCACCTGACCCTCAGTTCACAAAATGACACCCGTGCTCCATCGCTGCATGATACGCAATGGATGGCTGAGCAGAACTTACTACTAGTAGATTTAATCAGTATGCATCAAACGAAAAAACATAAAAATAGATTATTCGTATTTAATGGATATTAGGTCTACATTTTCAGTGTGGAAACCTTTCCTTTGTACCGTTATTATCTTTCTAAAGAAATAAATATAAAAAAAATGAATGAATAAATAAATAAAAATAAAATAAAAAACGCATATCTTTCACAAAATAGGCTTTTTAGGAAGATATTCACGAAGTTCAGTTTTTCATTACTCATGAACTATAGTATTAATACCGTGATGATTTGTCTTTGTTCTTTTGCGAAGGGAAAGCAGAACTGAAATGGGTCAATGGTAATCAAAGAGATTCCATGTTATACAGGTAATTATCTGCTGATTTTACATCACAAGGGAAAGAATGAACGATCCACTTCTTAACAAGCATTAAACTGTGGCGCTTACATTTGCTTACAATTGTCAAGAGCAATATAATAGAATAGAGGAGCTTCAAAATGCAATTCTCTCCTATTACGATCATAAATACAAAAATAAAATAAAAAAATTGCAGAATTTCACTTTGAAAAAAAGAGAAAGAATCGGCAGTAAATTTAACATCATATTTTGACTTTTTTGGAAAATTAATAGAAGTGAATAAATAAAAATATATTTAAATAAATAACAATAAATAAATTAAAATAGGCAATTACAAAACTTTTTAAGAGAAATAAGTTTATAATTTAACTGATAATTTCTTCTCATTAGTTTCTAAATGAGATTTAAATTTTTTAATATAAGAGAAAAGATTCAAGCAATACTAAAACGAATTAGCTAATATTATTAATAAAATTATTCCAATGCATTGTTGTAATCTCTCATTTGTGCTGATATTCAACGTGCAATAATAAGTTATATAGATTAATTAGGGGGCTTCTGTCGCTCCCACCAAAATTTCTATTAATGGGGCTTCCTTTCTTTTCTTGTAAAGAATTATATTTAATATTAATTAATATTTAATAGCATTGCTGGTTAATTTTCATTTAAAGACAATTCTATGAAGGGATTTTTCCAGAAGAATTATTAACTTTATTTTTAATGTTATATAAATAAGTAGGCCTATTTTCTTTAAAATAACTAACTAACTATAACTAAATATAACTAAATAAATAAAGAGTGTTCGGCTATTTTTCCTCGATTGCATTAATGCTTGAACTACTCTACAGTTCTATTTATTTAATTTTATTTCGATAATTATCTATAATTAGATTATAACATGTAATTATCATGTTACATAATTCTATAACATGAATTTATTTCTGCGTCTGTAATTATCTCTGTTATTACTTCACTTTCACATTACAACTTTTTATTTTTTAATCTAAAAAAAGTAAATAATATCTCATATCACAATGGGAAGGAGATGAAGTTTAAAACATTATTGATTATTTAAGAATTTTATGTGGAAGAATTAAGAATTTAAGGTAAATTAAATATTACGTTTCTCTGAATAAAAATTCTAATGTCTAATTCAATGACAATAATAAGATAAAATTCAGGTATTTATATTAAACCATTCAGATCGTGACATTTTTAATGTAAGTTTGTTTCCTAATACATTCTGTGCTGGATAGATCTACAGATCGACGTACTAGTTAATCACTTGGTTTCCTTTCGTAAAATAAAGAAAAAATCAATCTGAAATTGGAACAAAAATCCTTAAAACTTACTTTCTCATGAAGTTAGGGCAAATTTTACTCACTTTAATTTTTTTTTTTAGGTGCTTGCCAAAAAATTCCAAAGCTAAAAAATTTATTAATTCGGCCATCTTTTAGATTTTTAAAATCACAAAAAAAGATGGTGCTTATACTGAAGCCAACAGTTTCACAGTGTTTTTTAATAAAACTATTGTTTAAAGCGAACCTCAATGTAAGTTATCCTCTGTTATTAGTAAAGAAAAAGTAAAAGAAAGTCAGGATTCTACCTCTGTAACTTGTCCACTAGTAAATTTTGCAAAAGAGCTAATCTTTTGCCCGTAAATGTTTCAAGAAGACGCGTTTTGTTGATTCAAAAGTTATTGAGAGAAGAGAGAGATGGAATATCCTAGAAAATTTCCTTTTCATTGAAAAATAAAGAAACACAAAATGATTCTTCAACAAAATTAATCAACTCAGGAGTTATTGGTTCAGAGTTATTATTATCAATGCGGCCAGAGTTGAAACTCCCAGAATGCAAGGCAGATTATAGATTTTCCTTTCCTGGCCGGTCGGTCACATTCAAATAGAAGAAAAAATGGCGGTCGCTGCTTCACATTCAACATTTCGACGAGGAAAAGTTCTCAAAAGTCAAGTAGGGAAATTATTCTTAATGTTGCTCGTCGATTTCAAGAAGATTTATGTGAGATTTTTGATATTTCCTATTTTTGATAATAGAGATTGATATTTCCTGCGGAGCTTATGGCACTGATACTGGAGAAATTAGTCAATGATAATGTGTTTCCGGTTTCAAAATTCGCCGCGACGACTATAGTAATTGAATGTAAATGCATTAAAATTAAAAATAATATAAACACAAACAAATAAGAAATAGCTGTCATAGCAACTTTGAAATATCTCTTGTTAACATCCGAAAATCCTTATAGTAATAGTCAACATTGAGCATTTTTTTTAAAAAATATGTGCTTATCGTAATAATGGCGCTTTATGGAGGAGACTCGAGTATTGATAGCTTCGGTGTAAACGGTGCCAATTTTAAAACATTTTCGTTTAACCCATTTTCGATTCATAAGAAAAGCCATTTCAAAACGTTAGACCAGAAAAAGAAATAAAGAAGAAAAAACTTTTAATTCTTCCACGAAAGATTCAACGACCTTTTAAATCTCCTCTAATCATGAGGGTAAACTGGAAGAAAGATAATCTTGTGATTTCAAAGGCTAATGGACTAAATAAATATCCACAGTAGCTTCATTAGGGCGTGAATTATCTGTGGTTTTTATCCCTGTGATTAAATAGAGCATTCTTTTTCTTATATTTATTCTAAAAAGAACAGTAAGTAAAAGAAAAACTCTTCATTTCTAAGAGAACTGTTCTTTCTGTTATAACTGAATGTAAGAGGATACAAACATCCTCTTACTGAACGCTTTGTAACAGAGGCTTTGGACTTGGCATTCAAATCACCTCCTAGCTAATTAGCAAATACAATTCACTGGATTACGGTGTCTTGTAATTGGCAGATATCACATCAGTTTTATCTGACTGGGAAGCTTCAATTCAATATCAAAAATCGACAACTGTAATTATATAATTCTGCACGTAATTTTTACTGTTTACTAATTTTTCATTTCATTCTATTCCCACTATTTTGAAGGAATGCAGAGTAAGACCTTTCTGGATACTATGCATGGAAATTCACGACATGCAAAAACGAGAAAACAAAACTGCTTTTTCTTTACTAAAATTAGACGATCACTTCAGTGTCACACAACGGCTCAAATTGTTACGATCTATTGACTGTCCTAACACTAACAAGGTTAGTGAACGGAGCTTTCATAGTTATAAAACGTTTTGTAGACAGACAAACTTTCCAATGTGTCTCGCCTACATTTTAATATATAGTATACTCTCGATATCTCGAAGTCGAAGAGATGCTAAAATAAATTCGAGATAGCGAGTTTTCGAGATAACAAGGCCATAACCAAAACATAAAAATTCACGTAAAAACACAAGATACGGAATAATATTCTAAAAATTAGAGTCTTGAGATGAGAATAAGTATAAATATGTAATGATAGTTAACAATAAGTCTAAATACAGCAATGATAATTTAATTTTTTAAAAGTCAAAAATAATTACCTTAAATTGAAAAGAATTAGTAAAATACAATGAACTTACATTGCTAAAATTTCTTTAAAAAAATACCTCTATTTGCTTCGATACAAATGAATGGCAATTTTTCCGGAAAAATTCATTTTTTACTTCGAAAAATATTCGACATAATAAGGCTTTGAGTGAAAACTCTTCGACATAAGAATTAAAATTAACATTAGATGAATATGTAATATCAAGGGGAAAAATAATTTTTCGACATATCAAGGTTTTCGAGATATCGAAGTTCGAGATATCGAGTGTCTACTGTAAGTTGTTATTTACTGAATCAGTTTCTTTTGTGAACAAGAACTCAGTTCGTCTCATCATGTAACTGAAATATTTTAACTGATACCATTGTTGCTGTCGCAATTTAATGACCTGAATAGAAATGAATAAGAAAACCTGTGAATCAACATAATTATATCTAATAATGGAACCAAATTCCTCAGAAAAAAAAACAAACTAACCAATACCTGGATTCAGAGAATATTGTACTACTTTAAATAAACATAATAAAAAAAAAAAAAAGTTTTTTTCTCTTGTTAGTTTTCAAGGAAAAAAAAAATCAGTTAAACAAAATCTTATTTTATTATAATTTTATACTAAATAATTTTTTATTATTATTATTAATACATTCCAGAAACAATCATACACATAAAATCCCGTCACTGATATTATGGAATAGTCGAAGTAGTATGGTTATTGGAGGAAAATAGCGAAATAACGATATTTGCCTATAACTGCGGTGACGTCATTTCGGGTATAAAAACCTTAGTATTATTATCCCGTCATTTCTGTCGGATATATAGCTAGTATTTACATATTTCAACAATAATATTAAGAAGATGGAATGATAAAAAAATGACTTTGATTCTAATAGATTTGATTACTTAAATATTAAAAATAATGATTTTTTTTTTCCATTTTATCTAGTGTGAAGTATAATAAGCAATGTACATCCGTAAATGACTCAATTCATTAGGACGCATTTTTCTCTAAAAGAAATATGCGTTCCATTACTAATTTTAAACAACGATAATCATCTAAAACCAAAATAAACTTAATGTTTTCCAATTTTCTTCAGAATTAATTGTTTGTATTCTTTAAAACATAGACTAAGTTAACCTCAAGCGCTTTTAGTTGGACTTTTTTTCATACGTATGAAATCCATTCACTAAATTTCCATTGTTTGAAGGGGAGAAAATCCGAGATATTTTTAAAAGTATTTTCAAATTATAAGTTGAAACTTTTCTCACTTGTCAGAATTCAGTCTTTTTGATAAAATGTCAGGTAATTCTTGAAATGTAATTTTTTTTTTTTTTTTTAATTTCACTCGATTTTTCTGTAAACTCTCTCTCTCTCTTTTTTTTTTTTTTTTTTTTCACTTTTTTACTTTTTAATTTTTGTTTCCCTTTCACTCGATTTCAGGTTGAAATAAGAAGAAATTGTTATTTTAAACTACATATTTAAGATGACGGTTTTTTTAGACAGCTAAATTCAATGCCAAAGACAAAACTTTAGAATTTAATAGCTTTCAAAATAAAATATTCATTTATCGGAAGCGCAGTGGTGCCTCAAAGTAAAAAATAAACAAAGAAAAATTCATTGGGGCCTGCGCAATGCAGGCACATGGGTTTTCATACTAATATTTCATTGCTGAATTTTTCTTTGTTTATTTTTTACTTTGAGGCACCACTGCGCTTCCGATATATCATTCATATCAGCCTCAGTAGCGAGACCTTCTTGTTTACAGTGACTTCTCCTGGCTGATGATCGCCAACGAGCGTGAAACAGCTGTTCCAGGATGTCACTTGTAAATAATTTGGTCTCATCCATTTTAAAATATTCATTTATTTCAAATTATCTTCGGATTGAAATATAAGAACAAAAGTTAAATAATTTTTTTTTTTTTTTTAAGTTAACAAAATTTCTAATTTTAATTAAATTGTTGACATTTCAATCTACTGAAGCACTAATTTATATTGTAATGGTGTTTGTGGGAGGGTCGTTGAGGTGGAGAAACAACGAGTCAAGTTCTGGAACTGAACTGAATTAATTTATTAAATGAAAAACATTGGTTTTTGTTAGATTATACATAGTTTGATTTGAGTGGTTAAGTAATTAAAAATATACATAATAATTGGACAAGAACATAATGAATTTAAATGAATTAACTGGTTTAACGGATACAACGAAAAAGAATTTAAAAATAAACAGAACAACAATAATTAGGAACTAGAAAAGGAATAAATAACGGTTAAGGATAAAAATGATTAAAATACAGATAACTAAAGTGCTCGCGCTGAGAGTTGAAACTCCCAGAATGCAAAACAGATTATAGATTTTCCTTTCCTGGCCGTTCGCTAACATTCAAATA
>JAFIDM010010028.1:28328480-28385120 GCA_023159025.1 Thereuonema tuberculata | reverse complement strand
TTCCGGTTTTTTTTTTGGTTTTTGAACCTGGAGATTCCGTGGTTTTTTTTTTCTTTCCGGTCTCCCCCCCCCCCTCCCCCGGTCAATGGTGTCCCGCTTTGCCAATGTAAAAATCTGGTCACCCTAGCAACAGCACTTAACGGAAGTCATGCAAAGATAGTTTCGGACCCTTAAGTTTCTCAACTAAATTATATGAAAATCACTCAATAGGTGATTGGATGTCAAATTAAGTAATATATTAAAAGTTTTAAATAGATTTGACTAAACCTGCGAAACTTTACTATATTATGGAAAGTCTTATTTGTCTTTCGAAATGATTAGCAGATCTATTTGAAAATTTAGCAAAGTTACATTATTCTTAATGTTAGGGAGAAGATAAAATGGGTTGAATTCCATTAATAATGGGTTTGTATCGTGCTGGAACGAGGCATATCAAAGTGTAGGTGTTGACTGCAACAAAGATCGTATCTCCCTAATGAGAAGGGATTTTGATCGATTATAAGATTCTAAGCCTAAATTTGGTGAATGGTGTTACTTGATGAATGACCTTGACATCCCATTAGTAGAGCAACTATTGTATATCAGCATAGCGTGAAAACTAAACTTTCAATGAAACCATATTTCAAAATGAAGTAATGAACTAGAAAAATATATCTATATATATATAAATACAATAACAAAAGACAGTCAACAAGGCTCTTGTGTTCAAATAAGGTTCGCAAATATTTGAGTAAATTTATTTGAAGTTGGGTTTTCTTTTCATTTTAGAATAATGCGCGTGAATATCTTATAATGTTTTATTCTCTACTCCTAAAATTAAAAGAATTTTTCCAAATATTATTTATTAATGGATTCTAAAACGAAACCATTCCAGGGTAACCCAATTCCATTCTTGTTTCAACTCAGCTGGAAAAAAAATGAGTTCCATATAAACAATGCTTTACACATTTCAAATGCCAGTAGATGCATTTCTGAAATAGAAGAAAACCTCTATTTTATAATCCAACACATTGATAATCCATGCAATACTGAGTCAGTATTTTTTCCAATAATTTAATTGAAGGTTGTATTTACTGAAAAAAAAAAAAAAAAAACCAAATCTTGATTCTTTCTTGTTCTTATTTTAAATCTTTCTTAGTTTATACTAGAGCTTTTTTTTTGTTTATTTGATTTGCTGAGACAGTTATCACACTACTCTTTTTTTTTTTTTCTTTAATTAAATATAATATAATTTAAAAGAACCTAAATCTCACTTTCATTAAATTTTGCATTTTGTTTTTTTTTGGTAAATCGCGAAAATATGTTGTAATACCTGTCGAAAACATTCAGAATCTTCCAGTTTTTCATTTTCTGAAAATTAATAAAGCCAGCAAATAGTTGGGTTAAATCATATTAATGTTAATTCAGTTTAAAGCATGCGCAGTATGCTATACATTGATAGACATTCATTTACGACTAATACTTTTCTGCGGGTATTTTTTTACCTTCATGAGCAAATTTCTTTGTAGGAACCCACACGGAACAATTTTTAAATACCGTACATGTCTCTTAACATGTAACTATGCATGCTAAGTTTCATGCATTCGTCGGTTCATTAACGATATACTTACATGCAGACGTAGGGTTTTGTGAGCCTCAGTTTGTTTAGAAACGTAACCATAACATAACAATGACTAAGAAGTTGTATTGTGTATATCTTAAATGTACAGGAATGCCAATACTGAGAAATTATATTGATCTTAATATTTACTATAGTAATATCAATTAATGAGCAAAATCTCGACTTTCGTATAATTTATGGGTTTTTATACCACTTACTTACGCTAGTTTCAGTAAAGTCAGATGGAAATGAAAAAGACCAATAAAATTAATAATTAAAACTATAAGAGGCTGATATAATGCCATCCGCTATCGCTTATAAATTAAGGCTAAACAAGTAAACAGTAAAACATTTTTAATCATTATAATTTAATGCATCTTGGCTTGCAAAAATTGTAATTCGAACCAGAAAAGTTGCCGTCTAAAGGGTGGATGTAGAGATAGATATTAGGACAGTTCCTTAATCATGCTTAAAAGTGAAGACAACAACAAGCTAGAAAAAACTTTGACTATTTGATGGCTGGCTCTGATCCAAACAAGATAAGTTCCATGAATTTCCTGATATTTGATTGACTTGGTTCGATGTGGTTCGTTCAATCGTGAGTAGGTCAGCAGGAGGACGCCTACATCTCTCTTTATCATCTTTTTCGAAAGCAACATCAGTTAGGCTTAATTTCACTGTTGGTCTTTTTTTTTATCTCATGAGTTCTCTTCCTCTTCTTAATCTCCTTGTCTCGGGAATTAATTACTTTCCCACTCCTGGATTTCAGTGTCTTCGAACTCTTGTTAAGGATTAGGAGGGAGAGAAAAAACTATGCAAATAAGTTCAGTAATGGGAAAGTGAGTTGACTCATATCTCACTACGAGAAGCTGCTATAGTTAAAGGAAACCGCTTACAACAATTGGAAAAAATCCTATAGAATAACCTCTTTCTTACATCTGAGAAAAGAAATTGAAGAACAAAAAAGCCCCAGCATATTGTCTCTTCAATCTAATTATCTAAATTAAAAAAACAACAGAAAAACATTTATTTAATACAAACTTTGGTGTGAAAATTATCATCGAAGATTAAACCAAATAGTAATTGTTAAGATACTGGATGGTTTAAAGCAGTCTTTTTACTTATATCGTCGGAATATAGCATTATTATAAATATTACAACAAATAAATCTAAATGATATAACCAGTAAAATAAAAATAAGTAATTGCAATGTGCTAGTCAAGTTTAATACTCTTAATCTATTGAGAGACTGAACGGAAAAATGATTATATTATTTTTTAATTCAATTTTTGCATTCGAATTTCTAATAAGATAATTATATTGTGAAGAATAATTAGATAAGTGTCACTGGATGCAAAAGCAAATGCACACAAATAAAAGAATGAGAATTTTAATTTGTAAAACAACGAATCATAAGGAAAATGACCAATCCTAAGAAAATTAAAAAATTCTCTGAAACTTTAGATCATTTATTTTTTTTATGCAATCAAGCCAATCATCCAAAAGATTTAAAAAAGCTTAACCAGCTTAATTATTTATTAAAACTTTTAATCTTTATAATTTCATTCATTACTCATTCAACTATTGATTAATAATTAAAAATTCAAAATATTTATTCATAAGAATTTTCAAAACATATTACATAGCTTAAAATATCTCTGCCGCGCATCCACCGCGGTAAGTGTATTTCCCAAAGGTGAACCACTTTGAGATTTATGAATAGTGATTGATAATACCATCGGGTATCTAGTACCATAAAAGCTTAGCTAAGAAGCTCAGAATTTACTGTATCTATGCACGTCAAAACTTTGAGTCCCACCCCCTAAAACCTTATAAACAGATTTCGACTTTTTTGTTACCTATTTGTAGTTAAACTAATGCCCTAAAAGCTCTAAAAGTTTTTGGCAAAAGCTGTAAAACCAACGTGAGTATAAGGTTTGAAAGTATGAAAAATCGTCAAAAAGTGGAAGTATAGACTATGTATATATCGTGGCCAGAATAATTTGAATATATTCGTGATCTAGGACGAAAATAAAATATGAAGGGTAGCTAAGAAAGCACCCAAGAACAAATCACTCAACCTTCATCCTTGAAGAATTAAATTCATTTTTTGAACACTTAAATTCTCTAACTAATAAATAACTAATAAAATAAAATAAATAAAAAGTATTTTGGTAGATTCCCATATTACAATACAGAATTATTTCCGAAAAACTTTCGAAGTATAATGTACTGTACAATTTTTTAACTTCTTTATTTTTAATATTTTATAAAATTTAAATGATTAATTAGTTCTTTGAATTTATAAGCATATCGGGAAAGATATAAATTTATACTTGTAAACAACTGCTCTATAAATTGTAAAATAATTCCCTGATAGCTATAATTCTTTTATGATAATTCTTTTAAATTGCGTTTAAATAATTAAATGTAAATTTTCCTTCAGTTCTTTTCGATCTAAGCCCCATTTGTTGCTTCTTTCCGGTTTTGTTTAACAAAAGAATTGCGCCGTTGGCATCCCATGTAATGTTGGTCGATTGTGAAAAAACCTGACATCATTTACGACCTCTAGCCTAGTTTTCTATGGAATGGGAAGACATCTCATCGCCTGCTGAGAAAAACAAAACAAAACACTTCAGGCTTTTAGTTTTGCTGATCAGAACTTCACGGAAAGGCAATTTCTGAAATATTTCTAGTCAAGGTTGGGCCTAATTCAGGAATGCCAAGAATTAATAACGGATTTTGAAGTGCTTGAAATGCTACGTTTTTTTAATCCAAAGGAAATTTCTACGACCTACCAATTTTATATTAAATCTTACTAATAATCTAGAAAATTTATAAATAATATGTTAAACATATGTTTAGTTGTGCATGGCGCAGTAACTGATATGTGGTGACGTTATTATTCACTTTAAAAGTTTTTTTGTTTTTATTTTAGTTTATGTTTTTATATTTATAAGCATAGCCCCAACACAACTTACACAGATGGGGCGCTTTATGGAAAAGAGTTCCAAGGTCTCATTTCAAAGACCATTGCTACTTCCTTCTCGTTTTCATTTACTAGGATATTAGTAATATTTGAAGGCCTTTTTAGCGACCAAAATCGGTAGCTATTGCGTTTGTCCTGTCCGTCCGAAAGTTTTTGTCCATCCCTAACTATTCCCGAACTGAAGGTCGGATCGGCAAACGGATTTCCCTATCGTGTTCAGAGATCCAAACAACATAGATGTAGGGTATTTTCAGGGGCCAACGCCTCCCCCTCCCTATGTTCGAGATATTTGGCACTGTTTTCATTGGATTTCCTGTATAACCTTAAATGTTAGAAATGCAACCCTATAGCTTGATGCTTAAGATGTCCGACCTGAAGGTTGTCTGTTCGAATCCATGTATCTCCTTTTTTTCTTTTCTTCTCTTAATCTTTTTTTCTCAATGTTCGCGTGGGTTTGTTTGTTTTTTTTTTCTTCTTATTTTCCTAACTTTTTTTAAATTTTTCCTTAAGTTAAGGTACTTCTTTCGTTTAATATTATTTTTATTTTTTTTATTATTATGATGGGTCGCCTTAAATTTATGCTTTAGCACAGAATTATGTTACTTGTTTTGTTTTTTTGAGGAAGGTCAAGACCAAATTAATCGTACTCATTAAATTGATTCATAAATGAGAAACGTTTCAATTATTAAGAAAATCGGGCCAACCGTTTCAGAGGGGTAAATGAAATACAAACAGATTAGAATTGGGAAACTTGAATAGTATGACTTACGCATTATTTACAAGCTCAAATGAAGTATATTCTTCGATATATGTCAAATTAAAATATAAGAAGGAAAAAAAAAAGTGACAGTTTCATCTGAAGTAGTTGCTATTGATAGTAGCTGCATATATTAGCTTCCCTGTGTTCCAAAGAGAAGCTCGTTCATTAGTACTTAATACAAGCGCAGTTTCTACAATGCAGATCCTTGTATCGCTATGACATACTGTAAACTAACATTGGTATAAATAGCTTGATAACATTGTAAATCCCACTACGATAACGTGACGATAGGAAGAAACCCCACGTGATTATGACATATCTGTTTTTCAGCCAATCACAACCAAGCGCGCCTCAAAGCACAGGTCTCTAATAATTTCCCTCAAAATGTTGCCCCAGAGTATTTTACAGAGCATTTTGCTAGAAAAATTATTTTACAGGTTGAAGATTATTTCTGAAAGGAATTGGAAAATGGAGGATTAAAATTAAAACTAAATTTTTGTTTTGTTTTATAGCTGTAACGTAATACTCTTCGGAACCTCTGAGAGAGGCTAGTGCTGATGTCATGGGGCAAGTGCTGACGTCGAATCGTCACATTATCATGGTCGGACTTATAATAAATATCTCCAATATCAAGTTTCATCAAAATACATTCTCGAAGTGTTAATATACAAGTAGAGTAGGTTAACCTAAGAACAGAAATGGACGCAATCTTTGCTACTTGTTGATAACAATACAAAATTTGGAAATTGTTATCTAATAAAAAAAAAAAAAAAAAAAAAATCAAACGCTAATAGATCGTTGTAATTCAAAGATTTTTTGTGATTGGATATTAAGAAAAAAAAAAAATACAGAAATTCAGTCTTCATGTATTCATCACTTATAATAGAGTGAGTTTAAATTGATTCTAACATTAAAAGAAACATTGAGCGACTATTAACTGTAATATTTGAAAGTGATTTGCTTTCTTATCCATTCAGACTAACCTTATTACGGACAGGTTTCAATCTAGTCTGAATGTTGTTGATTGTTTGAACGACACTTCCTTGATGTTCTTTAACGGAAGCTAATTGTAAGAGGAGCGGAAGTCACTCATTATGAAAATTAATGCTTATAAAAAGAGAAGAACAGTTAATTATCAGACATCAGGAAATATAAAACCAAATTAAGAGCTTTATTCTTGTTCTGTCAAAGGCATCATTTATTTACTGTTCTGACAGATTAAATTATCCGCCATTTTGAATTTTTTTATTTTTTTTTATTCATAGATTATTATGTAAGGCTTTCCTAATTTGTTTTCAGACTAATATTGATAAAAAATATTAAAAAATAATAATAAAACTATATTAATTAATCCCTGTTGTTTTGTGCAAGAATTTTTATTATTATTTTATAATAAGATTTATTTTGTGATATTGAAGACGGATGAAGCAAAATGGAGTCTCTAATACCAGAAAAAAAAAATATGATTTTGAGAAACTTCAAAATTAAACTGGGAGGGTTAGTTAAACATATTAATAAATAAATTGCTTGGAATGAATGCGAATTTTTTATGGAAGGTTTGATTTCATTTAATAGTTCAGTTTTATTATCATTTTATCTAATGTTTTTTCGTTCTTTGTGACCAATGTGTAGACCACTGTATTTTCCATCAAAAACAGTTCTTATTTTTTGAGATAATTTATAAGACTCCATTTTTCTATCGCATGCATATTAAATATTTTAAAAGTAAACTGGCCATGAGATACATTTTTAAGTGAGTAGTTAAATGTATAAATATAAATACATTTAAACCAGAATTCTTTAAAAAAAAGCAGAATTCTTTAAAAAAATATACAATGAAGTCCAACAAGTTCTCAAACCATTCTTATTAATAAAGTAAAAGACAAAGAAATTTAACGTGCTGTGAAATATGATTAACTAAAGGAAAGGCAATTTCTCCTTTTATTCAGGTGCTGTTTTTCCTTTCCTTTAGTTAATCATTCTTATTAGTATATCGGGTAATATTTTTCTTTATGTAATTGAAAAATTCCGAAATTTAATATAAAATTCAGAAAAATAAATTAAGAAACCCGAAACAAAGTAAAAAACCATTACGATTTTTCATCTTTTTATTTTAAAATGATATTAGTTTTGAGTCAAACTGAGACCCTGGGACAGCTGTTACGGGATTATTAGGCTCTCATCAGCCATGGCTACTCACCAAGCAAAAACTCAAATTGCCTACAAGGGGAATAAAAATATATTCTTATGACAAGTGACCCCTCAGAAATTAAAGACAACAAAATAAAATACAACAATAAATTGTGGAAATTAAATCCTTGGGCAGCTAACCGCTCACCACAAAAGGCCACAAAGGAATAATAATAATAGTAAGTAAAAAAAACAAAAAAACAAAACAACTCTTTAATGGGTGAAACAAATGGAAACAATTCATAATGAAATGATAATGGGACGTCTTTTGAATGAAACTGAGATCCTGGTACAGCTGTTTCGAGCTTATTAGGCTCTCATCAGCTGGGGCTATTCAGCAAGCAAAAACACAAACAAGGTGTCACTTGTAATCTTAAGAATCTTATTTATTTTATTGTTATCATCCTAATCAATGATATTTGTCAATTTATTATATCTACCAGTCTGGGTGCAGTAGTTGTTTCAATTTGGTAAAAAAATAAATGTAGCATAATAACAAGAAAAAAAAGAATCGTTTGTAATATAGTTTTTATAGAAATTATAATGCATAACAAATGCGTAACATAATATCTGAGAAGTAGATCCTTTCTTTTCTGAGATATAACTGAAACCAAATACATTAGATCGAATAATGATAAATAACATGAAAGTGTTTCAAATCATTATTTTTTTTGCTTTCCTAGACTTAATTTTAGAACTATACAACCAAAGACATTGTTAGGATCTCTTTCGGGAAAGAAGATAATGGTTTTCGCGATATTTTTACAGAAGTCTTCACGTTCATCTCCTCTCAGATAAATAAAAATCATTAAAAAAAATAGGCCTAAGCATCTCTGTTTATTTCTTCCATTCTTTAGTTTTAAAGATGATTTTTCATTTACATACAAAGTTAACACGTCTTTGGTAATATGCTAAAACAAACAAGTTTCCAAAACACAAAGAAGATGATTACAAGGCATTCAACGGGGATCTTATTGTTATTAATTGAGGTCAGATACTTATTCAATTATTCGAATCGTTTGCCAGCTATTCAGTGATTTTATAGGCTAACGTCGTTCATTCAGTGTAGGTAGAAAGAAAACAAGCTTTCAATCAATTAATTTGTGAAGCTGACAACTTAATAGAACCTATTCTGCAATTGTCTAGAAACCGGTGAGGAAGACTTGATTCAATCATCACTATTAATTATTTCTTTTCAATTTTCATTTCGTTTTCAAGAATTCGGATCTTTCTGAAAAACAACAGTAAATTAATACAAAAATTAAAAGTTAAAAGATTGAGAAATCATTATACTTAAAAATTTCGATGAAGCATTAACTGCTAACTTAGCAAATATTTTAAAAAATAATTTTACCATTTTTTTTTTTTTTTAAGAAACAAATGCTATTTGAAATACATCCAAAAAATTTTGTTTAAGGCCTAAAATTCTGTTTTAGGCCTAAAACCGTTATCTAGGATAAGACAGATACAAAAACCAACTGGAGATCGTTTCATTATCATTCATCTATCACTGAAGCTTTATCTTTCTTCAGATAAATAAATCAAAAAACGAGATGTAGTGATTCTGTGCCTTAAAGGCAACGTAATGTTGAATTTTCTAGATTCTAGTACCTGAGCTTTAGGTCTGATTTAGAAGAATTTAAATCCATTAATAAAATTTTAGCTTCCGAAGACAAACAGTTTTTTATCTTCATCTCGAAAGAGCTTACAAATTAACTTAAAATCTTGAATAATAATTGAATTTTAAAACTTTCTATTATGTCTTTTTTATCTTACGTCATATTGTGGGTAGCTGCACTTATTAATGGAAAAAGGGATGTATGAACTAACAAACAATAAAGAATTGGAGCTCTTAGAGTAAGTGAGTTCCACAAAATGCTTTACAATAGATGAAAAGAAAACGTAGAAAATGTAAGTAGTGTCGTTACCATTTCAAAACAAATTTCATTTGACCCTAACAAAATTGATTAAATAGCATGGAAAAATTTTTTGCTTTTATTTCATTTCTATAAATAAGCGTAAATATAGGCTTTTTTAAAATGTATTTACATCTTTCTTAAACAAAAGAACATTTCTTTAGATCTGAAAAGTACATCCAAAATAATAGAATAGACTGAATTTGTTATTCTTTCATTGAAGTCTTTTATTGTTCAGCCATTTTAGCAAAGTGTGTGAGTGGGCGTTACGGATTGAGAGGAAGTTCTCTATTAGGTTGTTTGAGTTGAAGCCTTGTCCTGCTTCGTTTGAGGAGGTAACTTCTTCATTCAACCCGGTTAGGCCTAAGCAAACACGCATCTGTTTGTTTTTTTGCGATTGACTGTCAATCAGTGCAACTAAGTGATTCAGCAAAAGGAATCAGGCCATTAGTTTAGTATTGGAAGGATTTCTCATTGCAAGAATCAGATCGGAAAGTTCACTGAACAAAAAGACAGTCGTCGTTCCCTAGAGACGACAGCAGTTCACAAAGGAATTTGTCAACCTCAAATCGAAAATCTGTGAGATTTCAAAAATAGTGTAAATGTAAAAGACGAAGCAACGAAAATGCCGATAAATACGAATTCTGAATATTGGAAAAATAAATTCTTGATTTTTAGTTTTAAATCTTATTTTTTAATTTGCCGTGTTTACATTATCACATCAGCCATTTTGTTTTATTAAATATAAACAAAGTATTCCGGAAAGAACTGAACTCCTATTTTTTTTTAATTTTTTTGTTTTGTTTGTTTTTAAGTCATCAAGACAACATAAAGGAAAAGTCTTCCTATTTATTTATACAAGAAAATAAATCTACCTTCATATTGTCTAATTTTGAAATTAAGATTTAGCAAGTCAGCATGTAGATTTCATCAGGTAATTCACTTAATTTCAATCAAAATCAAAGCACTTTCAAATGTAAAATGGATTAAAATGAATTATGGTACACTGTTAGATTTTCTGTTGATGTCTAAAAAATGTATCGTATTCCTTTTTAATCCATTTAACTTTTGTATGTGTTTTGATTTATTGCTTGCCATCAGTGAGAATTAATTGTTAAATGCTTTTTTCTTGAAAATTTTATTATTATTAATCTCTTTGCTTTGGACATTAATGAACATAATCTCCTGATTCTTGAAATCAAGGTAATTATACACTGTAAATTAGTTTTTCATTACTTCATTGAAGGTTCAGGGTTTTTTTTCTGAGGATGTTAGCTATCCTAAGAATGGCTGCCTTCTGCATTATTCGCAGGTGCCACTCCTGCAAGCCGAGGCTGTCCTTCAGTGATTTCCATTCCTTAGTGACAAGTCCATTGGTGAATGTAACCACTGGGACCACAGACACACTTCGCAGTCGATACATGTCTTGAAGTTCGACTGCAAGTGCTTGGTATTTCTCTTTTTTTCCGCAATGGCAAAAGTAACGTGATCGTCCAACAGCACAGAAATATCAATAATGGTAGCAGTTTGAGATTTTCTATTGAATAGAACATATCTGGCCTATTAGCTTCTACTGTCCGATCGGTGACAATAGCAGTATCCCAGAGGAGATTTACTGCTTCGTTGCGCAGCACTTTTTCAGGTTTGCATTTATAAGGTGTTTCTTTTTCTGTAAGACAACGTTGGTTGGCCAAGACCTGATGGATGAATTTGAACCACGTCGTTATGACGATGTAAATACTCCTTTGGATGGGGTATTGCATTTTTGATCGTTTTATAAATATTCATGGAGGAGAGATTATTATTAGTTTTTTAGTCGTGATATATAAATATGTAAATATGTAAATAAACATTATCAAAGATTGTTAATGTTTTTTGTTTTTTAAAAAAACTTGACTGCATTGTGATAAATTACAATTTTGTTAGGCTTATATCTTCTTAGGTATATGTGTTAGTGTAAAGGGATTTTTCGTTGTCTCCTGCATGCATTTGGTTGTTTGGATGAAAAGAGAATGTTTTCTTGCTTCTTATGGCATTAGAATGCAGAAAAGAAACGGAAGTAATTAAATTTTAGATAACAATAATAAAATTTCCTTGTTCCAAAAGTAAACACCAGATGGCGACACTTCCTTTGTGGGAAAATAATTCTGACTCTAATTTTAATTCATGTCGATTAAGTTTAGAGACTGTTCATTAAATTTCATTGATATCGTAATGTATCAAGTTTCATGAATATCTGCCCAGGGGGAGTCAAGTTCTTTTGTGATTGGGGACGGGCAGACAGACAAACAGTATGTAAGAAAGCGATTTTGACAATTCTTGAGTCCCAACGTGCTTTTAAATCATTAAATAAAAAAAAAATCATATTTTTAATTCTTCTTTTTAATAATTACGGAGATCAATATTTTTGAGTATATTAAGTTACATATTTTGAAAATAAATTATCAGATTAGAAATTATGATCAAATCAACTTATTTATCCTTTCTGATATTCTATAGGAATTCTTGTTTTTTGGCTAATAATATAATATAGCTTTAGGATACTTTATTTTTATTTTATTTTGAATAGAAGAAGACACATTTTTAATATTTTTTTTTTTACTCCTAATTCAATTACATTTTTTTATTACATTTTTCCACTGTTTTTTTCATTAACAGTAATTAATTAAACCCTATTCCGCTTATAATTGTTCCACTTTTTTCTTTTTCATTTGAGTTCTGTTGTGAGTTTCATGTTAAATATCAACATTTCTTTCCAAATGCACTGCACGCGAGCACCCAACTGACATAGTTCTATATTTTTGAACTCTTTTATTTTTATTGGCTTTGATGTAAAAGAAACAATGAAGCAACCCCTGCTTATTATTTTAATAACACTAGAGAAACTTCTTGAGCAATGTTATGTTTCCCTATAATCATCTATTTTATCCTTATTGTTCATGTCTGCGCTTTTGGAGGAATTAGGCAATATTCATCATCACCCTTCCCTCTCTCCCTTTACTTATTATAACTCTTTGTTTATTATACCTTGACTTTCAAATGCTTTTAGGAAATCTCTGAAATCCTATTCTCGTTATCTATGATTTTTTGTAGTAGATTATTAAGTTTTTTTGTAACTTAAATCGTTTTATAATTTTGCTTGTACCAACTTTCGAATCCATTTTTTTTTTTTTTTTGAATTTTGAAAATATTTGTAGCAAATACAGTTAACTGCAATTGAAATCTCAGCTTTCTAAGATAAATAATGCTGAATAATCTATAACAATGTTGACAGTGTTTTACCTGTAGCACTTTGTTTATTGATGGAATACGAACCAAAATCATTGGTAATCTTCTTTGTCACCACTTAAGTCTCTCTTGAAAATTTGAGCTTCCTAAAATACATAGTTTGCGACTTATCTTAATCACAGACGGATGAAGATGTTCTGATTTCAAATTATATTTTAAAGCTTCAGTGGTGCACCCAGGATTATGTTTGTTTGTTTGTTGTTGTTGTTTGTTTGTTTGTTTTTGTTTTTTTTTTGGGGGGGGGGGGGCTATTTGAAACTGTTACTTGAGATTGAGGAGTTACATATAAAACGTGTCATAGGACAGTATTCAAAGCTGTATCCTGTTTCAAAGATCATTTTCCAAACTAGTAAAATACAGACACATCAGTGCTTTAATAAAGGTTTTCTTTCTTTACTTGTTGGGTTGGGAAAGGGGTTTAGTCCCCTGAGTCCCCTCCACTGTAAAGCTTTATTTGTAACTGTTTTTTTTTCTTTCTTTCTTTTTCTCTCAGATGATTATCAAGAAACATTACAAATGTTAGATAACCCGTATTACGATACAGAGCTACGTTAGGGCATACAAATACTGAATAAACGCTTATCTTACTCACAGCCAAAAAAGAAAATATTTGCTTATTCTCCTTGTGGCTGCCTCAATTGAACGCTTTAAATATCCAATTACCAACAGTACTAATAGTCTATTGTGCTGCAATAAAGACCTATAAAAATACACCTTCAGGAATTTTTGTAATTCAGTTGTTTTACTTGAGAATAAGTCTTAAGCAAATGTGGTCATTCTATTCCACATCGAAACCATATGAATAACAATTCTGTAATGGAGAAATACAGGCTTCAAAAATAAGCACAGGTTTTAAGGAAAATTCTGTATTCAGAAGAACAACATCAAAAATGAAATCATTGAATAATAAGAGAGCAAGAAATTACAAGAGATACAAATAAACAAGATCGAATCCAAAACCAAAATAGAGCCAAACTGAGAACAATATTCTGAAATGTGTCTTAAGTTAATGAGAAATCTCAAAGCTTGGCTACGAAGACAATGTTTGACTCAAAACACAGAGTTAGAACAAGGAGAATCAACTATCCTTTATATTCTTTTGCGTTTTTTCTCTCTAATATATCGTGTTAAAAATGCTATTTTATTTTAAATTTTAAGCATATTCTTGATGGAAATAAGATGGAAATAGTTCTGTGAAACCAAGAAGGGCTGAAGGAAGGTCTTCTGCTCTTCACAACTGACCTAATTTCATCTGTCGAATTTCTCTCTACCCTTGAGTCCATATTATCAATATTTCATTTTTGACAATTAAAATATTTGACAGTCCTTTTTTTTCCTTCTTCTCTCAACCATTGGGTAAATGTCCATTCGTCCCATCTATGCACTTCCTTATTTACTGAGGTTATTCCCATAGATTTTGAAGTCCATATATTTTGAAGTATTAATTTGATAGCTAATAGAGGCAAGGCATGGACTTCCTTAAACGAGGATATTGAAATTACGATATTTCCTTGAAGAATCCTTTGAAATGTTTTCTTTTGTGAAGTACCTTGATCTTCAATTATCAATGGAAAATGATAAAGCAATAACACGAAAGGAAATAAATATATAATGAGGACAAACATGAAAATACAAAATTAGATTTTTTTATTTACTTATTATTTTTTTATTTAAATAGGATCATATAGAATTTAACCGTAAAGAATTTTATTAATCTGAAGTCCTTTTCTGAACTCCTTTATGAAATCTATTGCTATTTAGGCTTAGAAAGTACTGCTAATATGGAAAGAGATCAAAATAACGATATTCTGTAGCAAGTGTTTCATATTGATGCCTTTTCTTTCTGAATGGAGAAGATGGAAACCAAAGAACTAGGAAAGCAAAAGCTTTGAAAAGTAAATCAAAAATGGAATAAGCCTCAATGTGAATCTGATGTTAATGTTTGCAATGGCCTCAAAAGAAAAAAATATTAAAGTAGATATTTCCTAATTAGTATGACATATTTACTTCAGTTGACATACAGTGTTCATTAAAAATAAAAATGAAAATGAAAAGTATATAATACAGACGGTCTCAACTACGTAGATGGATTGTTCCATAAAACCTATGTAAGTAAAAACATACGTAAGTCGAAGCATACTCTATACTGGTGTGTCATAAAGACATAACAATAAAAATATTTATATTAAAGAATAAACTTTTTTGCTTTACCATCAGATAAATGCTTTCCACCACCTAATGTTAATAAATTATACAAGCACTAGAATATATATTAATTTCCTATGGATTTTCTACGTATTTCCGGATCTACGTAAATCGAGACTACGTAAATCGGGACCGTTTGTATATTAAAGAAAAAAAAATGCTCTTAAGCCATTTAGGCCTGCTTGTTTTTTATCTTCCCTTTTTTGTCTTCCTAAATTAAGAAAATATTTGTTTACTACGTAGCCTATTTGATATTCACCATTCTTTGAATATTATAACTATATTACATTCATGAAATCTTGAAAGAACTTTTTTTTGCAGTTTGAAATCTTCCAATTAAATGAAGGAACTGAATCCGAAATAGTCTGGTTACTGAAACTGACTGAAGTAATGAATCTTTCCCATTTATATGTTCACCTAAGGTTCACCTTGATCTCTCTATAATAAGACCTACAGTGCAAATATAAGCCTTCTCTGCAATAACAATTCTAATAATAATAATATCGTCTGTTATTTAGTAGAGTTACTAAATTTTTTTGAGATTACTACAGATTATTCAGCTGGAGTTTTTCCTTTCTCTAAAAGACAACAGCTATTGATAACAAATTATGGACAAAATATTAGAATCATAGAAATGCTGTAGTCAGTTTGAAATTAAAAGAAGTTGAAAAATTCTTTGCTTTCAGGTTACTTTCCTATGGAAAATATAGCGTATAAAATCAGTTTTTATCTAGCTGCTAAATTTGTATGTGTGAATGGATCTTCTTACGTTGTATCTTTACGGATAAGACAAATTATAACTTATATTTGAAAATTTTTTCCATGTTGATCTCTGTCTAGAAATTTGCGCGGGAAGATGATAAAAGTCCATTGAAAAGTATCCAAAGTGAAAGAATAAATTTCTATCGATGTCCAACAGTGCATTAATTCCATTAGTAATCCATTATCATCTGCGCGGGCTTCGATACCATTAAAATTAATTAAATTTAGCAGCTTAAGTAAGGGTTTAAAGTCAGTGCGGGGAATAATGATTCTCCCAGAATGCAACACAGCTTATAGATTGAGCTCTCCTGGCTGACCGCTAACATTGAAAGAGAAGAGGTCGCTTCTCTTCTCTTTCAATGTTAGCGGTCGGCCAGGAGAGCTCAATCTATAAGCTGTGTTGCATTCTGGGAGAATCATTATTCCCCGCACTGACTGTAATTACTTTCAGAATTGGAAAATTGTAAGAATCTGTTTCATTCAGCGGTATTTGTACGTTATAAATAAACGGAGATTTTATTTTTGTTTTGTTTTGGTAGCTTCAAAAAAAAAAACAAAGGAAAATTTAAGAATGTATACTTTAAGTTCGTTCAGGAACTTTCGTTAATGGGTTGATGTTTTCTTAATTTATACGGAAACATGTTGAAACGAAGGAGTGCGAGTTCAATATTTGCCTTGTTTTGATCCCTAATCACTTGCTAATGTAGCGGAAATATCTGATTTTTGGATTAAATTATTCATTATTTAGGTTTCTGAATTTTAGATTTGGTAATTTGTTTTTCTTTGGGATGTAAACTGCTGTTAATTCCGCAACTAAACGTGACTTATTTGTGAAGTAAATACAAATTGGTAGCTTACAATCATAAAAGAGTCGCCTACATTCCTCTGAGAGCAACGGTAGTTACTCCAAACACACGAAAGAGACTCAATCACAGTAATTTGTCTTTTTTGGAATAATTATTTCTTGCCTTCGGAGTCCGGTTTTTGTTATTTGACATTCAAATGAAGAAACGTCTTGTTTTCTTAACAGAACAATTGCGCTTCAGCTCTTTTGACCAATTCGGAAAAATGGGACAAATGGAAATAACGCGAAATGGAGGAAACGCCTGAGTGTGGGTGGTTGTTTGAGTGATAGGATGACCTCTGGCATAGGCATAAAGGCTCGTTCCGTTACGATCCAGGATTCTTGTATTTCAGGGCGAACTTTTCCCAGGAAGAACAAACAGGAGGCTAGGGCTGATGCTACATTAAAAAAAACGCTCGAACTTCAGAGTAAAGAGACCAAGTCATTGGGAATGAAAAGATTATCAAAAATTCTTAATATTTTCTTATTTATCAAAAGCTAGTATTTTTTTTTCTTAAATAAATTAATAAATTTAAAAATTTTGTCTCTAATTCTTTTGTTTACATATAGTTGTTTGTCTGTAATTTTTTTAGCAAATAACAAACATCATTATTGCTTTAAGAAACTTCATTTAAAATTATGAATAAAAATGTATATATAAAAGAAAAATTGATTTTTTTTTTATCTGGCCCTATCTCCTGCGAAAGCATAAGACACAGAAATACAAATAAGGTGTCAAATGTTAGGTATAGTATTGAGGATGCTCACATTTTCATTTTTATCCACGTGAGTCAACTGAACCTCTCGGGACATCCCGGGTCTCCGAGATGGTCTCCGAGATGCTCACATTTTCAATGCTATCGGATCAATCGGAATTCACGTGACTTACCATAAAATATGAGATCTACGAGACGCGTTCGCTGGTTTTGAGAAAATTATCTCAGAATCCAAGATCACGTGATCACAGCTTTGCTAGTATATATCTATATATATCAAAATAATGATTTACATCGCTAAGAGAGCTCGTCAATCATTGAAGGAACTTTTATACATTCTAAAAAGCATCTAGTATCTCTTCATACAGTATATTTTTTCCTATATTTTACGTGATTGTAGATGAAATCTTAAAAGCTATATTTGACATATTTCGGTAACACTCATTCAGAACATTACAGGATTTTATTTCGGGGAGTTGGGACAAATCAGGGAATTGATCAAAAAACCAACAAGTTATGGTAAACAGTTCAGACAATGAAAAAGAAATCTTCAGTACCCTGTATTTTTTTGTCCGTTGCTGTCCTAAAATTCTAGTGGACAACGAAGAAACTGAAACTAGAAATCTAACAGCGCTTCAATGAGAAATTAGATTTTTTTTTTCTTTAAAGTTAGATCATGGAACTAATTAGAGGAATTTACCATTCTAAAAAATATAATTTTATAATACTTATTCGTTTAAGAAAAAGATTAATTTTATTTCTCTTATACTAATTTATATCAAATCAAAACTGCAAACAGCACTATGTTAAAGATGCTTCAGTCGTTCTCTGCTTTTAACTGATGAATTAAATATAATAAATTAAGAAATAAATAAAAAATACTAAAAGTTTCTCATGAAATGAACCTTCACTCATCTACATAAGAAACAGACAAAGAATCATCGCAGAAGAAAAGCCTCTGGCGGATGAATAAAAGATACACTGTCGTAGAACAGAATAAGATCTCTCTGATCTCAATTTTATTTAAGAGCGCTTTAGAAAAAGCTGAGGATGGATTATTAGCTGAAAGTCGTATTTATTTCTAAGAAATGCACAAGTAAAAAACATAGCAAAATCAATTTAACAAAGCGATAACTGTTCAATACAGCGGGTTTTTCACAATCAGGAAAGTAGATTTCTTAAAAGAAAGAAAAAACAGAAAAGAACTGCAATTGTAGTGGAGTCGGAATCTGAATCTAGAAATCGGTTACCAACTCCAAATATATATATATATATATTTTTTTTTTGTTAGATGGCACAAGAAAGTTTTTTTTTAGCTGAATAACGGGAAGAGGCTTTTTTATTGGTCGGATGAAGAGAATAAGATGTAGTAATCGTATGCAATGTGATGAATGGAGTTTGTTATTAAATTACGAGAATTGGTGTGAGAGTTGAAATAGTTTTTTTTTTTCAACTATACAATCTTGGTTTATTGCTTATTCAGAAAGTGACAGGTAACCTTTTACGTTCCCTGAGTAGGAATAATAAATCACCACTCTCACAGTTTAACAAATTATTATCAACACGCTAAAAAATGAAACTCCCAGAATGCAAAACAGATTATAGATTATAGATTATAGGTCGCTTCTCTTCTATTTCAATGTTAGCGAAGAGCCAGGAAAGGACAATCTATAATCTGCTTTGCATTCTGGGAGTTTCATCTTTCAGCGTGTTGATAATAGAAACTGCTACAATAATGTTAACAACATTAAAAATGAACACATTTCCAATGACATTGCAAATATTTTAGACCTAATCTTATGTACGAAACTTAATACTTTTATTATTAAAAACTTTTTGAAAAGTTTTTATTTTGTAAAACTTTTGTAATTAAACCTTTGTATTACAGGTTCTTGCTGTTTTTTTTTATTTTCGTTAGAAATTTTCATAAAAAGACGATGATATAACCTAAATATTTTCAAGACGATGATATCTCTTACATTTTTTTCCCTTTGAATTTAATGTACAATAAATGCTTTAATAACTGTTTTCATAAAACTGGAGAATAAAAATTCATTGAACTCTTCTCGAAACCTTATCTTTGTTAACGAAATAGGACGTTTTGGCAGAAAACTCACTGTCGATAAATTTGTAGGGCGAGAAGGAAATACAAGTTACGCCTTTGAATACCACCTTCACAATGAATAAAACTCGTTCTGTTCACTGTTATTTTTTTTTTTTCTTTTTAATGTGTTTTCATTTTTTTTCTTCATTTTGTCTCCAGCACTATTTCGTAAGTTTATTTTTTTTTTTCACTCTTGGGAGCTATTTCTTCGTGTGCGCCCTCCAGTGACTAACCAAAGCAGGTCACGATGAAACGACCTTCCATATGAACCGAGTCCTTGTTGGGATGCGTTTATTACGCATTGTTGTATAAAGAGAAATATTTATGTTAAGGCGCTACTTGTATAAATGAAATCTAAGTTAATGATAATTTTCGCTTATTCTAAACATATGATATATAGTAGAATTTGACTATATCAAATTCAAGATTATAATAATTGAAAATACATCACATTCATCATAAATGACCAGAAAACTATAAAACTAAAATCCCTAATAAAATCAGAACCAGAATTGGGATTTAACACAGGCTTTTAAGTTTGCGAGAAATCATTTCTGACCAATTTTTTTTTTACTTCATTCAATGTTGTTTTTGTTGTCTGATATTAATTTACATAATTATATTTTGTTCGTTTTTAAATTTATTTTATATATATTTCCATTTACAGTGGCTTATTTTATTTTTATTTCCGTGTATTTTTTCGTTTATTTGCGTTACTTTTATTATTTTGTTCTCTTATTTGTTTCCTTAGTTTGCATTTTTCATTTTCTATTTCTTTCTTTATTTTATGAATCATTTAGTTTAGTCTGTGTTTTGGGCATATTCTTTTTGTTACTTGATTTGAAAAATTTTTAAATTACGTTTAAAGTTTGTCTTATTTTCGCACCTTAATTTCTTATGTTTGATTTTTATTTATTTTTCTAATTGATTTTATTTTAATATTAGGGGTATTTTAATTTTTTCTTCTTTTTTTTTTAATTTTTATGTTCTCATATTCATTGTTTCATTTATTGATAATCCTGGTTTACCTCAGATGTGAAACTTATAATTGATTTAAATTAATATTGCTTAAACTTAAATAAGCTTATAGAGAAAGCTATCGTCGCCTTCAGAGAGAGCAAATTTTGAATACTTCAATTAATACTGACCTTTTATACATCAGAAACCATTTCTTAACCGACTAGTTTCTGCTCCTGTTCTGCTTCAGTTGGTTGTTGATATTTTTACAATTCAGAATAACGAAAGAAAAACAAACGAATGATGTAATAAAAATGGCCGAACTTCATTGACAAAATTCTAAAACTATACAAAGCACGCAACAATACAGTTGATTTACTGTACATTGAAATATTATTACCACTAGCATCGTGATTTAATCCATAATATCTTCATTACCATTACGTACAAAACTCGCCTTCCTTAACTAACTGTTAAGTTGTTACCTCAAAATCTTTTTTTACTGATAGCAAAATCATCTTATTATCTCTGTAATCTGTAAAGCCTGGTTTGTTTTTCAGATTATTGCTTATTCTTTATACATTTGGAGCTAGTTTGAGCTATTGAAACAAAAATTCAAACGAGGAATATCCTTTTTTGCGATCCATTTGGGAACTATTGTGAGAGCGAACAAAATCGGTAGCTATTGCGTTTGTCCTGTCCGTCCGTCCGTCCCTGTAGACCCTTAACAACTCCCGAATGGAAGGTTGGATCGACAAACGGACTTTACCATCATGTTCAGGAGCTCAAACAACGTAGGAATGGGGTATTTTCAGGGGCCAATGCTCCCCCCCCCCCTGAAATTTCGAGATATTTGGCTTTGTTTGCATTGGATTTTCTGTATTAGCTTAAATGTTAGAAATGCAACCATCTCATTTCAGTTGTCAGTTAGTTATAGATTGATGCTTAAGGTCTTCGACTCATATATTAGAGGTTCGAAACCGACAAATATTTTCTTAAAATATGACTACCAATGAAGAGGTACGGGAACTTCCAGGCCACATTGTATATCATTGCTGTGGAGCGTAACATAAAGAAATAATGGAATGATTTTTGTGTGCGTCTACTTTACCCACCCGTTTTGCAGCAAAAATTAAGGCTATGCTAACCATTGCCAGTTTCTATTCTTCTCTATTTTTTGAAAGAAATAGTTTGCTGACGTTAATCCTTGAGATACCCGATATCAGGATTTCAAAATTAGGAAACGAATCTTAAATTATCATTTTTAAAATTACTATACATCGTAATAATCAACAATATTGTTTCAAAAAAGAATCTTACATCCTAAGTTAAGTTTATTTTTAAACATTTTGAAGTCTTTTTCTAAAATTCGTTAACTAGAAGGGTACCATGGCCTCGCTCTGGAACCCTTGCATGTAGGCCTATAGAATTAAAAAAAAAAATACCTTTATTTATTTAGCAAATTATTATGGAGATCGGAGAATACACGACTTCCCAGCTCGTTGTGGGCTTCTCCGCTTAACTCAGGTGTATTGCGCGTTGGCACTCGTACGGTGGGTTGCCGCAAAAACACTTCATTTTTGCATGTATCTTCCAAACGCGAAACGTTTGTTAAAGACTGATATATACCGTTCGATAGAACTTTCAAATACTAACATTTTCTCAATATAATGTTTCTTCCAACTTTTATACTTTTCGTTTAAATTGAGAAAAAGTCAAAATTGACCCTTTAAAAGGCGCCATCTTGGAAACCAAAAACTTTTTTCGAAAGATTTTTTTAGCATTTTGTTTGTCTTAAAAAGCTCTACATTTTATCCTTTTACATGACCAATCTATCTCTTACAGTTTGGTCACAAAATTGAAAAAACGTAGTCTTATGACAATGACAGACAGAATAACGTTTTTATATAATATTTTCACTGCTGTATTTTACATTTGCAATATCTATATTCTACGTTGAAATAAACAATACACAAAAACCCAAAGCAAAAGAACTGTGGATATTTGGGCTAAAAATCTTCTCCAAAAAACCTAAAGAACAAAATAATACTTGAGATAAAAACCCAAGAAAATAAACTGTTTATTTACGACTGAGAGCACCTTATTTTATAGATAACGCTTTAATTTCTCGAACTACTTTTCAACTTAAAAACCATTGCGGAAGTTAGGCTTAAATAATAATTTTACTACTGAGACCGATTGTATCTGGACAAAATGCCAAGTGAAAATTCTTATCTTCGCCATAAAGGCGTCTCTGTTGTTCACCGAGTGAAATGGTAAGTGGTCAGAGAGCATCTGCCGCCTTCGCAATTCAGTCCATCCCGAATCATGCTATTCCAAGCCCACTTAATAAGAGCGTGCCTCAGATGCAGAAACAGAACTTGGTACCACAACAACAGTTGACAGTCGATAAATTCTACGGCCAGAAAAAAAGAAGTCGTATCCTATTTCTCTTATTCGCCGATAATTCAAAGGAAATGGAGCAGAGCGAAAGTACTTAGAAATAAAAGAAATAAATAAAACTAAGGGAAAAAAGAGTAAAAAAAACAGAATAACAGGTTTTTTTTGTGGAAGTAATTCACTTCTGGAATTACATGTTGGCTGCGACTTAGTGCACATAATAGCGTTATTATTGTAAGGGAATTTAAATTTTTATGAAAAGAAAAAGTCACCGACAAAATTGTAAGAAATTATAAGAAATGTCCTAATTTGTTATTAGAATACAAGGAATAGTGAGAAAAAATAAATTTATAATGGACTGAAATATACTGATTTTTTTTTTATTAAAAGATTTGTAATGAGGATTCTGAATTAAGTTATATTTAGAAATAATTTTATCTTGTTTGTTCTTGTAATTTATTGTTAGTTTAGTAAAGTAAGGCTTATGAAATCAATAGGTCTGTGTGTGAGTATGTCCCTAATAATTCTTAGATGAATGAATCTATTTGAAACATGGCATGCATTACAGATAAGAAATGATCTATTGTTTATATCAGCGTTTGCCAACTTCGCGGAACCCTTTTCACCTTGATAAAAATTGTGGAACCTCGACAATTTTTACTGATTGTTAATAAAACAAAAAAAATCCCTCTTCTGCTGAATATTAGTAATTCTGAATATTAGTAATTTTGAATATTAGTATTTGTAGATTACTTTTAAGCAAATAAAATTTTAGATTCTCAGCAAATATATGCTAGGTTTTGTAATTAACACTGGAATTTTCCAGTGGAAGAAAAGAAAAATTAAAAAAAAAAACAAGGTAGCGATTAGTAAACCAATCACAATGCTTCACAACGGCTTCTGATACGTGAATGAAGAAAATTATTCAAAAGTTATAATAAGCTAATAACCTGTTTTTTTGAAAACTTTACAATTCAAAATCCACGACAATAGGCTCATGAACAATGAAGAAGGATGAGTAGAGTACAGATTGAATCACCTTTACTTTGGAATAGACTGCGCCGGGGTGGTCTAGAAAATGCGAGCGCGAGTCTGTTTGCGACCCCATGCTATCTTACCCACCCCTATTTATGTGGAATAATGTCATTCTTAACTCAAACCTTGTTAATAGACTGAATTCAATAACTTTTGAATAATTTTCTTCATTTATGCATCAGAAGCAGTTGCGAAGCATTGTGATTGGTTTACTAATCGCTATCACTACCTTGGAGCCCGACCAGCTAGAGACACAAACTCTACGGCTCTGAACTACTCTTGGTAAGACCTTTTCAACGACATCCTAATCAAGTCTCTAGCCCTCGTGGTTGCTGAGTTGATGCTTGTCCACGGACAGACAGACGGTATCAGAAGCCTAGAAGGAACTAACTTATTTTTTAGTTAATCCTTCTTTTGAAAACTTTATTTCATCAATCGTTTTTATTTATTGATTGATTCAATTCCTAATTAAAAGGAAGATCGAAAAACCCTTCCGTTTGTACAGTAGTACATATATATATTTTTTGTTTTCTGAATTTCGAGAAGAAATCTCTCTAATGAATCCGTAGGAATTTAGTTTTGACATCACGAAACCTCCTTTTACTATAATTTATTAAGTAAACTTTTGAGTTAAGTTCTTTCAAAATCAGAATCTGATTAACATTAACCTCCAGAAATTAAGAGGTTCAATCATAATAGAGATTTAATAAACATTTCAGGTGAGAGATCAGGTGAACTAGTTGGCCAAAGCTACAACTAATATTGAAATTCAAAAGATTGCTGGTTGTGGGTCTCGTCTTAGCTGCACTCATTGGCAATTTTTGGTTATGGAGCAAACTTACACTTGCAAAGCCTTTACGATATTTAATATGAATTTTATTAAAACCACGGGGTCTATATTTAAATAAATTTATCATAAAATGGCGAAACCCTAAATTAAAATGTAGCCTCCATTTAGCTAAACGTTCCTCTAAGTTCATCACAAAATTCTGGATAAAAAGATAGTTGAGACTTTAGACTCTACCGATAACTTTCACAGATAAAGTCGAGCACAACATTCACTGTTGTATCTATGATAGGCTTTTGGAGCTATTTTGTTTTTCTTTACAGACAGAAGTTCACCTGTTCCTACTGACAGTTCTAAGTCAACTTCGAAATTTTCTTTACATTCACCATTAAAAAATATTAAAGATATACTTTGGTCCTGAAGGAGGAGTGAGACATGATACTATATAGATCCCTGTTTCCCAACGTGGGGCGCACGCCCCACAGGTGGGCAATTTGATTGTTGGGGGGGGGGGGGCCACTCAAAAATCAAGCAATGTTGTTGTTGTTTTTTTTGGGGTATGAAAGTTAAAAAAGTTGGGTTTTTTTTTTTTTAATTTTTTCTGTAGGTTTAATTAATTACTACCAATAACCCTTTGTGTGAGGATTACATTACATTACGCCACTACCATAACCAAGTGTGGCGTTACGCCATAAATTAACGAGGGGAAAAATAATCCGAATTAAATTCCCTCGGCAGAGGTTTAGCGCTAACTGGAGAGCTACTATGATTCCGACTATGCAAGGCTTAATTAGGAAGGTAAAATAAATTAATGCGAAAGTGTAACAAAACAATAAAACGTTTAATAAAACAATCTTACTTTAAATTTGAATACAATCTCTCACAGAGAATTTCAAAAGATAAATAAACTAGAAATACATTTCTATTTCTATAACGTTAATTACTTAATGCTTTAAAGTTAGATATTATCTGTGCGAGTTAATCGAAAGTCCGTCTTCGGCTCGCTTGCCTGAGTCTCAATTCTTCGGTTAAAAGTTAATCTTAAAACTTCTGGGCTTGGACGAAGAGAGTCCGAAACTCACTGAAATAAAACAGTACTCACTGGGTAATATTTCTGCTTTCCGTCGAACTGGAACTTCGGACATCCACGTCGTAGATCGGTAATTCTCCTAGAATCCAATATGGCGACCCACGTTCGAAATGGAACAGCGATCTTCGTCCAAATGGCTTTTCACCGAGAATACGTCTTTAAAGCATTGTCTTTCACAGTTTTTATTGAGAGAATCAATCGGGATTTCTTCTCAATAATAGAAGCACACTAATCGCAGCTTTTCACTTAGAAACTGGAGTTCTGCAGTACGGAACTTTGAACTTCACACTGCGGTAACGAACGGCTTCACTATAGCTGATCACTTCGCAGCTATCGTAATAACGTAGTGATAAAGGATCCTAATCGTTATCACTGGGATCTTGGAACAAACTGCACTTCAGCGAATAAGGAACAAATCCTATCTGCAGCTAACTTGGAAACGAACTGCCTTGTGCGGAAACCAGGAATACATCCACTCCGCACCGAGACTGCCAACGAACTGCCGATCTGAAGCGTGGCTTTCTTGCTCCGAAATGCACTGAGCACAGACTCGTTAATTGCGTAACAATGGGCCGCTCGCGCGCTTATCATTGTTTAACAATTACTCACGAGATTTCTGTCCGAAACCTGAATCGGCGATATGGGCGCTGCCATCTTGAAAACACAGATAATTGAATCACTCATGAGATTTTGTCCTAGGCCTAAATCGGCAACATGGGCGCTGCCATTTTGAAAACATGGATTCAGGAATGCTTTTATCTATTTAGGCCTTCAGTGTGAAATGGAAGATACTGAAAGATAAGTTTTCTTTCACACAAACACATTTTCTTTTTGAAGTTATACCTAATTCGGGTGGGGCATAGCATACTTTAGATACTTTAGGTGGGGCACAGCACAAAAAAGGTTGGGAAACACTGTTATAGATCCTTTTTTTGAGGGATTTCCTCACTCCGGGAGGAGATATTATCTCGATATTTCGGCCGATGCCTTGGGCCTTCTTCGGGAGATATATAAATATCAATCACATCAAGGTGAGCGCAGAACTACAACTTCCGTCGTTAGTTTCTCGGATAAGTTTTATGGTTTAATAAAAGGTTTTAAGAAGTTTCTGTAAGTTTGACTTTTCTTGTTGAATTATTATAAGTAAGTAAATAAATAAATAAATTAAAGACAGACAACTAAATTGATAAGAAAGCCTTAGATAAAATAATAACTTACGAAAGAATAACGGCAGTGTTTACAGATGACGATATTTCCAAATTCGCTGTTCATTATCTTACTGGCATTAATTCCAAGAACTTAAAAGTCGACTTTTCTCAGACGCATAATTCATATATTTTCTGCATCAGGAAAAACACTAAACGAACTAAGTCCAGTGCTCTCCTATCTCTAAAAATAGTTTTTTCTATTACTGAGGATCATCAGCTGTAAAATTTATTCTTTCAAAAAAAATCAAAACATTTTTACAAAACTGCATCGGAAGTGTATTCTAGAAGTTACTTGAACAACATTTCAAAAGTCTTTTATATTGTGATCTAAGTATGAAAATACGGGATAAACTTGAATTATTTAAGCATTGTTTGAAATGTTAATTGCGTGTGATGTATTGGGTTGGCCAAAAAGTTCTTTCGTCTTTTTTTAGTATGTTGGCTCTAGTAGCGCTTAGGTGTCTTTAACGTCATTCGACACCATTTTGTTAGATTGTATTGTGACAGCTGTCATATCAGCCTGCATTTAATAAAAAAACTGATAAAAATTGGTGAATTTTGTGTAGCTAGTTTAATATTGAAGATAGAAGACAATAAGCAGGCAAGACCCCATTTCTTTTTTTTTTTTTTTTTGATGACCAGGCAAAAACTGTTACAGCTTGGGGCCGTTCAAGTATTACGTAAGCACATTTTTAGTTATGTTAGACTCGCCCCCTCCCCCGCCTTGTAAGCAAAAATAAGCAGATGTCCGACTCCCCACCACCACCCCTTGCGCTCAAGTAAAATTTGCCAAATTATTAGCAGTAAATACCACTGAAATACTAAAATGTACATGAAATACTGAGAGTAAAAAAACTCTATCCTACATAAGAATTGCTCTGATCCCCCCCCCCTTGTCAGCAGAAATAAGCAAAGCTTGAACCCCCTCCCCCACCTTGACTGCTTACGTAATACTTGAACAGCCCCTTGGCTGATTCACCAGACATTGCACCTTCGGATTTCTATTTATTTCTGTCTTTACAAAATTCTGGAAAAAATTCAATTCCCTGGAAGACACCAAAGGCACGTGGAACATTTTTTTACTCAAAAGATAAAAAAGGTTTGGGAAGATGGAATTATGAAGTTGCTTGAAAGATGGCAGAAGGTAGTGGAACAAACGATTGAAGATGTTGGATCAATAAAATTATTAGTTATTGAATCTACTTATTATACTTATTTGGTGAAAATGAAAAATATGTCTTTTATTTTTACTTAAAAACCGAAGGAAATTTTGGCCAACCCAATAGAAGAAACGGCGAAACTTTGTTATTTCTTGGTGTAAATCGGGAACTTCTATGCAGATCATCAGGTGAGATGTTGCTCTGTTTCACATCACGAGAAGAAATGTATAACATCTATGTATATAAAAATGAATGTATCTTTCTTTCTTTGTCTGTCCTTTATACACTCTTAGGCCCTTTGACCTATCTGGACCAAACTTTGCAGAATTACTCTTTAGGACCCTGCGGAAAAGATAGGCTACCTTAGAACCCGGAGCCCCCCCCCCCCAAGGGGTTGAAAAGGGGTAAAACCCCTGAAAAACCCAATATCCACCTGGTGGTGAAAATGAGAACTACAATATTGTGTAAAGTGAAAAATTCGCTCTCCTATGGGGGGCAGGGACACCACATTTGGGTGGGAGGAAGCCAACACAAAGGCTGAAGTGCCCCACCCCCAATCGACACCGGGACCTTATATTTAGGGCCCCTTCTCGGGCCCCCCCAAGTCAATTGCAAATAAGGAAAAATTCGCTCTCCTATGGGGAGCAGGGACACCCCAATTGGGTGGGGGGATGGCGACACAAGGGCCTAAGTGTCCCACCCCCGATCGACACCGGGGCCTTATATTTAGGGCCCCTTCTCGGGTCCCCCAAGTCAATTGCAAAAAAGGGAAAAATTCGCTCTCCTATTTGGGGCAGGGACACTACACTTGGGTGGGAGGAAGGCAACACAAAGGCTGAAGTGTCCCACCCCCGAGCGACACCGGGACCTTATATTTAGTGCCCCTTCTCGGGCCCCCCAAGTCAATTGTAAAAAGGGAAAAATTCTCTCTCCTATGGGGGGTAGAGACACCACACTTGGGTGGGGGGATGGCGACACAAGGGCATAAGTATCCCACAGCCGATCGACACCGGGACCTTATATTTACGACCCCTTCTCACCAAGCTCTTTCTTTCTTTGAGTGACATTGCAACGCATGCCGGGTATAGCTAGTTTAAAATAAATTTGAATCAAACGCTTTTTGCATTATTTAACTGGGTAATAGTTTCAAGGTTTCTTTTCTCTCTCAATGACTTTTTTATCAGCACTTTACTAATCTCAGTGAAAAGACAGATAATAATCAGACTAAGGTTACTTTCTTTTTTTATTCTTTCCAAATTGACAACAAAAACCTTTGTTACAAAGTTTTTAATTTACTTCATTCTAATCTTTCTCTATAATCTCTAATTAGAGATATCTACTAATTTTAATTCTTTTGGTTCTCATAAACTAGATTCTATTATAGTAAAAAAAAAAAAAATCCTTTAAAATTGCGAGCAAATTATCTGTTACAACGCTAACGTTTGTTTCACGTTTTGAGGTCGAAATGAACGCATAATCTATTTTATTATTTTTTTTTAGTTTTTGGTAATGGTTTCCCGCCCCTTTCATTTCCTTTACTTCTTCTACACAGTAACGTGTGTTGATGGTATTTGTAGAAATTAGGACAAGGTCAAATGTTCCTTATTCTTGCTCAACGAACAGCGTTTCCCGCCTATTTCATTAACTCACTTTCATAGACGTTGAGCTCAGAGCTAAGATTTCACACGAAGTTTGGCTACGATTTTGTTGAGTAATAAAAAAAGCAATGAAAGAAAAATAACAAAAATGGAACAAATAATTCTCACTAAAAGTAATCCTAAGGTCAACCATTAAATATAGAGGTCGTAATAATCTTTAGTAGGAGATAGAATAGGCTTATTAATATCGGATATTCTCTATAGCAGTGCGAGATAACGAAAGCGAAAAATCCACCGATAGGTTTTTGAGAAATTCAAATACGTTATTGACATGATTTGCAGAGGTCTATTATTGGGGTTCAGAAAATTTATTCCATTCCTTATTTCAGCTCTGAAATTTAGTAGAATAGATGATAGTAGATAGTAATCAAAATTTCACAATGAATCTGGCAAATAATAAAATAGATTTTCTCTACATTTTTTAATAATATAAGAAGTCCCTGAAAGAACTTGAAGTTTCTTAAAATGTTTTTTTTTTTTTTTTTAGTCTAAAATATGCACTCTAAGTTTCAAGAAGTTCAAAAAATTATTGTAAGGAAAACACAGATTGAATGATTTGATGAATCTAACTTTCTTAGAAATTAGTCGAAAAAAAAAAAAAAAAGAAAAAGTGATCTATATACGATAACTATAAAATATAATTTTTTTCTTTTACTTAAAGCTAACTTGGATCTAGTTGAATTCCAATTTTTAACTTATTTTTGTATTTGAATATAAAGGTTACACATCAAAAGGAAAAATAGGCCTAAATATATTTAAAATCCTTTGTTTAAATATTTTATTAGTAAATCGGAAGAGTTGGAGCAATATGCGATAAATCATTAAACCAAAAATAGAGAAATGGACAAAAAATATTTAAATAAAGAATGACTTAATATTTAAATATTTTATATTTATTTTGTCTGAATATGCTTATTCTTTGAACGGTGTGGTAATATTAAAGTACAGCAAAAAAAAATGTTAATTTGTTATTTAAGGAATATTTTTTTTCCATTTATAAGCTATCCAGAATAACTTTCCCAATGCTTTAAATTTAAGATAATGTTATTCCGTTACAAAAAGACGACCGCATTGAATTCAAAATTAAAACTCTGCAACATCTAATTTTTCTTCAGCAGCCAACGTAATTAACTATTGATAGTTATTCTTTTGTGTGTTATTAATAGGGCATTGTAAAACAATAAGTTTTGGTGAAATACTTTATATTAGTCTCTCATAAATTTCGTCTTTCTTTCCATTTTATTGAGAGATTCGTTAATCATGAAAAGTTTTGTTTTTGGCATGTGTTGCCGACGGTTGCGCCACCTTGTGTCCGTGCAATGAAACTGAATCGGAATAGTCATGAAATTTTGATGATCTATTGTTGGTTATCGGAAACGTCGAGAAGGGGCAATTTTCTCTTCATTGCTTTGGATTACGCAGAACAACACGGCAGTGGTGGGTGGAGAGCTCATTGCACCTGCCTCCACTCAAACATGTAGGATGTGATTGGAACAGGTCTGCGACGAGTTAAAAGAAGAAGAATAAAAAAAAACACATTTTTAAATAACATTGGAAATATTTTATCATTTTATTATTATAGTTTACTTTATGATTTTAATAAATGGAAATTCGAATATTGTTTCAGATAATATATAAAAAAAAATTGAAAAAGATTGCATAAAAAGTTTCATATTATAAAAACAAAAATTACATTTTATTTTTATTTTTTTAAATTTTTATATTATTCTCATTTTTTTTTTTTTTAAAGGCGTGAAAACGATAAAGATATTAAATATTGTTTATTTTTAAAATCTGCGTTAATTTTTAAAATTTATTTTTAAAAGGAAATTTCTCGATTTTTCCATTCTCTGAAAAACATAATTAAATCTACAAATATTTAATCTATCTAATTACTTTCCATCGTATCAAAGCATGGGAACAAGTATTTATAAACGAATTAATAATTATTATTAAACACGGATTAAAATTCCTTTTGTATCTGATTTTGTACAAGGGAATTTTTAATCATGAAAAATTTCTAACACAAGTTAAGTCGTGACTTGTCCGTAAATGAGCATACTAAGGTTCAAGAAGAAAATGCTGATTTTCCTGAATTTCATAAATTATACTGGAATTTGTTGTTACCAAAAATATCTCCTAAAGTCCTAAAAATCTATCAAAAACATCTCCTATTCTTTCCTTTTTTTTTGTATTATAGAGCGTGGTCGTATTGTTCGTTGTATTGGTCATCTGATAGTGTATTTTTGTTTTGTTTTTAAATGTGACTGTTGATTTCTATCTATGGATTCTTCATTTCCGAGTGACTAATGTTTTGTATCTTTTGCAGCTGTCTGTATGGTGATCGGAGTCCTCAGTTTCCCCGCCGGATGGGACGCAGCCGAAGTGCGGGAAGTTTGTGGACCGGAGGCGGATACTTTTAATGCGGGCGGATGTTCGATGCGGTGGTCCTATATTCTGGCCATCATTGGATGTTTTGATATCGTCGTTCTGGCTGCCCTGGCGTTCGTTCTGGGAACCAGATACGTTAAACTCACGCCTGAACCAACTTACCCTTCCACTGTCTATAAAGGTAACGGAATCTAAACACACGCACACAAATCTACCTGACTCTAAAAGAAATTAAAGAGTGAAAAACAAGAATACATCGACTAATTAAATTAAAACAATTAATAATGTAGAGTTTCTTCATATCTCTTTCTTCATTCTATAGAAATTTCGTTAAGGTTTTCCTCAACATAAATGCTAACCACTGGAAAATAAGTTAAATTTTCAGGTCTTCAATAATAGTGTTGTACTCGTTTTGGAGTGGTGCACTCAATTAAAACTTCTTCTTCTAAAACTTCTTCTTCAGGTCTTACTTTTCATTTAATATTTCAAAAAAGTATAAAAGAAAAAGAAGTAACGTAAGATAAAACAGTTTTGCATATTTATTTATTTATTTACTTATTTATTTATTTATTTGTACATTCACTTAAACATTAATGGAAAATATTAACTGTTCATTTAAATACTGCATACCGGTATTGAATGCATAACAAAAACAACTGCTAAACTCTATACATGTATGTTTGTTTTTGCAGTAATCCCTGATTTGTTAAAAAAAAAATAAAGTAATAAAATTGAAAAGCATCTCTCCGAATGAAAAGTACTAGTCAAGTACGGTAGAGGGCGCCATCTATCGAATCAAGGCGAACTTCTTTTTATGCGAAAATATTAATTTGAGATCAAATGAAAAAAAAATATATCATTAGCAAAAAGTAAGAATAGATTCAAAATAAAAATGAGCTTTTCAATATCCTTACGGAAAAAGCCTACACTGGCAACTTAACTTTACAAAATTCAACTTCTCTATTTACAGTAACAAGTATTAGTTATAGAAATAACCGTACATAAAGGAGACTAGGGATATAAGATTAAGTATAATTAAGAAATTCCTGAAGGTGTTATTTGTATTTTTAATTTGATTGATATGTGTAGTTTTGAATAAATTGAATATTAGCATGATAATAATTCTTAAAAAGCAATAAATAAAAAAATAGAGTTGACATAAGTTTGTTATTAATAAATATGGATGCAAAAATTAATCCTATCTGATTAATTGAAGAATAAGCTATAAGTTTTCGAAGTGATGATTGAATAAGAGTTCCAATAGCACCAATGATGGATGAAAATATTGATAATATAATAATAATGAAAGAGTTAAAAGATATAAGTGCAAATAAGAGTGCATTTTTTTTTTTTTTTGTCAAGTTAGTAAAATAATACAATTAAATCAAGAAAGTCCTATCAAGTAGTAGAGAAAGGTCAATGTTTATCTATCATAAAGCGTTCTAATTTTGATAAATAATTTTTAAAATTATCACTACAATTTTTGAAATAACAATGTTACAATAACAATGATATCAACGTTTTTGAAAAAACAATTTAAACATATTCTACGTGGATTTTTTTGAGGAAAATTACTTAAATAATTTTTAATAGTGGTGGCAGTTATTAAAAGTTTGATCCAACATTCGTTTCTTCCTTTGCACAGAAACTTTAAGTTTCAGGGTATTTATCTACGGCAAATACTTTTTCTTGTCTCCTTGATCACAAATGGACGAACAGACATGTTTCAATTTAAAATTATTTTCTAGAATCTTTCTCTTCTAATCCTTTTGAGATTCAAAGTAAGTAGTGTACGAACGTTAGATCAGATCTATCTAATCTTTTATCAGCCGCATTTTCAATATGAGTATTAAAAGCTATTCGAAAGCTAAAAACAAAATATGGTAACCTAACTTCTCCCTAATTGTAACTAAGCTTTAACATTTGTAAAGCAGTATTTGATTAAAATTTAGGCCAACAAACAAATTAAAAGTTTTTAAAAATTATTTAGCACATTAAAATTATAACGTTTCAGCTCGGCTAACCAACGTTTCAGCTCTGCTCACCTCTTGTAAACAGCTGGTTAGCCCAGTTGAAGCGTTGTAGTTTTAATGTTTTAATTGCTTTTTTATAACTTTCAATTTTTGTATGTTGGCCTAAATTTTAACCAAATACTAACTTTCTTCTTATAGCACTTCTCAAGAGCTTTTGCATTCTGCAACAGTTATTTATTCACATTCCTTAATTGTAATTGTTCTAATAGAACAAATTTTCCAAATTTCCTAATTTCCTATAACAACTTACACTGGATTAAATAAGTCATTATTATAATAGATAAACAGTATATAAATTATACTAAGGCACTGTTATCATAATTATAATATGAGAAAAACAAAACCTTACCAATTGGTTCAGTGAAGAAATAAAAAAAACTGGGACATTGTTATGAAAATTACTTTCAAATCCTTAAAGACATATTTAAAGGATATCCATCTCCTTATTTCCTGAAATTCTAAACTCGTAATTCTTTTAGACTTGTCTTTTTTGACAAGATAATAAATTAACTTTTTATTAGTCACTGGTTTTACAGAATTGTAAAAATTATTCGCAATAATAATCAAAGAACAAAGTATGTTATTGGGAGAAAAAATTAGATTGACAAAGAATTTCAAAAATTACTTTTTAAATGAAGAACTACTTTCTTCATGATTAAAGGCGGACGATCATATGACTGGCCTCCCTATCTCACTTTTCTCAATATGGTTGAAAATTGTCAGTATCTTCATCACACTTCCTATACCAATCACGGCCACTCTGAAAGTCATTTAACTTTTATAAACAGCTGAAAAGAAAGAACTGAAGCTATTGCTGAAGAATTTAAAAAGATTTCGAATCAAAAACATTATAATAATCTCAATTACAAGTATCAGCTCAAAGACCTTCAACTAACTATTCCAACTAGTAGATCTAAATACTAATATTATAATAAAGATATCAAAACTGTTATTGTGCATAAAGCACATGTTAGCAATCTATTTATGAACCACTGTAGTTGAATATAGCAGATCCTAATATAAGTAATTTTGTTTGATATATTCTTGTCTTTCTCCATTCTCTACTAATCGTAAAATCCTGTAGCAAAGATATGCAGATTAGTTAAAGATGTGAATAATAATGATAAGAAGAATAATTAATTTTTAGCGATCCATTTGGGAGCTATTGTGATTGCGACCAAAATCGGTAGCTATTACGTTTGTCCTGTCCGTTCGTCCGTGTCTGTCCACCCCTAATAACTCCCGAACGTAAGGTCGGATCGACAAACGGACTTCACCATCGTGTTCAGACGCCCAAACAACATAGGAATAGGGTATTTTCAGGGGCCAACATCTCCCCACCCCCAATGTTCGAGATTTTCATCGGATTTTTGCTATTAGCTTAAATTATAAATCCACAACATACTCACATAAATAAATGCGATAAAAGTTACATTTATTCAAAGAAATTTTCGAAGAGATATAACACGTCTCTTCTTCTTCAGCTTAAAATGAAATTGTAACGAAAATAAAAAAGAATTTAAATAACAATTAAGGAAGACTACGTGAATATAATATTACATCGATTGTTAAAAAACAATTGCTATTAAAACAATTACAATAATTTAATAGTAGTACAAATCATTAACCATTAAATACATCTAATTTTACTTTGTTTTTACAACTTTCACAATTTTTACTGACTATTTCCTTAGCCATTTTCTTGTTATCCTTTCATTCACTTGAATCTCATCATTTCTATTTAAATTATTACTTTTTGTGTTCCTAATATACTTTTTGTGTTTTTCTGAAGAAGAAGAGACGTGTTATATCTCTTCGAAAATTTCTTTGAATAAATGTAAGTTTTATCGCATTTATTTATGTGAGTATGTTGTGGATTTATAATAATAGTTCCAGAAGAGAAGAAATTAGGAAGAAATATGGAATAAATACTTATTAGCTTAAATGTTAGAAATGCAACCATATTATTTCAGTTGTCAGCTGTAGCTTGATGCTGAAGGTCTCGGGCTCATATACAGAAGGCTGTCGGTTCGAATCTGTATATTTTACTTTTTGTTTTTTTTTCTCAATGTCTGCGTGCTTTTGTTTTTGTTTTTCTTATTTTCCTAAGTTTTTTTTTTTTTTATTTTCCTTATGTTAATGTACTTCCTTTTTTTATTATTATTTTTAATTTTTTTTATTATTATGGGTCGCCCTTAAATTTATGCTTTAGCTCAAAATTACATTCACTTGCTAAAATTTTTATGTATTTTCCTAAGGATACTATTACTATTTTTTTTTTTTTTTTTACAAAAATATTTAATACGTAGGCTGTAAACCCCCCCCCCTCCACTTTGATCTATTATCTCATAATTATTCACCATTATATATTTTTTTCCCTCTTCTTTCAGAGTTAATAGTTTTCAAATGGAGGTTATTAATTATTAACTTATCTCTTTCAGGGGAGATGAATACTGGCTACGTGGGTGATAGTCATTCCACTTCATCAGGGAAGTCTCTCAATTTGCAGCCAGTGATGTTGATGCCCCCCAACGCAGGATCCGATCAGGATCGATTCTCAGACTACTCCCACCGCACAGGCAGATCCCGGTCGAGTGGCTACAATAGACAAGGACATTATAATTACCACTTATAATTAAACAATAGACTCACAATACAACATCGAAACCCATTGGGTTGTTCATCTTAGTTTCAGATAAAATGCATTTGAAAAGACAAACTTTCATAAATAAAAAACATTTTTTTTTAACATGGAAAGCTATTCGAAGCTAAACGAGCCCAATGTAAGTATTTCAAAGAAAGAAAACTGTTAAGGAGAAGTGTAACCTGTCTACGAAGACATAAATAGCAACCTTACAGGCAAATAAACAAGATTGCTCTTACACTAAAGTCTTCACCTACAAAAGAAAAATCAATTATATATTTCGTTTGAAATTTAAAATTACTAGTTTAATTTTGTTGTGAATGATGATCATTGTTCAGTTTTCCATAGACTTTCCAGGAGAAATTAATCCATCTGCTTCATTAAAGATTGTCTGCGAATCATCAAATATATAAAATTTTATGAAATTGATCTGTTTGACATTTTGTAACTAATTAAAATATGAAAGTTGAATATTTAGTGTTCAAATACAGATAATTAAGTATTTACATTTTTAAGCGATATAGTAAAAATATACATAATTATGAAAATTAAATACAAAGTGGTTAAACAAGAAATACTGAATGAAAAATAAAAATTGAAAATACAAATTTTCATCAGAAATGAAAACCATCTATTATATTTTTCTTTGTTTTTTGAACTCGTAAGCTAATTTTTTAATTTTTTAAATTTTTTTTTTATAAAACGTTTTTTATTATGATTGATATTTTTCCCTCTTAAGCTTTATATCCTTTTTTCTCTAATTATTATATCTTTGAACTATTCTCCTTTTTCATGTTAAATAAAATTATAAACCCACATTTTGTAAAGTTTCATTGAAAACTTCAATAATTATTAAAAAAAATATTAAAAAGTAATCCTTTATCTCCGTAGCCATTTACCGTAAGGCTTATAGTGAAATAAAAAATAAAAAAAAATGTCAAAATTTTCATTTACGAAAAATAAAGGACGAAGTGTAGTTGGTTGTAATTGAGTACAGGGCAATCTAAAGCGGAGCAAAAGATCAGATAGGATTTTTATTGAATAATTGTAATCTGATGAATAATCTTAGATCAAAATAATTAATTACACTTGGTTTGCTGTGAGTCCGTTGTATAATGAATCAGGGAGGTGTTGTTTGCAGGGTCACAGTTGGCTTCGTGCAACAGGACAGGTGCTTTCCAATTGTCAGATACAATTATTGATTTCTCCTTTTTTAGCAGTGATTTTTATCACAGAAACTGTGAAATAGACTCGTTTCACTTCTTTTGTGTATTTTTTTAATAAACTGTTTTATAAACTCTGTTATGAATATTTTGTAAAAGTTTTTTTTTTTTTTATTTAAAAAAAAATATATATAAATATATATATTTTAGTTAGATTATTATCACAAAAACTTTATAAAAGTGTATATTGTCTTTTTATGTATCTATATTGTATATTTCTAAATCTGTACAGTTTTTAGAAAATATATTGTCGAAGTGATTCTACACGAAAAATAAAGATGGTGAAAATGATCGAAAACATTTAATGACAGGGAATATTTTAATGTATTGAATACAAGTGGCATTTTGTAATAAAATAATTTATTTATTTTGAGTATGATGTTTTTATTTACACTGATTTTACAAAGTAAAAATCATGATTTCTTAATGAAATCTATAGATGAAGCATTAATACTTTTTATTTTATTACCAATGAAAGACATTTGTAGGGGAGCTTCAAATCTCTTGAGGCAGTTTTAGCTGACGAGTGATAATAATTACGAAACATCGTTGTCCTTGAATGCCTCAAAAATCTGAACTGTAAAGAAATCAGATTACAAACTTTTATTAACAAATCTAATATAGGAAGAAAAAATAGTAAGAGAAGTAATATAATTTCAATTATAAGATGTATTTTTTATGTTATATTTCAGGAGTGGCCAAACTTTTTTAACGTAAGATACACACATGATAAATTTCAGAGCCAAATATTACACAAATATTACATGAAAAATATTACATATACGTTTTTATTGATAGATGCTCATTTCTTTTTAAAAATTTTTATATAAATATTAAGAAATACATATATGTAATAATATTTATTCATATTTACAGTTTTTAAATTGATAACTTCTATTAGTTTCAATAAATATTACTTATATATTACTTATATATAGAAAATATTTCCAAAAATACATCTCCGCGAGCACCGCTATCCAAGAACCGCTGTTTGGCCAAAGCTGTTATATTTGGATAAACTTCATTTCAAAAAATTAACTTTAATTCACTAAGTTAAATTAAAACAAATACAGAATTCGTAAATAAATTGGAAAAAAAAAGTTACTTCAAAATATATCTGAATTTACTATATCGCTATTATTTTCTAATGAAAATAAGAAGAAATTATTATAATTTAATATTAAATGAAAATATATTAAATGAATTTTATATATATATATAATGTTATGTCGTATATGTGGGTGGCAGGGAAGCCGAGCACCGCGACCTTAGATCTATTGTGATATTCCACGGAAATAAGGACAAAGACTGTTGGGAGAAGTGAAGCGGAAACGGGAGAATTCAGAGAAAACCTGCCCAGCGCGGATCGTCCACCATCACGAAACCCACATGAGAACCGAATCCCGATGCTCAGAGGTGAGAGGCCAATGTCTTAGTGACAAACGCCAACCGTCTATAATTTAAGATGGGTTGTTATTTTTTTACGTAAATATAGCTTATAAGAGAGATGTTTTATTCAAAATGGATTATTCTTTTTAAACTTTCTCTCCTATGACCTCGTGAGAGCCTTTTAATTATACGTTCTAAAATCTGTATTATTAAGCTTTATTTTATTAGCCCTTAAATGCAAAAATTTCTTGTGTCGTTATATTGGCGAAACCCGTTGTGCCCTACCGGACAGAGTTGGGGAACATGTGAGAGCCATTTGTAAAAATGACATGGCTTACGCTACTGTTCGTCACTTCAAAAATACTGGACATTTCACAGTCTTTTCCAGCCCTGCCATTTTGGATAATATTCCATCCAAAATTTCATGAGGAAATGCAAGGAATCTTACTTATCACAACCAAGGAAGGATTCTACAAAACATATATCAGTATTCCCTAAAAAGGAAAAGATCAAGAAAAGGAAAACAGTTCAACATGCATTCATTACATAGTGTTATCGTGCAAACAAAAATAATTTTTATTTTTTAGTTCTTATTTTTTTTTTATTTTTACTTTCCTTACTTCCTTTTATCGAATTTGGCCAACTAGGGACCACGTAACTAGCTCAACCTGACAACGTCAGGGCGAGGCTAGGGAAATTCAAGAAAGGGGGGACGAGAATTATATCCCGTCCAGGATAACCCTGAGATAGTAAGTCCCAGGTGGGAAACGGACGAAACACAGAAGAAGAAAGAAACAGCCATGCCACCACCGGGATTCGAACCCGGGTACTGGCGCATCAGCCACAACGGCAGCCCGCCGGCTAAACCGCACGGCCACGCCAGCACGGCTATTTTTACTTTATTTTAATTTTATTTTATTATTATTCTTCATTTATTTATTTTATTTTGGTACATAGTTTTCTTATTCTTATATTTTTATTTTTTATGTTATTTGTTTTGTTTACAAACCTTGCCTTGAGCTCGCCACAGTCTATGATCACCTGAGTTTCTGTGATCACCGTTTGCTGGCGCTGACATCTCCTTAGGACGTCACCTCACCATGATTGGTTTTCTAGACTGCCACGAGAATTTCGATTCGCCCACCGGTTTCACAGCTTCCCATTGATTCCTTCCCCCTTAAATAGAGGTGTTCACAGCTCCAAGGACTATATCCATCGAAGAAGCTCCGTCACATTGAGGCGAAAGCTCTGGACTTTTTAGTGTTTGAAGTCACTTTGTTTTAGTGTTTTTATGCTTGTGTGCAGGCTGTATTTTATCTATCATATTCAGCACACGTAAAAACTTAAGTAAGCTTTATTTTATTTGTTCATATATCTTTTTTTTCTAAAATTTGCAGGGAGAAATGAAATGCTATACTTATTGTAGGAATTACGTACAAAAAAGAGAACTGAGATACAGCAAGATCTCAAACATCATGCACACAATGAAATCAATATATTCCCACAACAACTTGAAATCTACTTTCCTTATTCAGAAAGCATAAAGAAAGCTTTTTTTCTTTTATTTTCATCAGTTTTATTTAACACACAATGCTTTTAAAGAACTTATTAAATAAAACTCAAGTACTAAGAAAATTATTAAAATCAAGTACTTTTGTTTTGAGTTTGATGAGGTAATCAGTCATTTCAGTGATGCCTGCGTCACACCAGCCTATTTTTTTCAACATTGTTTTGCTACGCTGAAATCAGTGAAGGATTCCCCATCCTTGATTCCACCTTTCAAGACGAAATATGATGAAACAGTGCATATGATTGGCAGAGCGCTAGCCAATCAGAGTTGAGCTGAAAAGATTTTGGCGGTTACTCCAAAGCTTTTTCCAGTTACGAAAAGACGGCCTTTAATCTTTTTTTAGAGGCTAAAATCATGTCGGCAACGCAATTTAGGTAGAATTTGAAATGACTTTCAGTAATCTGTCAATCTGTTCGAAACTAATTGTAAATTGTATTCAAGCACCTCTACTATTTAAGCGAAAGCGAACTGAATTTCGGTTGAAAACAGCGGGTATCCCACAAGCCCCTGCGGCCTTTCACGCAGCTCAAGAAGAAATGAAATCTCTCTTTAAAAAGTTGACATCTGCACATTTTGACGCATAGAATTAATTCATTTCAGTAAAGAATATTGTTTATTTTCGAAAAATAATCTCCTCACTGTGATATTTAATTCCTAATAGCCTTTGGATTCAGTCGAAACGGTAGCCAAAATGGCGCTGGTCGGCTTCTTAGGGCTCGTAGCTGGTCGGTTCTGATTGGAGCTCACTAATGAGCATCACTGAAAACAACGTTGCGTTTAGAACCGTTCTTAAATTTTTTTCAATGATGGAATCAGTGATGAAAATGGTCAACAGAGGCAAATCACACGATCATAGACCTCAATTATAGGACCAATGATTGAAAACAATGATGAAAAATATGCTGGTGTGACCTGGGCATGAATCAAGATTTCACTACTTCTATATTGGGGAGAAGATCAAAACAACAACTGAATAACAACTACAATTGTCAGTCTCTTGTACTGTTTAGAAGCAAAAGAAAATCTTCAATGTAAGATGTTCTCACTTAAGCAGTGGATTGACCATTAAATGGAGCATGGATTAAGGCTGCAAGTAATCGAGGCGTTCATTTAAAGGAAAAAGTTATTCTTTATGAAGTTTGAATAGCTAATTAACCACATCCATACGCATTGATTGCTCAGAATTGGCAAACTTCTTCATTATGAATAAGAAACATCCACATGGGCATTGCCAGGAATGGGATGGGTGGGAATTAACTTAAAGCATTTTACAAAATAGGAAATTTATTGCATTGTACCTATTTTAACAACCGAAGAAAAATAAAAGTGGAATGGATTTGAATTCAGTTTTGGTTAATGTACGTAGGGCCTGTTTCACGGGTTCTAGGGAAGCGATACCTATTATCGTCGCGGTGAAAGTTGGATCCGCAAACACATTATCATTGACTAATTTCTCCAGTATCAATGCCATAAGCTCCGCAGAAAATATCAATCTCAATTATCAAAAATAGGAAATATCAAAAATCTCACATACATCTTCTTGAAATCGACGAGCAACGTTAAGAATAATTTCCCTACTTGATTTTTGAGACCTTTTCCTCATCGAAATGTTGAATGTGAATCAACGACCGCCATTTTCTCTTACATTTGAATGTGACCGACCGGCCAGGAAAGGAAAATCTATCATCTGCGTTGCATTGTGGGAGGTTCATCTTTGGCCGTACTGATAATAGAAGATAAATTTGAAAATAGAATAATTTTTCAAGAAATGATAAGCAAGGAAGGCACAAGGCTTAAAAGGATTTCGCACCCCGAGCTGTCACGGGGGAGGGACTGGGACGGCCGTTTCGTCCTCTTTAGGACTCGTCAGCCAGCGATGACACAACTTAGCAAATAGTTTTCCTGAAACTTATCAGAGAGTTGTGAAACAGGCACTTAAGTCTGTGGTTAAGTCTTTGTGCTAGAGGCAGTCGTCGCGGGTCTTCAGCAAATCGTCTTAGAACATCTTTTATGATTTTCCTAATTGATTTCCAAAGTGTAGGAGTGGCAACGTCCATGAACATCCACCTGGGATATAGTTAACTTACAAAGCAAATTATCTATATAATAAGCGCGAAAGTTTGTTTGGTTGGTTGGTTGTGTGTTTGTCTTGAAACAATGTCAATTAAAATGGAGACACACTTTCTGTATTTTTTTTAAGGGAGAAATTAAAGAAAGTGTAAATGCTTTCTTGAATGAACTTCTTATTTCTTAAGCATGTTAGCGTCTAAAATTCAAAGTTATTTTTTCTCAAAATTAAGTTTCTCCGTTGAACTTTGTAAGGTTGCCTCAATAACATTCAACTTAAAAAATTATCATCCAAATAAAAGATATTCTAAAATTAAAATTATTCTATTATCGTACTCCTGAACAATACAATTGCGAATTTGAGAAACGTATCAATGCATTTAAAATTTGATAAATCTTTTTTTTTTTTTTTTTAATCTTTCCCAATTCTTAAATACCGGGATAGACTAACAGTGATTAAATGTACAACGCGTAAATTTAACGTGCATACAATAATAACATGAGAAAGAAATTTTAAAAACGCATAAGACTGAGAGTTCACTGGTCTGTTTTATGAAATTGTGATACCGGGAATCCAAGATGGACCATTTCTGGTTTCCTGACCTTCGTGAGTTGGATCCACCCAGTATCTTGCATCTCAGTGAACTCGGGAAACATCGGTGTTTTTTTTTTTTTAATTGGAGGTCCATTGTGATGTTTACTTTTGCTCTTTTTATATCAATATGTTTTCCGAGTTCACTGAGATGCAAGATACTGGGCGGATCTAACTGACGAATGTCAGGAAACCAGAAATGCTCCATCTTAAGATTCCCGGTATCACAATTTCAAAAAACAGATCAGTGAACTCTTAGGCTAGTGCGTTTTTAAAATTTCTTTCTCAAATGATTAAATGGATTTTGTTAATCTTTTAGTAAAGATAAAAGCACTTAATGTAAATTAAGACAATTTAAAACTAGAGGGGAAAAATAATAATAAAAAAAAAATCTCTGCACGGGCAAAAAATTTAAAATTATTAAAATCCGATCTGGAGAGTCTTAAATTTATTAATTTCCGTTTTCTTTTCTATCTTATGATGTGATAATAGAGAATCAGCTCTCAAAGACAATATGCTGAGAAGTACACGACGTGCATCACAGAAAATAGAAAAATTATAACTTTTTTTCAAATACAATCATAGATCATCACACAAATTTCAAACAACAAATCGAGATGAAACATTCTTTATTAAAATAAATGTGTACAAGTTTCAGAAAACAAATTCACAAACAAGCTTTATAAAACATACTGTCAGTGATGCGATAAAATTGTAGAAAATCTTTTTAATTTGCCATTTTTTTAATGCATCAGCAGTGGAAAAAAAAATTAGGGTAGCTAGATTTTCAAAAATTCCGCTGAATATTAATATTGAGTGAAGTATTAATATTCTATACAAATAATGACCAATAATATACTCTTTAAACATGAAAAAATTTTAAATTTAAAAATTTAAAAAGCATTGACATGTTTCAGATACCCATTATAACGGTAACTATCTTCAGAATGAAGAAAGTCAATACGGTGTTAATTTTTTTCATGTTTAAAGGGTGCGTTGGTTATTCTTTGTATATATTCTCAGCCACATGTTCAATGTTATAATATTATTAATCTTTTGATGTTGGAGTACAATTATTAATAAGCCTTACAAGAGATTACGAAGCCCTAATAAAATATGTTCTTAGAAAATACTGAGTCGGTTAAAAGGAATGTAGCAATTGAAAGATCGATGAAAGAAATTAAATGCATAATTCCTTTGCCCAAACTGTGGAAATTAAGAGAAAAATAAAGCTATTTACTGCATTTTATGAAAATCTGAGTTTAATGATCTTGCCTTATTACCCAATTTGTCCTAACCCTAATTAAGAATGCCAGACAGCAATTTTAGTTTTTTTTTTAACCCTACTGACTAGAGGCAACTTCTATTGGATTGGAGTTATAGATTTCAACAACAGATGGCAGCAGCATACAATCACGTAATCCAACGGCCGTCGCAGTGCATTGTCATTGCAACACGTTGAATATAAACTTCAAATCAAATTACTCATCAGCTACTTCACAATAATTCCTTCTCTTAGATAATAAAATTCATTTTTCAAATAAACTTTAGCTTTCTTTCTTTTTTAATCTCTTACCTACAATTTATTCGTAAATTTTGAACATTTAAAATTAAATTAAAATTTTAAAATATGCTTCATAATCACTTTTGGAAATTTTTCTAAACAGCATTTCACTTTTTGCATTTGAAATTATATAATACCCTTAACTTATATCTTTACCATCTCCATTACTGTATTTCTGCAATTTAAGTTAATTTTTAATCAAAATATTTTGATACTTTCTAGCTTTTCGTATTTTTTTTTTCCTTCATTATCTGAGTTCAAATAGGAAGTTACTGAGACGTTTAAAGCCTAACTTCTCTTAATCTACATTTTTTTATTTTTCTTATTTTTTAAATTAACGCAAGTAAAAATCTCTATAAATTAAAGTTAGAATATTTGTTAAAATAAAACTGATTCATCATTTTCTCAAAAAAGCCTAATTAAATCCGCATTAATTTGGTTCAGTTGCCTAAACTGAGCAACGCCCCCCCCCCCATCAAATTCGGCGCCGAAGTATCAAATGCAGTAACGGGCCCCTTCTACGTTATGAGAGGGGGCCCGTTACTGCATCTGTAATCAAAATCTTAGATTCTTAGCCAAAAATATCACGAAAACACCACACGATTTCATATTTCCTCCTAAACATGCCAAACATTAGCATTCTTAAAAACATTTTTACGTGTGTTATAACATATGTGAATTAAGATAAGCTATATACAAATATACACACAATAATTTAAAAGGTAAAAATACATATTTATAATTAGTGGAGCCTTTCAAACCTTCCAGAGGTGCATCTTCATAAAGGGTAAATTAATTTAACACCTTCGGTTAAGACCTCAGCCTGGGCCCCTTCGACGGTGGGCCCCGGTGCAAAGAGACCAACTGTCCTAATTTATGTCCTAATATATATCTCTCCTAATATATAACCCTTGCCTAAATCTATTTATTTTTAATCCTATCAAAGCACGTGAACGAAGATTGTTAAGCAGCATTGTTAGATATTTAAACAAATCAATTGTTTCAGTTCCAATGCTTTACAATGGGAAATTTTATCACCTTCACGTGCAAATTTCTCAACACGAATCCTCAAGAAAAAAATCTTTCAAATATAGAAGTTAGAAAGTCTTTCATCGACAGAAACACAGACCCCGAGATATATTCTCTGGTTCAGAATTTTATTAGTGGATACGCACGCAAATACAACATTCGCACACAAGGATAAATATATATATATATATACAGTAGAGCCCCGATTATCCACGAGTGCCGCAAAAAAATGTTTTAATTACGAACCTCAAAAAAACAATTTTAATCCAAGCCAACAATAGGGAAAGTACAATAGGCCCTACAGTGCGAAGGTCGAAAATTACTGACAGGTTTATTGTGCATCGTAATCCTGTAGGCCTTCTCGGAATTTGCGGATGAGTGGCAGGCTCTTGCTCTGCAGAAAGGTTTCTGCTGTACTGTACATATTTTAAAAGTTTTGCATATTATGTTTTTTGTATAATAAAACATAGTTTTTATGCTGAAATATTTTTTTTCGTGTTTACACCTCATTTTTAGTATTTTTTCGGGTTATCCGCGATTTTTACTATCCGCGGTACCCTTGCCACCCAATTCCGCGGATAATCGGGGCTCTACTGTAGGCTATATATATATACAGGCTGATTCATTTATGAGTCTCACAATTCCAAGGAAAATGAAATATCACAAAGTTACAAATATTTAATTGAAACAATTGATTTAAATTAATAATGATATATTAATAAATTTTGGAAAACAGATAATCCTACTTAATTTAACAAATATTAATGATACACAAAACTACATCATCCAAGAAAGGCTTCTGCAATGATTTGAAATTGCAGAAAATATTAGAAATACAGAATAAATTAATTTTATATATATAAAAAAGCAGGTCGATTTAAATGGTACTATCATTAATTCTAAGAACAGGATAAGAAAATCATTCATTCACAATACACAGAGATGATTAGTTTGTTTATAGCGTCTCCTAAATCCCATCATGTGGAACGACCTCTATTTCATCAGTGCTATTACAACCTGGGAAAAACCATGTTTCCAATTGAGGTGTTTGCTAAAAAACGATACAGTTTTTATTCCTATCTTTTTTCTTTAAAAACGAAATCTCTGAAACAGGTAATTTATTTTAATAATAATAAAAAAAAGTATAAGCCATTTAGAAAAGACTATTTGGTAGGCTTTTTGTTGGTAGGTTTTCGCCAATTGGTTGCGTGTTTATCTCTTAAGTGTTGTCTATTGTCGCTTTTAAACGCTGCGTGTCCAAAGCAATTAGAGACTGAGTTCCCTGAGCGAAGGGCGGGAACGAAAAATCTGGAGGAAGTTTCACTCAAAGCTCTTTCATTAACATTCAGATAAGATTCGCCTTAAGAACTGTGACAATATATATGAGGTGGCTTTGGAACTCAGCCTATAAGACATGCGTAACCTGCTTTCAAAAGACACAGCGGCCATCATTTGACTGTCAATCAAGTTTGTGTAATTTTCACGCGCCTTCACGTTTAAAGAATGTCATTTAATTGTACGTGTCATCAGAATTCCCCATTTCAGGTATGTTATTTTCTAAAAATGCAGCTTCTTTTAAGGTAAAAGGATCAAATGGAATGTAAGTAAAAAAAAGAAAAAGAAATATAAATTACATATATATCTATTTCAACTCTGATTTTCATGAATGGTTACTTTAACTGAATGGAAAATTAACTACAAGTGGTTTTGCTTTAATTAAGTGAGCAATTCAACAGAGAAGAGAGATATTAAACCTTAATCTTTCTGTTTTTTTATTTTTGTTGTTGATATTCTAGGAGAGTTTAAAAAGCTTTTTTTTTTTTGGCTTTTTTGTTTCCGGATAATATAAATGAAGCTTTTTTGAAAATTGCTTGAATTTTGATTTAAAAAATACAACAAATAAAAAAAAAGGATATTTTTTTAGGCTTCTGATACAAGTATTAGAAGCCTTAAAATTTCGCTTTGTCCGTCTATCTGTATCGTTAACATATCATTAGCAACAATCACAACAATCGCAACAATTGCACAACAATCACATTTATAATAATAAGGAAATTAAAGCAATATCAATTATATTGTCTTATACATATCAGAAGCCATTGTGAAGCACTGTGATTGGTTTAGTAATCGCTATCACTACCTTGTTTTATTATCAATCTCCAAAGAACAAAACGAACATCAAAACACAGTGACATAATCAGTTTCTACTTTGAGAGGACGAGGGGGCAACACTAGGGTACAGAAAAACAAAACTGGGGATAAAAACAACAATTTTTAACAGAGTAATTTTATTATCCGAAACATTTTCGTTTCTTGAAATGTATTTTCGTAAAGAAATAAACAATTACAGAATTAGTAAAAGGCCTCCATTTTGCTTCTCTGTGGCATGATTAATGACTTGATGATACTGTATTTCCTTGGCCATTTGTTGCTTCCCTCACGGAGTTCGTTTACTCGAGTAACAAATGTATAAATACAGTAACAATAAATACAGTACTTTCGTTTATAGACAATCCACTTGAGACGTCTCACTTGCAAATTTTTATGGTTTAGAATTTGGTTCGTGTGAATGGTTCACTTGTAAATAAAAGTAGAAATAAAAATCGAAGGTTTTTTTTTTTAACCTTTCAAAATAAGAAAACGCAGTTTATAAAGTTGCTGTAAAGAGGCAGGGGCTAAGTCCGTCTATTCTTTGCTATAAACATTGAGCCACATTTCCAATTACATTTTCCAATTTTCTATTTTCCTTCGGAGGGTTTACACCACTTTTCTCATAAAACCGAAGTTATTATTGACTTTACCTTAAGCTGAAACATTTATTTTTTGTAGAGAGTATGAATGTATTATTTTCTATTTCGAAGACGTGTTTAGAAAATGAAGTTCATAACAAAAGATCTACGGGAAACACAGAAATGAAATCTTGCTAGAGATGCTTCAGATAAGAAATCAGCACCATAGCAGTCATAGTGTTTAAATGTTGATGCAGTCTTGAAATTTAGATTAATAACGAGATTAGTACAGTTTTATTTGAAGTATGCTAGGAATTTTTTTATTCCTTTATAATTTATAAAATTTCCCAAAATTAAAATGTTCTTGCTTATAATTTAATTCTTCTTAAGCCAGCAGTTGAGTGGCGGGGATTAACTAATTGCCCTTTTTTATTTTTTATTTATTTTTTGATGTTTTTTATATGAAGGGTCAATTCTTATGTTGACTTGTCTTTTGTTTATATTTTTCTTTGATCTCACTGAGCTCCAGACACTGGGTGAATCAACTGATGACGTTAATAACCAAGAAAAACAGACTCTTTTGGATTCCCGGTGTCAAAATCACCAAAAGCAGCTCAGTCATTATTATTTGTTGTGCGTTTTTAACCCCATTTTTATTCCTTAAATTAAAATTATTAATTAGTATTTTTTATTCTTTCTTTATGTTACAGTCCAGTCAGAAAGTAAACTTACTATCAGTAGATGTTTGAGTTTAATTATAAATCTCATTTACCATATATATTGAAGTAATTGGGAAATAGATACATATAAAAGATATAAAGATTAATAAAATAAAAGTGCACTGATACAATATAATTGATGGATTAAGATTGTTATGACAGAGCGAGGAAGGAAGAATAGAAAATTATAATCGCCATTTTTGTAGACGAAATTTCTACACTTAATTTTTATTTTTAATTTTTTTTTTAAGCTTGAAAACATTTAAAAATATTTTCTTGATTAATCCTTCATGGATTTTAAACATTTTTCAAGAGTTCGTTTGTTGATTCTTTCATCATATTGATTGTTAATCTGTAATTATTCTAATTTAGCAACTGGTTCGATTTTGTATTTTTTCTTTTTAAATACTTTTATAGTATTTTTATATGCTTAAAGTTGCATTTTTTGTTTGGATACAGAAGATTTTACATTTTCATACATTATTTTTCGAAACGGGTAAATGTATGTAAAGTAATAGCGCTCAAATTTGTTTTGAAGGAGATGCCCTTGTTTAAGGGTCCCTATCAGCTGACTTGATCCTGATCGGAATAAAAGAAAATTATTTATTGGAATCAACAACAAAAATAATAATAAATAGATTAGAACCTTAATATTTGTGGTGAAATATTTTTGATGAGATAGAAAAGATAAGTCGTGGTGCTTCTTCTTTTGAAGAAAATATTAATACAGATTATATCGTATAAATATATTATATATAATCAGATCTAAATATTCAGAATTGTTTATGGAAACTGTTTTATGACAGCTTTAGTAGTTTTAATATCTGATGTAGAGACAATTATATCAAAATTAATGCGCGGACCAAGTTAAAACTTCAAAGAAAACAATACAAACCGCACAATAACTAAACAACAAAAATCACTGAGCTTATTTTGGATATTTTGCTGGGAATCGGAGAAGGCGCCGTTTCGATTTTTTGATGTATTTGAACTGAGGGGTCATTGTTTTAATTGTTTGTCCGTTTAGTGTATTGTCCCTTTTCACTGAGCTGGGTTATGCTGGGCGGGATCGGGCTGAAGAGGGTGTGGAAACCCGAAACGACGCCGTCTCCGATTCCCAGCAAAATATCCAAAATAAGCTCAGTGAGTTTTGTTTGTGTTTAGCTATTGTGCGGTTTTGTATTGTTTTCTTTGAAGTAGACAATTACAGTTGTGGAAATAAGTAATTGGAATATCTTGAGGTGAGTGTTTTCTAAGGATAATTAAAAATAGTTTGTAATTTATAGACGTACATTCACATTTGTTCATTAACTATTCTATAATATTTTTTAGTAAAACCCGTAAAGCTAAGACAGTCAGCAGCACAAAAGAGAATTTTGGGCTCTGTAATGGTTTCTAATACATTTCTTTTAAATAGCCAAAATTATTAGAAACTCCAAAAGCCTTTAAGATGTAAAAACTACATGGGAAACAAATTTCATAAAGTAAAAAAAAGAAATCCAGAATTTATAGAACTGCATTCTATCGTAATGTCCAGATCCAAGCTGCGTTTTTTGATAATTTGAATCACATAAGATGTTTCATTATTTCCATCAAATAAGATGTTGTTGGGGCGATTCAATAGTTATACCAAGAGACAGAGATAGGATATCGGAAGGATTTCAGTGTAATTTGTACTGATTTATTTATCACGGTAACAACACTTTTTGTTCTGTTTTCAGCAAAACGTTTTCTTAAAAGTTTCTTAAAAGTTTTCAGCAAAACATTGTGATTACTTTTTGGGAAACTAAAATTCTAAAAGTAAATACATTTTATTAAAACGCAATATCTGTTTTGATTGGTCCGATTCGCACCAAAATCGACTGGGTTCTTCCTCGCACCAGGTACGAATGTGTGTGTGTTCAAATGTGTATTCGGAAATTGATGAAATTCAACGAGCCTGCTTTCGCCGTAGCTTTTAGTATTAAGATCATTTTATTTCTAAAATTTCATTTAAAAAAAAAAAGCAAAGTCATTTATAAATATTTAAAGTAATGGATCCCCTCCCCCCTTTAACAAAATCTTGGTTACGTCCCTGCTTGCACTAATCTTTAAAAGATTGCTGGACAAAGAATTTTGGAATAATTGTTATCATAGACCGACGGACACGCATTTTTCGACTAAAAATATTCCACTCTCAATCGTTTACATATCTCTTGTGACAGAACACAATTCAAGACTCAAAGAAAGAGAATTAGGTTATAAGTAACGAAGTTAACAAACAAATTGAATAAGTAATGCATGATGAGACAGTGACCCCTCAATAACTAAAAGTAAGAAAATAAAAAATAAGAAAAAAAATTACTTCATATCATATCTTATACTCCTATTAAATTAGATTAAAAAACTCCATCTTTGGATAACTTTCATTTATTAAATAACGGTGATATTTCGCGGGAATATTATCTTCCCGCTTTTTCAAACCTTTTTAAACAACAAAGAGTAACTTCCATTACATTTACTGGTATGTATAATACGGACATATTATGTTACAATAATGAGAGACTTTAACAAAATCAATTATTATTGATTATTATCATTGTATCAAAAATAGTTTAACGCAACCAATTGTTACTAACAATGTATTATAATTATTCTCAATGTATGAAAATAGTTTGACACAACCAATTTGTTATAATTATTAGTTCACTGAAATTTCTCTTTGGTTTTTTATTATGTCCTGGGAATAGGATAGGGTGTTTGGGTTTACCATGTACCCTTTGTCTTTGTTTATGCATTTAAAAGTTTTTATGACACATGCTTCGATTACGTATCTACTATGTTTATCTTGAATTTTGAACAAAATTGTGAGCTTAGGGTCTGGGTTATGATTCTTCCCTCGGACGCCTTTTGAGTCTTGCACTGATTATCTCTGGCTCAGGAGAGCCCAACAAGCTCGAAACGGCCGTCCCAGAGTATCAGCTCGACTCAAAAGGCATTCTTATTTGAATTCAATTGAATATGTATTTACTTATTTATTTTTAAACCTTCAGAAGACATTATTCCTGTCCCAACTTCAAGACTTTTACCTAACAACGTACTTTCAAGAAATCAAGAACACTTACAAGAAACCCTAGTCAAGGTTAAAGATAGAAAAAAAAACAATAAAAAACACAGGCACTTTCTGTGTCAGTAAATGAAGTGACTTCTATTTAATTTATTTCTTGGAATGAGTGAAAAATGATTACTTTGAAGACAAATGACCACTTGCGAGCAGACAACCTTTTTTTTCGTAATTTTATCTTGTAAGTTATTAAATGCTACTTAGGTTGACAGAAAAGAAAACAAAAAAACTACACCACACCCGAACCGAGATTTCGCTTGTCTGAAGAATTCTTCGTTGAAGGAATGTCAGATGCAAATTTCGGAAAAGAACAGGGGCGTGGTTCCTTAGATTCTCCATCAAAATATCAGAATAAAAACGATCGTTTGCTTTTCGATTTCTTTCCCGTCCGTCCTATCTACGTTCGGTATTTTTTACTGAATTGTAAATTAATATTTCTGAGTTCAATCGAAATCTGAAATAGTTTCCCAAAATATGTTTTATAATGTTTAACCATTTCATTCTATTCGCCAAATTTTGTGTATAGAAAAAGATTGTAAAACTAGGAAAACTCTTGTTTTATTTATTAGAAACACAAAAAAGATGAATATAAACAGAAATGAAGGTGTTGAAGTAAACAAATTTATTGTAGACATGGCTAAATATTTAATAAATATATGTTCAAATTGTAAGAATACTGTGGTAATTGAAGAATTAGGAGGGTAACATATTGTAAGTATTGTTTTGTTACAATACAATATCGTGAGTGTCATACGTTTTCCTCTGTTTGTTTGTAACTTATTGTTGTTGTTTGCTCTGAAGAAGAAAAGATACATGTCTTTTCGAAAATTCAGCTGTTTATTTAATAAATGTATCGTTTTTTGTAAATTAATTTATTTATTTGAAGATTTTGAAGATTTTTAATTATATAGAATGTCTAGAAGAGAGAGAGGATTAAGAAGAGAAATAGTTGCTGAAAAAAATTAATATTAATATTAAGAATTTTGTTACAATTAAATAAATGCTAGTAGAATCCGTAGAAATTGTACGGTTGGAAATGTAGTTCTCCTAAGTAAGTGATAATTCAGATTAAATAAGATATTTTAATCGTAATTCACTGAATAATTATATAAATAAAACGAGCTATGTCCCGCGGTGTCACCCACGTTACATTCCGCCCTTCTCGGTAATGTTCTGTTCTCGCCGCCGCCATCACCCATTGGTTGACGTTTATGTTTACTGCTCCGCTCCTATTGGTCGTAGCGTGATGTTATGTAGCCTTTAACATTCCTCAATAAACAGGCTATCTAATGCAAAAAGAATATTTCAAGTCGGACTGATAGTTCCTGAGATTAGCGTGTTCAAACATACAAACTCTTCAGCTTTATGTATTAGTATAAGATAAGATAAAGGAAATACCTTTAGCTGTTCTGGCTTTCCTTTCCTGCACCTTGGCGCCTTGAGCAGCCCAATAGACTTCGATGTGAACGGGTTTAACCACTTTCTAGTTGTAGGAGGACCCAATAACAGGGATCCAAAAGGCGTTAATTTTTTATGAAATGTTTTTATTAAAATTACTTTTAACAAAAATACGCATGCACGCCTCCACATCAGGACCTTTAATTTGATACCACATTTACACCTGTATCTCATGTAGATACCGAGAAAAAGGGTTAACAGACTCTTCCTTTGTATATGTACAAATTACATCTTTATCGTTTCGCTAAATTATCTGATTTATTTTTCCCTCTCAAAAATTATAACTTTAATGGCATTATAATATAGATTGGTTAATTTACAACGAAGTGACGAACAAAATTACAGAAAAGAAAAATCGATAAATGAAATAGGTTGTCTTTGATAGGTTTCAAACTATGTTGTCAGATATGTTTCATTTATCCACTGACAGCATTAAAGGAAACAAAGAAATTTGAAAAACAGAAAAAGAAAAATGGTTTCGTATTATCCACTAAACCGTAGCGACTCTGTACAGACTTCATTTTCGGTCACTTCCTATACCACAGAAAGTGATCGCAGATCGGAACCTCCTCTGTAAGTCATAAGAGGTTCCAATAAAATATCGCTCATGTCTGTCTCACTTGTAGTTGGGGCTGTAAAAGCCACGTTTCATTTTCGGTCAGTTCGACGGAAAGTAACCGCAGACCGCAACTTTTCTCTCACCTTTCACCTCACCTTTCAAATAAGGTATTCATTCATTCCATTCATTATATTTTGGGCTCTAGAGGTGGTGATGGACAGATGGACATTACATTTTGTGTCGCTAAAAACAAGCCCAAACTAACAACCACGATTATTAACTGTTTAAGTTAATCAGCTTGATTTTCAAATCGCAGACCTTCAAAGTTCTTTTCAATAACAGTTGAAAATTTGAACGAAATAAAAAGCAGTAATCAAAAAAAAATTCAATGTTAAAGCTCACATAGTCTGAAAATAAAAATGTCATGTCATTCTTTTGATGATTTCGTTGAAGATTTTAATCAATCTTCTTTATATTACTTACAGCACATCTAATTAAAAGATATTCTCTGTTCTGAAAGATACAGTTTACAGAAACTTTCAAAACAAAGCATTAATAAGTATTTTAATCAACGTTTAATCTGAAAAACAGATAAATAAACCCGCATTGATTACAAGCGTGGATTTAAACCTCAGTCTAACTAATATAAGACTCCAATTCTTTCTCAATTCTGTTATTGAGCCAAAAAGTTTTTCTTGTTAGCAGGGTCCCCACAAGGGGAGGGTGGGGAATCCGGTGGTCCCTCAGCAATGGGGCAAGGCCTTCAAAGGACTCCGGACTGAGGGTCTTAAACAAAACAAAATATGAATTAACCTATCACTTCTAGGCTTTTTTTTATAATTAAGTCTACATTTTATACCCGTAGAAACTACTTTTCCGCTTTAACCGTCTGCATAGAGCTATTCTGTACTTTAATATTTGATCATCAATCGAGACGTTCTGCTACACGTGCTCAACAATGAATACATGTTCACGGTGCAAGAACGTTTTATTCACGACATCTTTAAGGGTCACGTCACACTTGAGCTTCTATAATACTGAACGTGTTTCTCTGTTATTTTATAATTGTAAATATTCAAATTTTTAAATAAATTAAAGAAATTGTAAGAAAAAAATATTACATATGGTTAATTTAAGATTTGTAATCAGTTTATGAATTCTCAGAATCAATTTAGCTTGCATTTTTATCTTATTGGTATTAAATTAATTTATTGTAATTCTATTTATTCTAATATCTGTTTGTGGCATATGTAAAAGGGAGAAATATGAAATTGTAATTTTCGCGATATTTTTTGGCTAAGAATCTTTGATTTTGACCATAATGTGGGAGGGGGGGGGGGGGGGTTACTGCATTTGGGCCCTGAAGTCAATATTTGTTAGAAGTGATGAAAAACTAGTTAGACTTTTATTAAGGCAATTAGGCTATGTTTTCAAAGATTTTGTGATGACTCTCTGCTGTATACAGAAAACAGTTCTTTGTCTCATTAATGCTCGTATTTCATTTGATATGGACAAGACGTTACAGGAAGAATAGCAGTCCTAATGTTGGATCACTCCATCTACAGATTCAGTGGACTATTCCTTCAACCACGAACTTAATGATGGTGCTTTGTTTAATTGGTCTTTACCTGAAATGAAGTTTCCCCTGAGTTTCCACCAACTTTCGATTGAACTAATGTTGGACCCATTACCTGTAAATCCAGTGCACTAATCCTTTGACCAAAGCTTTAATAGGATTGGTGCTCTGCTCAGCTGGGCCTTGTTTATTGAGGTTCCTTTCGTGTTTCTTCAACTTGAAAAGGCTTGTTGACAAGAGAAACCGGTTGTGTCTTAAATCTTAATGCCAATTGTAATTAAAATGTGTGTAGACATTTTAATTCTTTTAATATATTCACACAGCT
>JAFIDM010010028.1:28248923-28310967 GCA_023159025.1 Thereuonema tuberculata | reverse complement strand
AAACTAGAAACAGTTTTTGAAAACAATGTTTAGAAACATGTTTTTTAAAATGCATACAGACATATTAATAGCTTATGTCTCCCTACGAAACTGGACACGGAGAGCCTTCAACTTCTTATCAATCTCTTGTTGGCTGAGAGAAAATATGTCGGAGATTTCCTTCAAGGCCTCGTGCTTCTTAATCCTATTCTTGTACTCAGAGGAAGTAATGTCCTAAAGTATTCTATGAGATTGAAACTCCTCAATGAGGCTGTAGGGTCTTCTCCTGCGTCCACATTTCAATATAAGAAAGCGGATTCAATAAAAAAAAGAATAGATAAAAATAAAGGAGAAATTAGCAGAGATATTGACACAACACATACCAAGGAAGAATGGCTACTGTCCAGGGGAGAAAATGTTTTACAGACTGTGTTTGCAAACAAGTCCAGACATGGAAACTTTGTTTCGTGTTTATCAATTTCCAATGGAAAACAAGAAGCATTGCTTTTTTCTCGAAAAAACACGATTTTGTTTGTACAATGTTTCCGAGTTGTTTTCAAATTCTTTGCAAATTGTTTCCAAACAATTTCCAAACAAATTCGAAAAATCTTCAAAAACAAAAAGGAAACAAAAAAAAACATGTTTGCAAACAATTTCTAAACAATGTTTTCTGAAAATGTTTCCAAGTGTGGACTGGGCTTCATCATAAAAGTTAGCATTGGATTGTTTCGCTTCTGAACTACTTTGATGTAAACATTTTATTGTGAGAATTGTATAAAGGAAATAGAATGATCAGAAAACCTTGTTAATCTCTAATCAGTAACACTGGTGTCTGAAGTCTGGTCTGAAGTCACCAGGATATTTATCATTTCGTGTTTCATATGATAGAAATTTGATGAACTATCTATCAGAAACGATATATTCATATAAAGCAGAGGTGAAAATAGGATATAGGTATAGGATTTTATATCGAGGAAGGCCAAGTTTAGAAGTCGACCTGAATAACTAAAGCAAAAACAAAAAAACCTCCCTCGTCGTCTTTGGAGGGGAGGGCGGGAGGCAGATCCCTTCAACCAACCATCCAACAAAAAAACAAAAACAAAAAAAGACGAAAGACGAAAGAAATTAGAGGCTGTAATAGATTTCGAGATTTTGGGAAAGAAGGGAACAGGCCTTGTATACACTTACCTAGTATTAAAAAATACTTTATACATTACAGGTGTTTTAAAGATGGCCCCGACGACCCACTGGTAAATCATTTGGCTGTGGGCTGATGAAACCCGGTTCAATTGCCGTTTGAGGTCAGGAAATTTTTTCCCTATGGTATTTCTCCGCCAGGTGAGTTCTAAGATCTGCTAGTCCTCTAAAAAATTTGGACGGGATTTCTTTTCCCGGGGATTAAAAGCGGGCGGAAGTAGCTTCATTGAACGCCGGAAGCCGTACCTTCCACGGACCCAAGGTCTGTGATTTTATATGCTTTAAACGTGTTTGCACTGTATCATCTATAAATGACATTTCTACATCTCAGTCTATTTATTTACATAGTCGTTGTTATCTTCAAAAGCAATTGCTTATCAATACAGTAAAACCTCTCAAATCCTGCCTAATGTGACGCCCAGTAGACCGGATTACAGAAAAGCCGAACTACCGAGAGTTCGGCTTAAAATAACTCAATAGCTCAATTTTTGTGAAGACATAATGTCAGGTTTAATTAATTTAACCCCATTTTCGTAATTTTGCACTCAAATGTTTATTAAAAAAAAAAAAATGTGTTTTTTCCCGACACCAAGCTCTAGTGATATTTGTTTTGCAGATTCCCCTGCATCCAATCTCCTTAACGCATTAAGCTTCTGTTCCATTGTTTCCATTGCTCCATGCTTTTTTTTTCACTCATAATAAATATGCGTGGATAGGGAAACAAAATAGGGAATTTAGTTATTAAAAAAAAAAAAAAATTACTCAGGACAAGACCGGATTAGCGTGGGACCGGACTACCGAGGGCCGGATTTTAGAGGTTTTACTATATTGATGTTACTGAATTACCAATGTTACTGATGGCAGTAACTAATCAATCCATGAAAGTTAATCGATTGTCTACTATCTGCAATTACTAGTTAAATTACACAGCTGATAACTGAATTTATAGATCTATGCGTCAATAAACCACGTAAGAAAGATATCATTTATTTATTTACTTAATAAAAACTCTTCATGTGTAAACTTTTGAAATCGTATTGCTAGGAGCTGAAAAATCTTGGTTTAGAATTTGCTAAGCTTTAACCATATTGAAATGACCAAACAGAACTTTACGTTATTATAAATATTCTCAAACAATCATTTCGTTTATTCAAAAGATACAAGTAATAAAAAGCACACGTATAAAGAAAATGAAATAATTATGTAAGAATTCTTTCATTGTTTTATTTTATCTTTTGATTTACATGAAAAACATTTCCACATAGTTTAGACATAATTTTTTAATGATAAGAGTAATTACATCCCATCCCTTTTTGAAAGCCCACATTTTTTTCTTCAAGTCTGAAGCTGAGAGTTTTGAAGTTCCTGAAATCTATATATTTATTAAATTATTTTCAATGAATAATTTCCAGTTGGTGTCTTACGAAATCCTTACTTGTGTCACAGGCTTGATTTATTGTTCGTTCGTCCCATTAGAAGCAAATATTATGATTCAAAACCAGCAGGAGAATGAAAGTTAGAACTCGGGCTGCTAAAAGTGAAATCGACACATTTCAAGGGGGTGAAATGAACTCGACCACGGGAAGTTCATCAAAACGTAACGAGCTCCGCCCCTCGTTGAAACGGGGCTATTCTTTTGCTGGTCGGAAGGGAGGGGGGGAGGTCGCCCCACCGTAAATTTTCCTCGTTTGGGGTGAGAGGGAAGTTGAAACGGAACCATCGCAGCGCAACCAGCCACCGTTTTCACACTCCGTTTCGGCTGTTGCCCACAACCGGTCCACCTCAAATAAATAATTCCTCTCCATCTGCCGTCCTTTTTGTCCGTCACCACTGAAACAAAAATGGCCACTTTCAATGCGGTTAACAAGTTTGCTCAGAGAAGAACTAACAGCAAACAGAACCGTATTGTCACAATGAAAATGCAAGGATTCTGTTTTTATTTGTTTTTTTAAATTCTGAAATTTATTATTCTACACAATTAAGATATGTTAAAGATAGTTTGAGTTTGTTTTCAACCACAAAAAGAAAGAAGAGTTTTGCAATAAAAATGGAAGTAGATTATGAAGAGTAATGTAAAATAAAGATGAAAACGTGAATTCTTTATATATACCGGTATATTTAAAAAAAAAAAAACCAAAAAAATCATTTGTAATAGGTTCGTATTATTTGCCATGTGTTCGTGTTTTCTTTGTTTAATTTACAATTTCTATATGTTACACAACAAATTTTAAAATTGAATAATTACAAATTGGAAATTCATCACAACATTTAGACACCTACAGTACTGCAATGGATTTAACGAAAATGGTTGTTGACTGTGAAAACTTACTTCTGAAATGTTAGGAGCGAGAAACGGTAAAGTTAGAACCGAAGATCCAATGATAATTGTGGTTATTATTGCAAACAGCATATCTTGAAAGAATTTCCATTCCATCAGACTTTGAATTTCAAAGTATTGGAATCACACATTGAGATACGTGGAATCTGATACCTACTGTCAGATGAGACAAAATGAAACCTCTCAGTAATGGATAATATTAAAACAAATTTAACAAAGTCTTTGGCTGTAATCGAATATTTTAATTTGTATATTAGTACATTTTTATTCAATATGTGCGAGTTTCAGTGTTTTATTACATCTAATAAATAATATTGTTTATCACTTATCTTGAATTAAGATTATGATGCATAAATTTGGAGTTACCTTATGATTGTAATTTGGACTGGTTCGATTTAACATCACCTTTTAATTGGGCAGCCAGGAAAAAGAGTAGCTATCTGTTTTTCTGTCATTGTCATAAAATTATTTGTTTGCAGTGAGTCAAAGTATGACATATTAATGACTGAACTGGATAAAAAAGTATTCCTCTAACTATAAACCACAGCAAGAAATCTATGAGAATGTTTTTTTCCATCTTTCATTCCATTCATGGATCTTTAATTCCATCAGCAAATGGATTTCGTACTTTTCCCATTTTCTATCCAATCTTTATTTCGCTAAAGAACTGAAGTGCTATAATTTCATTTGGAACGATTTGGAGTTGGTTGTTGCTTTCCTTACAATACTCTGTAGGTGGTAGATAATCTCTCATTGGTTTCTCGATAAAATCAACTCACAATCGAGTTTAAAATGGAGCAGAGTTTAATAGAAGTTACTTTGATTAATATGAAAAAAATTATCAATATTTCAATTATCAAAATAATTCATTGATTCAAAGAAGTCGTCAAAAAAGTCTTTTTTTTATTCTGTTTGTCAGAATAAAGTTTCCCTAAGTAATTTTCAATATTTATTCCTCAAAAATTATTAGACAAAACTATTTTAATTTTGCTTAGCTCATGTCAACGTTTGGTATTGTTGAATGTTGTGTTCGGGTATTTCATTTATGTGTTATTAACACATTATAATAAGTAGAAGTTTCCTTAATGTCTTTCCTTCCTTTCATCGACTTTGGCCAACTATGGACCACGGGCTAGCCCTACCTGACAACGTCAGGGTGAGGCTAGGAAATTCCAGAAGGGAGCGAGATTCACATCCCGTCCAGAAATAACCCTGAGATAGTAAGTCCCAGGGGAGAAACGGACGCAACACAGAAGAAGAAAGATGAAACATCCATGCTCTCGACCGAGTTTGAACCCGGGTACCGGCACACAGGCTTCACGGCAGACCGACGCCTGAGACCGCACAACCACACCGGCACGGCTCCTTAATGTCTTTAATATATGATTTTTCTTTTACACAAGCATTTTGTTAATTTTCAAACAATTTCTTTAATAGAGTGAATGAAGAAACTATTTAGAGTGTGAACTTGTTTACTTTTCACCTGTTGTATTTATTTAGTTATTTACTATATGAAAAGAGATTTAACTGCCTGAAAATTTAAAGAAATAGCAAAGAAACGAAGGCTCACCGCTAATTGTTTGGCCATTTATTTACTATACAATCGAATCTTGTGCTGCAGAAGCATTCTTAATTGTGAGTAAATATAATTACATATTTTACAGTAGATATGTCTACAGTACTTGTGTAATTACACAGTGTATTCTATCCAAATAGGATAGAAAGTTTCCTTACAAAAAAAAAAAAAATCAGTGACTAAAAATCTAATAAAAAGCAGTCAACCAAAGATGAACTTTGATGTGACTCATCTTCTACTTGTCCAGGTGACAATTACAGGGTTGGGGCCAATTGTACGGCGCTTCTTCTCTCCGTGACCCACTGGTCCTTGAATGGATCCTAACGAACAACATTGTGAATTGGGGAAAAAAGCGCGATTATGGCCACGCCATTTAACCTCGGTTGCTAAGCACACTTGACTTCACACCAAAAACAAGCCGTAATAGATCATCATCCGTTGAGAATCCCTCCACTCGCGTTATTTTGAAGGAATATCAGTGGTTTATTGACAACTCATTTTCAGTCATACGTGTTTTGAAATAATTCTGGAAACAAAACATGGACATAAGTTGACATGCAAAAAAACATAAATGTTAATTATATTAATAACTCACTTTAACTGAAATTTGACTAAAATGCTAATGAAATTATGTTGACATATTTTAAACTGATAGATTCTAAGTTAATGGATCAATTCTACAAAATTTCTTTCAAGTTACAAAGTTTAAGTTGTTGAAAATCAGTTTACTGTGTTTCTATCATACTTCTCATGTCGGTTTTCTTCCAGTGACTGGACCACTCTTCTATTGCGAACGCATCTCAATTGGTATTTTAGACAAGTTTTTCTAGTACTTTTTATAAGTTTTTGTCTATTGCTGAGAATTAAACGAAGAAAATCCAGTATCTTTAAACGTAACCTCTTGAACTATAGAATAAAATCGAATGCTTTTGTAGCTGTTTTTGTTATTTATAGATCTTTGGATAGACCTAAAAACTTTGAGATTTTCTAACAACATTGCTAGTTTTTTTTTTTTTTTTTTTTTTTTGTAATTCTATCTTAAAATTTGATATGATTCTACTTTATATTACCAAAACCCATTTTACTTTATTATTATTATTTTTTTTATTTCCTTTCTCTTTTCAAATATACATTTTTGTACCTCTTTAACTAAAGTCAAGGCTTAAATATTTGTTTAAAAGTGAAAACGAAGCCTTGTTCTGTTTCTTCTGATATTATAATTTATTTTCAGTTGAAAAACCAATTCGTTCAGTCCTGGACCATCTGATTTTCCTCTTGTACGCGGTGGTCTTTGATTCCGTAGGAGGGTCCTGGAGCGTCAATGGCGGCTTCCCGCTGGTGAATTGCATGTAATTAGGGTTCTCCGATTTCACTGCGGTCTCCCCACTGACACGTGCCGCGCAGGAAACACAACTGATTCGGTGCCAAAGTTTACCCCTTGTTACTGGAACGAACGATAGAAGAGAGATGGGGAGATGATTTATGCGAACATGAAAGAAGTGGTGGAATGGAAGTGCAGTATTTCTTTTACATACTTGGATTTGTCTATTTACTTTTGTTTTATTATCTTTTTTCCTTTTATACAACTAATACACTTTCTACGGAGTTGATCATAACACAGAAGCTTGAGCTACAAATATGAAATATCAGAATTTGCTTTGAATTTATTACCAGACGGTGCTTTTTTTTTTTTTTTTTTTTTTTCAATCGTGATGACCATAATCACCATCCCTGCGCACAAAAAAGATATCGTGCAAGCTCGGACAGTCTTTAAAGGCATCTTTCGTATTGTTTGTGAAGTCTTCCTTGTATTTCTTTATCGCAGGTAACAGGTTATCATTTGAGGGGCTTAAAAACGGCCTATCCCAACCAATGGCAATTTTCATTTTATTTTGGCACTGAAAACTACCGCCATGTGTGCATCTAATGCTGAAGTATTAACGTGGTTGAGATTTGCTGAAGACGTCATTTAGTTACCTCATTTAGTTGGATGACTTTTTGTCATCTGAACGAACTTTCCTCGCAGAAAAAAAACAACAACATAAAATGCCATTTTTCTCAAAATGAACATTGGTTGGGATATGCAACCATTTTTACATTAAGCCCCTCATTTCATCTTGTTTCCAGAAGATGGTGATGAAATTTCATCTCTCGTTGCCGAGAGAGAAATTCATCACCTCCTGAGATGGACTTGAAGCGTTGTACTAAATCCTGAAAGACTATTTGTCTATTTGAACTGAAAATTTTAAGCAAAGATAAAGACAAATTGTTTCCCCACTGCCCTAATGATTTGTTCTGCTATTTTGATGTTTTCTATTTGCAATTCCGCAATGACATCTTTAACTTTCGCTCTCATGTTAGATATTCCTTTAAGTGATGTCAATAAAAGTTTATTTACATTGTATTGTTATGATTTAGGATGAGATTTCATCTGGATTTGTTTTGCCAAAGATTTTGATTATTCTTTTCAGTATTCAAATATGGGTTTTGGTTCACAAGAAATGGTAGCATGGTGGTCCAGTATATGACAAATTTACTTTTTCCCCATCCCATCGTAGCAATCACTAACAATAAAAGCAAAATCATCAAATGAATTTATGTTGCAATTTTGGATAAAAATGGAATCATAGTTTTATAGCAGGTATGCTCATAATTAGAGGTTTGGATAAAAAAAAATATGTAGCTTCAAGCATTAATTACGTAAGACCTCAAGTAAAACAAAAGTTGACAATGGATTACCATTATTTTTATTTTTTACCAGCTGTACCCGGTATGCGTTGCAATGCCACTCATCAGAAGGTTTTCCGACGCGTGAGCAGGCCACGTACAGCTGTCCATGTGTGAAGCATGGATTTTCCAAATTTAGTCCACACACTTGTAGCAATTGTCCCTATGCTTTGTTGATGGTCATTGCACCGGAAACCGCAAACGTTGAAACCTGAAATGCTCATTTGTTGAAACGCCTCGCGCACCTATTATTGTAAAATGGTTCTACTAATTCAGAAACCTTCGCGGGCGTACGCACAACAACTCACCAAAGTTTTTAACCGTTTTCTGAATTTTCAAAGAAAAAATCTTGGTCAGACGTAATTTAGGAATGCTTTAAAACCACTTTGTCATCAGAGTGAAGTTTATCTTCAGGCTGTAAAAGTTTTATTTTAGGAATATGAAAAAGTAAATAATTTAGGAATATTGAAATAAGCTTAATTATTTTTATTGAAGCTTTTTTTTTCATTCATCTAAGCTTATTATTTCATTTTACATGAATTTAACAATAAATAATAAAATATAATAATTCAACACATGTTTTTTTTTTTGTTTTTTTTTTAACAGACTGGAGATTAAAACAAAATATAATTGGCTGTTTTTTCTTTCTTCTCAATTTTCACTAATTTATTTGGAAGCTGCCGAAAATTGAGAAGAAAGAAAGAAAAAAAAAAAAAACAATTTAAAGATCAGTTTATGGTCGAGAAGAATAGAATGTATTACAGTAAAGTGAATTCTAGGACTTTTTTTGGGATGTTATGGCATTCGAATTAAATGCCAAGTATTTTGACATTTATCGCCTTAGCTGTGGGTCTAAAATGTACCAAAATCAATTGGATCTTCCTTAGAAAATCTTCAACCTTTTATAAATTTTCAATTGGATTATCTCGATTGCTGACCAGCAAAAGTTAGCCACATCCCTAATCCCCTGTGAAAGCCTATGAAGAGAAAAAATATATATAATTAATGTTATTATTACTTTTAAATACAAATAAATAAAAAAAATTGATAAGCTATACTAGGTAACGAGAAACAAAACTAATTAAGGAGATCTCTAAATAAATCGATTACAAAGGAAAATTCTGAACTCCATTCTGATTAGATTTCAAACGCACTCAACCACATATGATATTTATTTAATTGCAGGAAACGGCCCCCCTCCACTATTTCCTTATAGTAGAGTTTAATAACGAACCGAAACATTGACTACATTTAAACGTAAGTCATTTATTGCAGTTTAGAAACAGATTAAATGAAACTTCTCTAAATGTCACCAAATCCCCTCTGTGTTGGTTATCAAGTGAGGAGGGGCTCCACTTCACGGATTAGACCACAAAGCACTTTTCTTTTTCGTTTTTTTTTTTTGTTGCTGTTTGTTGTCCGCAATTAGTTGACGTCACGAAAGCCCGCCATTAGTTATTTATAGTTTGTCAATCAAAAGTATAAAGAAGATGAAAAAAAATCGAAACAAAACAAAAGGTGGAGGAGAGGATTTGCGTGCAATTATCTTGTGTAAATAAAGGATCAAATAACGAAACGGAAACACGATATTCATCACCCTCTCATTAGGGTTTTTGTGAACGGAACAAAATAAATAAATAAATAATAAAATGGGGAAAAAATACCTGATTCATGAACCATTTCGATTGATTTCATTTTTTAATTTTTTTTTTATTTTCTTTTGATAAAAATTCACGCTATTATATTTCAGAAAATTGTTTTTGTAAATAGGCGAGTCAGTTTTCATTCTACGCTTAATATATCAATCTACGTAGTATTGAATTTTCTCCGTTACGATATGACTGACTTGTATTTCTCGTGTAAACATTAGCCATCAACCCATGTAATAATGTTACTGTAGCTACAATAAAATATTAAAAAAATCAAAAATGATCGCCTGGACATCTTCAATAGCAAGGAAATAATTTTACAGTAATAATATTCAGAAGGTGTTAAATCAGGTGAATAAGGAGGATGAGTTTTCTTTCTGAGTCTTCAATGTTCACTGCATTCGAATGTTCCTTAACAGGTGTAAGCTTAAGAATGGGTGAGACCAAGCTGTAAACAAAATGACATCCTGGTACAGCTGTTTCACGCTAATACGGTGATCATCAGCCAGAAGCAGTCATCAGTACACAACTAGGTCTCGATACACGGGCCTACATGATAAAGCGTCGGAACAAATGTACTTCTGTACTTTTGAAATGCACTTTTGCGGGTTCCACATTTGTTCCGATGTGTTAGCTTAAGCTTGAACAATTTACAGATATCGATATTTTCATTAATTAAGCTTCATTAATCGGACATTAATGTTTTAATATTAACAATTCCCTTAACATTCAAAGAGACTCTGACTTTTAACTTTATTTTGTTTTAACATATTCGTGGAAAGCTCCTATGCATAAAATATACATGTAAACACTAAATTGGAATTTTACCAAAAAAATATTTTAATTTTGTATGTAGTCTTTGTCTAACTTTTCTTAGATTTTGATCTGCAAGAATCTCATTTGTTAGCCTTCATAATAACTCTTTTCATTCTTTCCTCAATTGACATTCATACTTTATTAATGAATTCATGGATCTAAAAAATAATGCCTCATTCAAACTTATTTCTCGCGTTGGCCTAAAAATCTTTAATTAAGTAAATTAAGTAAGATTAAACAGTAGCTTTTTAATAGTGAATTAAGTCTTTTGTAAATCAGGTTTTTATTCTCTCAGTTTTAAACAATTCTTTTCTTTAGTTCAGTTTTATTTCTTCTTTCAAAGATGTAAAACTTTCTTCAGAATTATCTAATTGCAATTGATTTCACAATATAACGTTTCGTTTTTTTTTGTACAAAAAATACAATAACAGCCTTTGATATTGAGCATTGTATTATTGTTTGAATCATCGTGCTCACAAGAACAGCCAAACAAACAAATAAAAAGACGGACACACTGACATCGTAAATAATCTAAATATGAATTTAGATTGATATCTACACATTCTGTGTGATTATTATACAACCTTATGTTCTGCAGTAGATAATAACATGTAATAAGAATTTTATTATATCGACTGTAAAAAAGCAACTGAAACATTTTAGCTTTGAATGTACATCCCTTTACTCTGCAAAATCGATGAATTTCAATCCAATAATTAAAATTTTATTACTCATTCTGATTACATTACAAGTCTTTTTTTTTTTTTTTCAAAATCTTATATATCAGAGTTGGAGAAAGTGAATGATTACTACTACTAATAATAATTAGTACCGTAGTTCGTAATTCATTGTCTGCACGATTTTTTGCGAAATTTGTCATAGTACTGCTGAGAAAATAAAACGTATTTTTTGAAAACAATCCTAAAAAACTGTAAATGCTCGTAGAATTTTCAGAATGTAAATTGCAAAAGTTTCAATTCGAACTCTGCTACAAATTGAATGGGCTGTTCCAATGTAATGAATTTTACCATTACAATCGGTAATTACAGTGAATCTGTACCATTTACTGTAATTTAGAAATCAGAAGCACCAACAATTTATAATACAACAGAAAATGGATGTTAAAACAATGAGAATATGCTACTAAAGGCATGAGAAGAGATCTGCAATGATTATTACCGTATATAAATTGTTCTTTAATATGTGTTAACTAATGTTGAATAGACTAATGTTTTATTGCATTTGAAAGAATAATTTAAGGCTAGTTCAATCAATTATTATAAATTTCAAATAATTGATAAATGAGAGATGAAAACTATGTACTCATTACTTTTACATTTAAGTTTTACGGGTCAACAGTTCAGTATTATTCAAAAATTAATATTAACTCACTGTAATTAATTAGTGCTAATTAAGGAAGTGAATAGAAGTTATGTTGCTGACCTTTTGGATCATAAGGATTAGATAACTGATAAATGTAGGAATGTTTTGAGTAAAATGAACAACTGAAATCTGCCTGACTGTTATTACCAACAGTGGGTTTTTTTTCAATGTGTGGGGTTCGATATGGCCGCGTGCTTCCTTCTGTCGTCACCTTCCGTCACGTGCTGTGGAGGGCGGAGTCCAATGGCAGACGCTGAGCACCGGAACAGCTCCATTGTCGGTGACGATTACAGCGAAGAAACGAAACCAATCGAAGTTACCCCTCCCCCCACCTGGCCAGATGGACTTCCCCTCGTTACCCTTCTTTTCTTTGCAACAACAACCGCACTTAATGTATAGAAACACTCCATCAAAAAGATATAAGGATCCATGGAGTCACGCCAGGGCAAACAAAATCTCACAGTGGTTTAATGAATAACAAAGGAACGAACACCTGAGAAAAGCCACCAAGTGTCAAAGGTCAAACTATGTTGTGAGCAGATAGCGTAGCTTAGCTATTTAGTCAAAGTCTAAAAGTAAAGTCAAATTAAGTTAGTTTTGTGAATTAAAAACAATCGAATTAGAAAATCTTATAGGTACTTAGGAAATATTGGGTTGGCCAAAAAGTTCGTTTGGTTTTTAAGCAAAAAAATGAAAGACACATTTTTCATTTTCACCATTACTTTTATAGAACAACGTCTTCAATTGTTTGTTCCACTATCTTCTTTCAGGCAACTTCATCATTCCATCTTCCCAACACTTTTTATCTTTTTGAGCAAAAAAAGTGTTTCAGGTGCCTTTGGTGTCATCCGGGGAATTGAATTTTTTTCCATTAAGAGAATTTTGTAAAGACCGAAATAAATCCGAAGGTGCAATGTCTGGTGAATACGGTAAATAAATCAGAACTTACCAGTCAAACTGTAACAGGTCATTAAAGAAACATGCGGTCTTGTGTGCTTATTGTCTTCCATCTTCAACTTGGCGACACTAAATTCATCAATGTTGATCAGTTTTTGTTTTAAATGCACAGGTGTCACAATACAATCTAACAAAATGGTGTCGAATGACGTTAAAGACACTTAAGTGTTACTAGAGCCAACTTACATAAAAAAAAAACAAAAAAAAACAGAACCCAACTTTTTGGCTAACCCAATAACTTTAAACATGAGCATTTTCTTGTTTTCCTCCTAACTGAAGAGCGAATAATATTCCTCCTCCTGAATTGATAAGAATAAGCAGATGATTCTTTAAACTACATATTTTAGTTGATCTTAATTCCAAATGTACTTCCATTGTTTTCTCAGTATTACTGAATTTGTTTAATTATCTCATTTCCGTGGTTTGTATTTTGTTTCCTCCTTATGTTTCCTTATTGTTTCCTACTCGTAGTTATTCAGAGGTTTTTTTTTGGAGCGTAATCCTAAAAACTGAAAATAACAGGACATGGAATAGAAAATAAGTGAAAAAAGGAAAATTACCGCAGGTCACCAGTAATAGGTCTTGAATCATAGCAGTTCTTGTTTAAGACGGGCAATGCAAGGGAATGCTCCCGTAGATACTATTGAGAAAGAATGTATCATGGTAGACCATTCTACAGACTCTGAGGATATAATTATACAAAAAGAAAGTTCGAATTTGAAGAAGGTCACATATTAGTAAACTTTGATGTATTCTGTGTGAATTTAAATCATTAAAAAAAAATGAACATTTATGTACATTCTTACTTGAAGTGATTTCTCCGTTACTTCTGTGCCGATGGTCATCCAGTTCCATCTGCACCAGCAAAGTCACAGCCACAGGTCTACGTTTCGATCCTCTGTAATGTAACGCCTTCCTTCCAAAAATAAAAAATGTGAAAACACAAAAAAATCTCAAGCAACCAAATCTGACATAACCCTTTCGTTACTTAATTAGGTCTCCCTATGTCTTCCTTTGACCTTTCTTCCCCTTTCCCTTCATCTTAACTTAATCCCTTTAACGGAAGGAAAAACGTACACGTCACCTAAACTTGGGGCATTGCAATACCTGGTCTAGGGGCTCGTTAGAGTAGCTCAAATTGTATTGCAGGATCAAAAAAAAAAAATTAATCGTTAGTATCTTCAAAACAAAAGTGACAACTTGAATACTTTCGGTTTAAACATAACTAATATAAATTTATTTAACCAACAATTTTAACAATAGTACAATAAAAAAAATGTAATTTACAAGATATTTACTCTACCTCCCACAGCTTTAGGCGACTTGCTCCAGGAAATTAGCTGTTGCCTTAGAGCTAGAATAAACTTTCATAACCCCCATTCTCCATCTATTTAACACCTGGATTTTAATTCCCAAAACGGTTGGTTCTATTAAACAAACGAAAAACCCTTACGAAACATTCAAAGTTACATACTTAAACAATCTAAAAAAAAATACATTAAAGTAAACCTATAGAGAGTGGGCCGATTTTAATGGAAAGAAAAGAAAATATACACTTATCATTATACTCTTTCAGGACCGCTGCTGCTCCTCAATCCTCCCTCATCTGCTTCTTGGCTCTTTCACTGGAGGGATTTTATAAATCTGACTTTTCACTCAACACTTAGGATTTCTCTCTGCTACACACAGTTACACATACCAACAGATAGTTTACCCGCCCGTAGACCTGCAGCTACTCCCTTAAATGCACACAGCCTTTAGAATTTCATCTGTTTCACACAGTACAGAGACCAACAGTTAGTTCTAATTCACGTCGACTTTACCGCTTCCTAAGCGCACTCAACACACGGGGTTCCTATCAGACTAACAGACAATCTAATTCACGGTTCTCCTTCTAAGCATAACCTTCTTTTCGGGGCTCTATACGCAGCACGTCGACGGCAAACACACCTTACTCGATCCTCTCTTCAACTCACTGCAATCCGCTCTTTAGCTGCACCAGCAGCTACACATCTTCGGTTCCCTGTCTATCTCCTGCCCGCAACGGCTAATACGAACTCGCCACCCGTCGGTCACCACCACGGCTTGTCTGATTTTCGCTTAGTCTTTAATTCATCATACCGGCGCACTGCTCTCTTTCCTCCAATCGAGTGACTGACCTCCGAAATTTTAGCATCTTGCTCTTCTGGCAGTCCCAGGCCACTTTCAAGGGATAACGTCTTTTCGCTACAGCATCTCTAATGCGGTGTCCTCTCCGATCACCGAATCGGCTCCCTGGATCTCCCCGCAATTTACAACCTCAACAACTACCCCAACAACAACTCTCTCTGACCTGTTTATCGGTCCCTTATATACATTCGCCACCCCCATCCATGCAATAAGATCAACTAGAACAAGGACTTTCTTTGTCCTTTTGTCTACAAGCTAAGCAAAAAAAACAAAAAAAATAAAAATGTCCCAATTTCTTGAACGGAATGGAAACTTTCCACAGGTTTGACAAAGAACTACTGAATGGAAATTTCCTACAGGTTTGACAAAGAACTCCGATCAAACACAACTATGAATCCCAAAATATAATATTTTATCAAATTTCAATCGACTCTCTTTACAATTGCAAAGAAAGGAAAAACACTATTACAACCTATTCTTTCATAACCAGCTCCACTCTCTTTACAATAAGAAATATAATATTACAACCACCACCATTATATAATAATAATAATAAAAAAAAAAAATGGTTCGATAAACAATCGAACCATTACACCTCCACATTCTGAGTTTCAACGAAGATTAGCAGAAAACCATTTAGATACCACTTTGGCCTGCAGTGCCGTAGCTAGAGGATTGGGGGCCCCGGGGCAGAGCCGGCGCTAGGAGGGTGCGGGGCCTTGGGCAAGATGAATTTTGCGGGGCCCTTCTCAATCCTATTTTAACAATCAAAAAAAAAAAGGACAATCCTATTTTATCCTCTTTCTTCTAAGTTCGCCAACCCCTAACACCGCCTCTGCCCGGGGCAACAAGTATTTATGGTTTCGAAAAAAAAAAAAATCCCCCTTCGTTCGGGGGCCCCTTTTGCTCGGGGGCCCCGGGGTACTGCGCCGGCTGCCCCGGTGGTAGCTACGGCCCGCTATATCTATGCAGCTTCCTCTATCTTGTAGATTAGTTGAATTTTTTTCCTATTGAGACCAATGCTTTATAATTCACCAAAGTTCTTCAAACCATTGGAAAGGATGCAGTTCTAAAGTGGTTTGCGAAAATGCTTCCGCCGCCGATGAATTCACCGAGTAAGTAATTACTGACCTAGTACTCGCCGAGTACTTAGCGATACTCAACAATTAAAAATAACAATAAAACGATATAAGATCGTGTAAAATATCTTACATCTCTACTACATCCAGAAGGAAGTGAGTGCTACTAAGACATTACTCGGTTATAATTTTAATTACGGCATTGATATTGTTATGGGGTTAAAAATAATGTGAGTAGGAGACAGCAGAAGCGGATTCAATGACAGAGGATTTTTCTTGGTTTTTTACCAGGGTTCATTCCTCCCTTTGTTAATTGGATATCGAGCTTCTCACCTGAGTGTAAAAGGCAGGCGAACGTAGGATCGACCTTCCGAGCTCTACTTTATCCCTTTCGGCTGACGATTGCAGTAATCTTACTTTCTGTGCTCCTGTCTTCCAACAAGGATACTTATTTAATTGATTGTGAATGTAATTATTTTATAAAAATATCTAAAAATATTCAGGAAAATATTAATTTAAATAATAAAGAAAATTAAAATTCTCAATAGCGAATTTAATTTTGTTTTTAGAGATGAAATGATTTAAAATTTTGTTATATAGTAAATCTATTATAATTGTGTTACAGAAACAAGAAAAAATACATTACTTATTAAGAGCATCGCATTCTACGATCGTCTGTTCCATTGAAGTAGGTTCCTATCTCTCCTAGCGTCTTCTCTATCTTTTCTTTCAGTCAAATTCATCCTTATTAAATTAGATCCTGCGGAAAGCAATGGACAAATCAAAATCATTCATAAATTTTAGCTTAAAAATAAAATTGCTCAATTAAGCAAATTGCTTAATAAAGTAATTGTTGAAAATTTAACGTGTGTAAAATTAACGGTTAATGAAAAAACGGCCAGACACACAAATTAAAAACATGGAAACACATTAAAAAGTTTAATGACACGATCAAGTTTCGACCGGACTTGCTGGCCATTTAGAAGTTTCTAATTTATAAATGGCCTGCTAGTCCGGTCGAAACCTAATTTCGTCATAAAAGTTTTTAATGTGTTTTCATGTTTTTAATTTGTGTCTGGATGTTTTTTAATTACACCGTTAATCTTACACATATTAAAGTTTCAACATTTATAGGCCTTTTTTTTCTTAAAATAAAGTAATTCTAAACCAAAGTTATAAATTATTTGTCGAAACACTTATTTAAATTGAAATAATATTAACTTAAAGCCATTTCGTATGATACTGTTTAAAATATCTCATTATTAGATTTTTTACTTTTAGATCTGTAAATATGTTTTACATTTGCTTGTAATATTAATTATGATTCAAATAAGAATGCCTTTTGAATCGAGCTGACTCTAGGACGGCCGTTTCGAGCTTGCTGGGCTCTCCTCAGCCAGAGCTATTCAGCCAGAGCTACTCAGAAGTGTACGAGGGGCAGAATAAGGCATTCGAGATGAGAACAGTGACCCCTCAATAACTAAAAACAAGAAAATAAAAAACAAGAGCAAAATGTGGATTACAAATCCTTGGGCAGCACTCAGGCTGCCACTAAAGGTATTTGACCACAAAAAGGAAAAAGAAAAAGAAAATATAATAAACCCTTAGGGTATAAGGAAAGCAATCAATTCAAATAAGAATGCCTTTTGAGTCGAGCTGATACTCTGGGACTTGTTTCTTGTTTTTTCTATTTTCTTGTTTTTAGTTATTGAGGGATCACTGTTCACATTCCATCCATCCATCCATAGTTTTCTGTCCGAAGACAGGTCCAGTTCTATGGAGGTCTCACATGGATCTCCTAGAAACACCTGAGGAAAGATACTGGGGGTGGTTTCCCGTTGCCTGCCCCCAGGAATGACGTCAGACCGAAGAGAAAGTGAAGAAGAGGCTGGACAACACAGGAAAGGAAATTGAAACAGCCATGCCACGATTCGAACCCAGGTACTGGCGCACTGGTCGCCACGGCTGGCCGCCGCCGAGACCGCACGACCACGCCAGCACGGCACTGTTCACATTGTGAAATACTAATTATGATCTTATCGCTTTTTTTTGGAAAAATATAAGAGAATATAAGAAAAAAAAAAGCTTTGAAGAATGGTTATAATGAATAAAAAATTATATCTTTTTAGTATTATCGAGCTCACAAAAAAACAAAAACAAACAAACAAAACAACAATAACAAAACCCTTTTTATCGATTAACTACTTTAAGATATTAGTTACATGATTTAGTTTGTAAAATAGAGGTGACTTAATACTCAAAATTCAGTAAAATAACTTCAATTTTTTGGTTCTCAAAAATACTTGGGAAAATAAGGAGTCTTCGTGATTGTTTGCGACGTAATTAAGGACAGTGGGATCTCTAAAAATTAAGGGAAAAATTTACAATCACTATAAACATGGGATAACTAATTCAGCTTGAGATAACCTTCATGGGCAACAAACGGATTAAATTGACAAATAAAATAATGAAAAGCCCGAGCATTTTATTTTGCAATTATTTATTAAATTTGGGGCTTTTCATCAATTTATTTATTTTTTGCTCATGTAATCCCCCCCCCCCCCGTGTTCAAGGTATTTCGCATTGTTTTATTGAATTTCGGTTATTAGTTTAAATGTTAGAAATGCAACCATCTTATATCGGTTGTCAGCTAATAGGTTGATGCGTAAGATCTTGGACTCATATACTGTAACTATATATCTTACTTTTTTTTTGTGTGGTGTGTGTAGTTTTTTTTCTTTTTTTCCTCTTTCTAAATCTTTTCTTTCTCAATGTCCGCGTGGGTTTTTCTTATTTTTTTTTTCTTATTTTCCTAATTTTTTTCTTCTTACATTATTGTACTTCCTTTTATTATTATTATTTTTTAATTTTTAATTTTTTTTTTGGTCGCCTTAAATTTACGCTTTAGCATAAAATTATAGTCACTTATTATAAAAGCAGAATATTATGAAATTCTACAAGCAGATGATCTAATGTTTATAAGTACGACATTGCTTCTTCTTTTTAGTTCTTAAAGAAAGCGCCTTAGTCAGCTACGCTATGAATATCCGGTGATGAGACGGAGGAGGAAGTGGTAGAGGCTTATTACAAGGCACCTGCCAAATAGGTGGTGGTTCGATTTATCTACAGTTCACGCTGATTATTGTTCACTAAATACCAAAGAATTTTATTTAATACATTCTCTTGTTTGACAATGATTGCTATTATTACTGAAATGAATGCAGAAATAAAAAAAATAAAAAATCAGACTTACAAATATTTCCGTTAACTAAACGGTTATAATAATAAAGTAAAAATAAAAGTAAACATGGAAACGGTAAAAATGTTATTATTATTACTTTTACTAACCATAAAAGCAAGGAACACTTGAAAACGGATAATAAACTGAAAACGTTGTTCTAAAGGAACAACAATGTTTAATGATTGAAAGATGATTTTTTGATTTTAAAGAAATAACCCCAGTATGGAAACAGCTCTGAGAATCTGGCTGGGAACAGAACCCTGGCCTTTCATGTTGTTAAAGTGATTTCACAGTTTAGATATAACATTTATTAATTCAGCAGAGGACAAAGTGGGCTTTATTACAAAGTGGAAAACTAAATAATCTACGCTTAGTAATATCTCTACAGAAAACTATTCTCTATTGTGAGGAATTCTTTATCATTATTAGAGACGGATAGAATATATTTGGATATTAATTTAAGAATAACCAAATTGTAAGATATGAAAGAATTCTATAAAAACACAGAGTACTCTATTAGTAAATTGGAGCATTCCAAAATTGGAGCAATCCTTATAATAACTTACACCTGTCTCTAAGTTTCAGTTTTCTAGGATATGTAGTTTATTAGTTATCTGAATTAGGAATGGATATGCCTATTTCTATTCAAAATTGTACTTTAAAACTTTATTGTTCTAGTTCTTTCTTCTCTCCGATGCTTAGGAGGGGAGAACAGTAAGTAGATATTTTTATTTTTGTTGTGATGAGTAATTGACTTAATTTTTAATGCAAGATTAATTTACTTCTATCGTTTTGGGGTTCGTTTTATTTATATTTATATATATTATCATTTTCATTATCATTTATATTACATTTTTATCCTATTATTTTTATGTTGTTATTATTTTTACTTTAATATATGATATAAGTTAGATATCAGTGTATAACGGTTCATTTATTTATATTTTTTTTAATAATTTATTTTTCTTTTTATTACATTATTGAAAATTCTAGCCTTAGATTTTACTCGAAGATGTAAAATAAATTTTATTTTCAATTTTTAGAAAATGTTTTATAAAAATTAGCATCTTTCCAAAGCTGCTGCCATTTTAATAGTTTGCAAATAGATAGTCTTTGTCTCAGATATATATTCTTTTTTCGTTTTTTAGAGAATATATTTATAGTTAAAACAAATAAATAATGTTAAACATGCATACACAAAAAAGGAATTTTGCTACTAAAAGCTTTTTATTAGAAAGTAATTAATTAATGAATTAAGTTATAATTGACGGAATAACATTTTCGAAAACTTATAATTTGTACATTAATAAAATCTATTTTAATGTTAAAAAAATAATTATGAAAAAAAAAAAACAATAAATTAAAATTTTTTTTTTTTCATCAATAAGACAATGACGTAATCGCGTCTTAAAGGTTTATGATTGGTCCTCAAAGATCAACTTATTCTTTAAGCATTTGCTACTATTTTTCCATTTCGATTAGATGATAGCAGAACAGAATGAAAATTTTCCGTTGGATCAAAACAATTGCATTCAGTTACGAAAAACGAGAACGGCCAGGGAATTAAAAATCATGTCAAACTCAGTCGAATGCTTTCATGAACTCTTTGGAAAGGATTTGTCTTCAGATCATGCAAACTTCGGTAGTTGCCCACACAATGATTGAGATAAAATAAACAAGTAAAATTTAAATTAAATTTATTTATTATTTATTATTTACGATATTATTAACATAAAATTTCTAAAATAAAGAAAGTCAAAAAAGAAAGAAAACTCAAGAAAACAAAAAAATAATAAAGGAAAGAAAAAAAAAATGATATGAAAATGAAAATTCAAGCGAACATAATTCTTAATACATTTTTAACCATTATTTATCATCATTTTCTCATCATCTTTCTAGATTCTTATGTATTTTGATTATTTTATTTCACCGAAATAAATCAACTTACAAGTAATTAAAAACTTATAATTGAAACTCATATATAGTCTATAGTCTAAGTTTATTTATTCATATAAAAGAAAACAGAATTTATAAAGAAAAAAAATGCATTGGTTTCAAATTAATAGTCTAAGTTTTGATTAGAGTTATATTAAAGGCCTTTCATAATTCTCTGTAGCTGGTTTTAATTTAAAAACATATTAGTAGTTTTTTTAATTCCTTGAATTTTTTGTTTAGTAATTTTGATCAATAATTCGTAGATAATGTTTCATCAGAATGGTGAGAACTTTTCTTCCCTTTTTGTTTTTTTTTGCTTCGTAGCTGTTAGATGCTACTTTTTTTTTCAAGTGTATCTGTTATTTTTTTCCTTTCATTCTTGTATTTCTTATATATTCATTACATCAATATTTACACTCGTTATCTCTTCACTGTCAAACTAAGTTTTTCCTTGTATCTTTCTCAAATTCTGTATTTAATGTCAAAAATATTTTTCCTTTAATTTAAGGTTTAGTTACTGACGTTTGAGATACAAGTGGTTCTTTGGACTGGCGGCGTTGTCTGCGACACGCGACTGTGAGACGGAGTATGTTGGTCGGTCTGGACGGAAATAAACGCAAGGGCAGGTGAACACCAATGAGCATGAAAGAAGGAATCGATAATTAACGGGCCCTCCACGAGTGTATCATCCATCAAGGGGGTGAGTAAGGGTGGGCTGATCAAATATTCATGGACCTACTACCGCAAAAATAAAAGCCAGCTTAAAAAAAAAAAAAAAAAAAGGAAGGGGGGGGGGGGTATAGAAGAGAGAAAAGCTGTTTTGATGGAGCGTGCAGTGCGACATTGTCGTTGGTGACTGTCAGTTCGTCGATTGGTCGAGGCAGCGGAGCGCGCCGTCCGAGGGATGCGCACGCCGCTGATTGACAAAGGGTGTGTTGGCGCGTGCAAGGCGTGCCGCCATTGGCCGAGACGTCGGGCGGGGCGGGGCACACCGAATCGCGGCGTGCGGTTTCCAACTTCCAGCCGTAAATAGCCGACTCGTATTTCATGGTGCGAAAGCAGTGTAACGCGAAACCTTGCCGTCAACCGAGGCGTCCCACATGAGGAGAGGTAAGCTTTCGGCTAATAAGGGGTCAGGTTACCACGCGCCAATTAGGGGACAATTCTTATTATTTTAAAATCAATATTTATGAATGAATGTTAAATAGTTTTCAACTTATTATATCATTTGCAAATAGAGACCTATACCAATAGAAAAAAGAATTTTGCCTAGTAGATCTATTTTATTATTGCTTATTTTATTTCTTTTTTTTATATTGCATAACAACATGAAATTTCTTTTCATTTCATATTAACAAATGCAAAATTAAAAAACAAAAAACAAGTTTCGTGTAATAATAATTAAAAAAAGAAAGAAACAAACAAAAACAATTTTCCACACTTGATTAACTTTGAGTTTTTCCAAAATGTTAAATATTAAATGTTACCATGGTTATTTTTATTTTTAATGTAAAAACTAGAGATGCCTATAAATGCTTACTGAAATGCTACTATTTTCCATATTTTTAAGAAATTTTTCAAGCTTATTTTTAAAAGTAGGACACATTAGATGTTGTCACGAAGTGAAAAGATATTTCTGGTGAAGCAATGCTAATATGTTGTGTATGAGTTATGTTTTTGTAACGAAATGGAAGAAATAGGCTTTCTACTTGCTTATGACGTCCTCCTTGAATATTTTTTAATTATTTTTGTTTGTACGAATTAATCTAAACATGTGTACAAAACATCCCTGTAACATGCTTAGTTTTAAAATCAGTAATTTCAGCAAAACACTAAAGCTTTTAAAAAACATTTATAAAACATTAAAAATTACTGTTTCGGAAGGAACTTTCCTCAGATTGTTAATCGTTATTATTCTTTATTTTTCTTATATTATCTGGGGAAGAAAGAAAGACGAATATTTATCTGTAACGGTCTTTTTTTTAAAGTTTATACTACTGTTTATAAAAGTTATAATGTCGTTTTCATCATTACTGTTAATCTTTGTACCAATTTATATTCATAAGACAATTATATCAGAAAAATCCAATGATATCCTTATATTTTACTAATGACGATAATCGAAGTATTTTTAGTATCAATAAATAAATATCCTTGTATTTAATATATAATCACTTAAAAAATTTCTGTCCTCTTTGGTTTTAGGCAAGTGTTTTAACATAAACCTTTAAACATATGGAGGTTTTTTTTTCTTATTAAAATATAAATTCCTCTTTCATTTACTAAACTATTGAGATATTAAAAAAATATTTTTTTATATTAAAAGAAAACAAAGGACACACATAACTAAATATCTAAATTTTTGTTTTGTTTAGTTATGAGCGTTCTTTGTTTTGTTTTAATGTAAAAATTGTTCTAATGCACGTTAAATTTTATTTATAATTAAAAATATCTGTTTAACTAAACCACAGGAGTTAATGTTTCTTTCATCCATTTCTTTATTATCTTCCGTTCTTTTGCTTGAAAAATCACCATCTTTTAATATTTCATTTTATTTAGCATTTCAAGGTTACTTTTTCATGAAATTATTCGATGAACTCTTTTTTGCTTCAAACAAATTGGAACAAACTTTCTTTAGTTGCTGTTTTCTGCTACTTTCTTCCAATATCCTTTCTCTTAAGGTCGTTTTTTTAAACGTTTGTTCGTTTTTTATTTGAAAAAAAATTTTCAAACTTATATTTATTCGGTATTTTGTCGTCAAAAACTTCAAGCTATTTGACGATGCTTTTTCTCCAACTCGTTTGTGATTGTGGTAAAATTTTAGTGTTTTTAAAGTTCAGTTATAAAAAAATAAAATTTTTGTAAGTATTTAATTAGCTTATGGTTATTATTTCGTGGAAGATGGCCACGCTCCCTTCTTACTCTTTATACAGTTATCTATATAGTTTTCTGTGGTTTTATTTGGTAATTATGGAGTAAGTAATGCTATTATTCCCTTTTCAAGTCTTAATTTCATTAATAAAGGAAACACTTTTCAAATGCCGCTTTTTCAAAGTATAGAATGTAAAGTTAATTAGAATTAAAGAATTTAGGATCTATAATATATCAGTATAAATGAGTTTAAATCAAATCATTATTATTAATCTGCTACTCTTGCTTACTATTATTTATTTTAATTTAAAACCTTTTTTTAATTTTAAGACGTAAATATAAAAGAACAAATTTACTGAAATTTTCTTTCGGCAAAACGGCTGTTTTGAATATTTGAATATATCTTTTTTTAATCTTTTTTCCATGCTACAAATGTTATTTTGTCTTTATTTTACTTATTCTAATGTAATACATGCATTTTCAAGTGAGATTTTGAAATACTTTAGACTGTAGAACGTTATATCCAGATATCATAATTTTTCGCAAATAAAAAATGGGAAATTTCTGCAAAAGGCTTATTTTTATGATATCATTGTCTATAAATGACTTGCTTTTAATTTATTTTGAATCGTATTAAATTTATTGGCTTAGAAATGACGTGGAAGCTTTAAAACACCACAAATTTATATTCTAAATATCCAGTTTCGTCTTAGATTAATATTTTCCAGTCAATTTACCTCAAAATGCTAATTCAACACTTAAAGATCTGAGAATGTAACAAAAAGCTAATGGAATTCAAAACGGTAAATTATTGATCTTGGAATGATGAAATTTAAAATGTATCTTCGTAGTCACTTCTGTGAACCACTTAAGATTCCAAAATATGCAGGGATTTGTGTTTTGCTTTTATTGCGTCGTGAAGTAATGAATAATAATGATACTAACTTAATCATTGCAAAGGTTTAGTGGAAAGTAAATTGTTAAAATGGTGTAAAGAAATTTAAAACGTACTTTTAAGGATAAAATCGTTTTGCAGTATTTTAGAGACTTCGAAGCCTAATTTGATCATTAATAAATCTGAAGTGCTAGTTATTAAACTTTAAATTAATTGGTTTTTTTAATCACGTGTTGCTTTCACTTCAATCAAGCTCTCTATTAGTAGAGTTTTTAATGAATTCCTTGTTAGCAGATGCTACTTAACGATGTGATTGTACAAATGCTGTCCACGACGAAGGCAGAGAGTTGTAATAGTCATTCCTATAGCCACACTATTTTCTCAAAAAAAAAAACCAGAAATAGGTTTTGGAGTCAACAACCATCAGAAATATATATTTTAACATCGGATGTTTCGTTTTAGGGGTTTCCATTCTAACATTTACTTTCCTCGAACTTATATTTTTGTCAGAATTTTATTTTAAGTAACTTCCAGAAGATGAAATTTTAACTTAAATCTGCTTCTCAATACAGTTACGCTAACAAAAACTAGTTTTACTGTTTGTTTAACGATTTAAACTTAAGTTATTTTCACCAAACTTTTATTTAAGTAAGACAGTTTAAGTATTTTTTAAAAATATAAATCAATCGAGCTGATGAGGCCCAAAGAGGAAGGAAACGGCCGTTCCCGATTTCCTCTGATAATAGACCAGAAAGGCATTTTTGATTATTCATTATGCAGCCCTTGATTTATAATTTGAGCAATTTTTCTGCACGTTAAATTTCTTTTTTAGAGATTATTTCTCTTTGAATTTTAAGTATTTATTTTACTTTAAATTTTTGAATTTTTTTAGTATTTACTGTAGATATTTACTTTAAATACCTAAATACTGTAATTTCATATCCATCAAGTAAATGCAAGGCAAGGGGTTAAAAGGCTATTTACCGTTTTTAATATAAAAAGCGCTTACTAATGTCTGATGCATTCATTAATTTAGTACTAAAATTTGAATAATAAAAAATGTTGTATTAAATTGAAAGCTATCTGCACCCAGTTCTTGTTAACTTCCCCCCCAAAAAAATTTTTTCCTCTCCTTCTTGTTCGCTCTATTTTTTAGAAGAAAATAATATCGAATTTATATTTTTAAGTTTTATTATTATTGTTCCATTACTATGGATAACAAAACTCACTGCACAATTTTTTTTTAGGAATAAAAAAAAAAAAAGACAGAAATATTTTCAATTTCTTTCGTTTTGTGGATTTTTATATTAATTTTTACTTTTTTTGTCATCCCGTTTCGTTGAGAGGAGTTCTGTTTTCTTTTGATAACGTTTTTCTAATTTATAGAGAAAAAGAAAAACGTACAAAGGATATTTTTAAATGATCTATTTCTATTTTATTCTGGTTAAAACAGGATCAAACAGAAAAACTTGAAAGGTAGAGAATCGATTGGAGTTATTAAAAAGGTTGCAAAATATAAATTCGTTCCCCTCATCAAATAAAAATGTTTGTTGATTCTATTTGGTTCCATTGCACTTTTGCCATAGCGACAATTCGCCAAATGCTGACACAGCATCTCATATCCTGTTTGAAATTGGAAAACCTTGGGCGTAAAATGGCGTGAACTTCCGTACAGCAATTGATAGTAGAAACATTGATTACTGTTAGACCAACTCAGACCATTGATTACCATTTAATGACTGAACAGGTTTTCTCGTCTCATAAATCACTTCATTGCTCCTTCACAGCTTCCGTATTATATTTAGACTAGCTCTTAAAGACTTGGCAAAAGATTGATCTTTTAGTTGTTTTATTTTTAAACAACAGTGGGTGAGAAACAAGTTGTTTACCAAGTGATATCCTGGAACAGCTGTTTCACGCTCTTTGGCGATCATCAGCCAGGAGCAGTCACCAGTCAAACAACAAGGTCTCCGTACAGAGGCTAATAGGAATGATTGTCGGAAGCGCAGTGGTGCCCAAACAGAAAAAATGAATAGTTTGAAAATGAACAATGCACTGTTTGAATTTTTATGCTTTAAAAAAATTCATTGAGACCGGCACATGAATTTTCTCACTAATTTTTCATTAATGATTTTTTTTTATTGTTCTTTTTTTCTGTTGAGGCACCACTGTGCTTCCGATGTTTTATTTTAGTTTTGCTTATTGAATTTTGTTTGAAAGTTAAAATAATTGATTTTTATCTTTTTTATTTTTTATTTTCAAAGAAGATATTTTGTTTTTCAAAGAATTTTTTTTGAGTATTTTCGATCATTTGGTTACAGTGTTGTCAAATAGATGATTATATCTATTATCTATTATAAGTATTAAAATAGCTTGTCAAGTTGCACACATTTCATAAAGAAAAACAAAACAAAATCAAAACAAAAACACTGATTTGTTTTTAGAACTATTAATTTTCTGTATCTTTTTCACGCATTAACATTTCTTACAGAACGAAAGATATAAACAAAAACAAAAAAATATATTTTGATTAATAATTGTGCAATTAATCGTAGAGAGATGAATAACTCACTAAAGAATGCTTATATACTTTCTTTTTAAATGTTAAATATTGTATTTCATTGCATTATCTGAAATGAAGATAAGAATTTTGAAGATGTGTTCGCTTCTCGCTGAGTTTTGGATCGGCACAGTTTTGTCCATAAAACAATAACTAAAGTAAGTACAGTGTACTCTCGATACCTCGAACTTCGATATCTCGAAAATCTTGATACATCACTGATTTGGCAGACCTAGGCAAATAAAGGTTTAAAATTTAATAGAGTCTTACCTCGAGTTATGTCGTTTCGACTTACGTCGGTTTTTTTGTTAATAATAGAAAAAACTAAAAGTTGACTAATGTCAGTCAGCGAACGTACTAAAAACCCATAAACATTAAAAAAAAAAATCACCTAAAAACCAATAAAAAAGTGCGAGAATCAACAGGAACAACTTGAATCGTCTGCCGGTGAGCCTCAGCCAACATAGTCTCATTTCTTTACATTAGTATCAATTAAACTATGTAAATTTATTAAACTGTATAAAGAATGTAAATATGTTGAACTATTGAACGACTTATTGTATTGCTACTCGCCGATTTTATTAGCCACATTATGGATTTATTTATAAGGGTTTATAGGGCGTCTAGATCGTTTTTTAAAGAGTTTAAATTCGACTTAAGTTCATTTTTCGACTTTCGTCGCGAATCATGGAACGAATTACCGACGTAAGGTGAGGTATGTCTGTACTTTCTGTTTGTTTGGTTGCTTTTTTTTAATTATATTATTTATTTTTTTTATAGATGGTTATTGATTTTCATTGGTATTAAGATTTTTTTTTTCTTAATACCTTATTCTTCTAGGAACTTTTGTATTGTTTGTATTGTTTTGAAAGGAAAATTATTTTTAATTGCTTTCTTTCTTAGTGTTTTAGAAGGATGTTTGTAAAAATCTGTAATTTAATGATACGCTTCGAAAAGTTGTTTATTTTCTAAAGATACTTCAAAAGAACCAAAGATATGAAAGTGTTTTCTATTGTCCTGTATGTGATTACAGTTATGGCATAACTTTAGCTGAAGGAAATGCAAAGTTTTGTTTTTTTCTGAACAGCGCTTTAGGAATTTCTCAGATTAACGCTTGTAAAGGTAAATTACTAAAAATAAAGTTGAGACCTTATTAAACCCTTTTTTGATTTTCTATACTTCAGTACACTTTATAATTAATTAAATAAATAAAAACAACTAATTTCAACTAATTTTTCCCGCTCTTCAGAAGATTGTGTTTCTTTTTTTCTTTATTTTTAAACATTAGAAGGTTTTTAATCCCATTGAACGTGAATTACGACAATATTTCAATTAGGATAAAAAATTATTAAACTCAGATTAAATCAAATTTTAAACAGAAACGAATAAAGATTAAAATTAAATACTCTCTATTTAAAAACAAAACAAAAAAGAAACAATGCTTCTATAAACGAAGGAAGTAATGAGAACAGGATGAAAGATTTCAAACTCAGGGAAAAGATTATGTGAATTTGAGATAGCATTCTATTTTGTTTGTTATCTTAGTATTTTAGGTATTTTCGGTTTATTATAATTATTATTGTTTATTGTGTATCATTAATTCTTATCTGTACAATTAATTTTAATGTTTGTTTAAGTTTCAATTACAAAAAAAAAATAATAGAAATCTGTAATATAATTTAGAACATTTGTAGAAACGATCTGACAACTACGAAGGGGAATTGATGTAAATAATACCCTAATGTTTTTCAATGGGTTTTATCTGATTGGAGGGCGTAGATAGATAATGGTTGAATCGATTCAATTAGATATAGCCGTTGGTTGTGTGGGTTATCGGCTTTCCTGATCGCTTTTAAATGTTTGATTAAACAATTGGAGTCATAAAATAAAATACAATCAATTACAGCTATGATAGCAGTTTCGCATGTAAGGAAGGGTCGGAGGACGCCCACGCCTGTGCGTTTAGAGGATTTGTTTATTTATTACATGTGGGTCAAAGAGTCAATTACAGAATAAACAGAACAAATAAATATCTCACACAGAGAAAGTAACTCTCAATAAATAAATAAATAAATTATAGAGAAAAAAAATTGCATAATGGAAATTAAAATTAATAAGAAAATTAAAGGAAACTTTTCTAAATTAGAAAAATGTAAGGAATAGAAATAAAGGGGAAAAAACTGTAGCATGAATTACGAAACTAAGAAAAAAAGGACATTCGAGGAAAAATTAAATTTGATGATCAACTACACACTACAGAGTAAACATAAACTGTTATATTTAATTTATATGAATAGTTCTTTAACTATTTAGGAAAGTGTTGAGATAATTAATTATCTCAACACTTATATTTAATAAAAAGATTAAAGAATTTGAAATAATTTTCGGCGTTTTTATTTTAATTAATTACAAATAAGATAAATTATGAAATCGACTTTTTTTTTAATTTGAAAATTTATATACTGTATTCGTAATCTATTAGTGAAAAAACTTTCTTTGGTTGAAGATTCGGTCTGTATGTTGTAATATTCCATTCCACTGTGTTCCAGAATCATGTCGTTGGACTTTGCTGTGTGGACTCTCTGCAGAATGTAGATTCTCAGAGTCATTGTTGAGCATTTGAACTATCTTGGACACTTTTCATTTTGAGAGATTTATATCATTCACTTTGTTCAGATGTATTCTCCTTGTAAACTCTCAAAAGATTCTGAATGAAGGACTTTAGCACTACTTTCAACAATTGCTTATTCTTGAAAGAGCATAATAAGTCGTCCTACATTTACCAGCTGTTATAAAATTAATCTCAATTTTTAAAATATAAGAAAAAAATATATAAAAGAATTGAACAAAGTAATACAATTCATTCATCGGAACAATTCAGAATGTAATATTTGTAAAAAAAATAGTATTTGAGTTCTAAATTCACAACAAAGTTTCCGACCATGTGTATCTTAGTCTTAAGTAGAATTTTGGAATACAAATAACTAGGAATAATACAACTGAATGCTTATCTATTTCTAGTTCGGGACAGTTCAATCCAAACAAGTTAGTAGCTATGATACAGTTGAGAATATATGGCGCGCTGCTTGAAATACCACAAAACGTTAAAAAAAAACGTTATTGGGCTCGGTAAAAATATTATTTCTTTGCTTTTTTTTTAATACACTTTTAAATAAAACAATCCTAAACATTTAATAGCGTGGAAGTTATTTTAGAAATGATACTAAAAGTCCAATTCCAATCGAAAAAATATTAATTGTAACAAGATTCACATGAAAACAAAGTCGATTGAAGATTCGTAAAACAGAGATCAGAGGTCAGAACCCATTAAGTAGCCCGCACACGAGGGAATTTTTGGCCGAGTTGCATGTGCAACTTGATGCCTAGAGCGGTTTTTTGAGCTGCATGGGCCAAGTTGCATGGAAGTTGCATGGAAAAAAAGCTTCACAGAACGGCGGTGCACCACGGAAAGTTGCATGGAATTACCCAATCACAGTGTAGCATTTTTATACGTCAGGCGTGACGTCATGCTCAAGGAAGAAACATGGCGTCGAAACATTTTTCCTTCGCTTGAGATGGGCGAATCGCGAATACAGCAAAAATATCAGATTATTTCGAGTTTCTTTCACACATAAATACAGTTTATATGTAAATGCAGTAATTTAATGCGGCAGAATGTATCAGAACGTTTCAAAAACCTAGTTTTTTTGAATATTTCACATCGCAAGCAGAGTTTCGCTCATTCACCATTTCCGGAAACTGCCACATGACGTCATTGTTTCAGTGAGCAATGGATTATTATTGGCTGTTGGTCGTTGTTATTCGTGAATCGCATTATTGCCATCAACTGCGATTACATACCGGCTAATAATATTATAAAAATATTTCTCATATGTTTAAAATAAATCACAAATATTTAGTTTTGGAACGATATCACAGCAGTATCCTTGACGTCATGTCCAGTGATGTCATTCAAATTCGTAGTGTGCTTCGTTTGTTGTCCGCACGGCGGCGCTAACAATGTTGCATCGTTTGCGCACTGATAGTCGCATGCAGCTTTTTCTGTGCACCTCAATTTCCTCGAGTTGCACAGAAAAAGCTCCCTCGTGTGCGGGTAGCTTTAGATAGAGGGTGGATGAGATCCTTCTGGAGGACTGGGGAAAAAAAAAGGAACCCGCTCACTCTATGCCAGTGCTTCTCAACAGTTTTTGCTTTACGGCGCACTTTTATATTTGCAGAAATCCACGCGACACACTAATATTTTTTATTACTTTATTGCTACAGTGGAATCCTTTGATGTACTCTATGTTTATAAGTGAATATAACAGGAGGTTAACAGTCTTATTTTTAAACGTTTAAATATATCTGAAATATTTTTAAGCTGAGTATTTTTAAATTGAATGTGATTTATTATTTTATTAATGTAATGCAATGTGGGAAGTGTGGGTGGCAGGGAAGCCGAGTACCGCGACCGTTGGTCTATTGTGCTATCCCACGGAAATAAAGACAGACGGAGAGAAAGACTGAGAAAGAATGGTGGGAGAAGTGCAGGGGAAACGGGAGAACCCCGAGAAAACCTGCGGATCGTCCACCATTACGAACTTATGAGAACCGAACCTCGATACTCAGAGGTAAGAGGCCAATGTCTTAGCGACAACGTCAACAGCGCGGTTCTATTATTTTATTAACTTAACCTTCATTGTTGGAATTACAGAATGTGATTCGTATTTCTGTTTGCCCAGGTTGTTTGAGATCTAGATTTTATTCTAGATGCGAGCGTTAGACTCGAGTGAAGCTAAGTGTTGATTATTAGATACACTATAATTTTTTCGCGGCACCAAAGACATCTTCAGGGCTTTCTCACGTCTGAGAAGCTGTTCTTTGCCACGGAATCCAACTCCTTCTGACCATTAAAACAAGACCCTTACAATTTTTGATCTACCGAGTCATTTATTTATTGGTATTTATTAAAAAAACAAACCTTTCCATCTATTCATTGTTAAAATTTGATATTTGATTGAAAACAATTGATTTAATAGATTTATAGATTTAAATTTATATTTTTTTTTCTCCTTTGTTGATAAAATTTAATTCGGAATAAATTTATAGTTTATTTATTTTTCCTTTGTATTGGTTTTCTGATTCATTATCCTAAAGAAAGACTGATTGTTTGTCTTTTTATCGAAGGTTGGACTTCGTTTGCTTAATTCCACCCCCGCGGCCCCCAAATGCCTCATACTGGTAAGTGAAATTTTCTTATTTTCACTGAGGGGGTCACGGGAGTCAATCACGACTCAATCACTTGATTTTTCTGCAAAATTACATTTTTTCCTCTTCCGTTTCTTTCATTCGCAACTGGAACCCTTCCACTTTTCCTCCTTTCAATTCTGTTTTTTTGTAGAAACAGATTAAAGAATTACATTGATAGATTAATAAGATCAAATTAGTAGCTTTGACGTATTCTTTCTGTTTTTTTTTCTTTAAAATTTAACATTTTTCAATGTTTTAATTTGAACATTATATGTTAAGTGGCTTATTTTATTCCTTTTTTGTAGCTACATGTATTTATATAATTATTCATGTTAGTTTCTCCTTCAATCGTTCTGTTTTAGCTCTAATTTCAAATTTCCCTGAGGAGGTACAGGGTGAACCTGTTAAAAGGGACAGGTTTTTTTACTCGAAACATGAAAATATGCAGAAATGCTTTTTTTTTGCTGTTTTGTTTCCAGTCGAAAAACTGTTGTAGTCACTCTCTTGGCGTCTCGTCTTTCCCTTATTACAAACTTAATGAACAAAACAGTATTGGCTTTATCAAAGGAATACAGTCTATGAATTCAATAAACACTAATATTACATATATAAGTCAACATCGATATACAATATTGTTTTAATGTAATATAGTAAACCAGTATTATACTGTTTATCAATGTCATATCTAAGCGATTAGGTTATAATATCCTTCGACTATAATTACCTTCAAGAATAAGTTAGACGATTTGAGAGCACTTAGATAATCCTAACGCAAAATATATCTGGAATGTTCGAATGCATACGAAAGGGTGAATTCCCACAGTTGTCAACGTCTTAGAAACAACAATTTTTTTTTCTTTTAATTATACAGGGTGATTCCAAAAGGTGGGTCAAAAATTTAGCCTTAGGTTCTACTCATGAAACCAACAAAAAAGTTCTTATAAACATGGGTTCGGAAATGAATAGTTTTCGAGAAAAACGTCTTGTATCATTATTCAATGTAGGTGTGTTTGTTTCTTGTTGTATTTTGCTATGCGCGCGCATAGGAAAACCAATTAATTGTTGCTGCAGCCGTGTTTAACTTTATTCCCATTCCCCAATTTATTGACTTGCGTTTTATTCAACAACGTTTATTAAATCATTCGTATTTTGCATATTTGTGTTTCATTTTATGAATATTTGCAATTCTCGTATCATCCTGTGCCAACAAAGTAAAACAAAAAACAAACACACCTACATTGAATTATGATACAAGACGTTTTTCTCGAAAACTATTCTTTCCCGGATCATGTTTATAGCAACTTTTTGTCTGTTTTCATGAGTAGAACCTACGGATAAATTTTTGACCCACCTTTTGGAATCACCCTGTATAACAAAACGTCGGCATAATTGAGTAATACACTACACCCTCGTTTATCCGGACTAACCGGGACCAAAGGCAATCCGGAAAATCGAAAATCCGGATAATCCGGGTAATATGGGTAATAAGCAAAAAAAAAACCTTAAATAAGCAGACTTACCGTTTATTACATTACGTTTGTTACGTTTTGTAACAAAATTACTCTAGTAAAGCTTTCTTAAACTCGACAAAAGCATTTTATTACCATAATTTATTGTACAATCTATGCAGGAACTGTAGATTTAATCAAAATAAAAAGCGAATGTTTGGCATACTTATAGTTATGTTCTTGTTATCATAGTTAAAATTATTATCTATGTGAACATTAAATAATAAAAAAAAAATGTCTATAAATCGATCCGGATTATCCGGAGATCCGGATCAACGAGGGCCGGATAAACGAGGTTGTAGAGTAATACTAAATAATACTTTTAACAACGTAATAACACGAAGGAAGCGTAAGAGGTCACTTAAATGGAAGAATTAGGCAAAATCTTATTTCTTGAATTTTACTACAGGGGGAAAAAATAACAGCTAATACTACCGATCCTCATTACAAATGCTTAGATTTGCATTAGAACATATACATAGTTAATCTTTTGTAATACATGACAAAATGCAGCGCAACGCAATAAAGCGCAACAAGTGAAGCAAGCTGTCTGTCCATCCTTTCAAAAACTTTTTAATCCTGAGATCACGTATCAGATCCTTAATTCAGATGATTCTAACTATCCTTAAATTTTTTTTTTTTTTTTTTAAGTTCCGTTATCACAATATCTTAACTTTGAAAGCTTAAACTTAATGTTGATGACTGTAGGCTTCGTTCATTTTACACAAACAGCACCCAGATGAGAAATTTGCAAATAAAAACGATTTGTGACATGTCAATTAATGATTGCAGCTAAAATTTGAATAGAATGAATAAACTTTGTCCTATCCAAGTGTAAGTTTGTTATAAATTTTGTTACAAATATTTCACATACATGGAATTTGAAAGAATAACTGCTTTTTACAGGAACTCACACCGTAATAGTATTCACAAAATTAATAATTTTTGTTGCTAAATAACTAATAAAAAAAAGACAAATTAATAATAATTAATTTTTTCTTTGAACGGAAAATCATTCCTATATTATTCCATTAAATATCAAATTCAATTCTATTCAATTATTTAATTGCAATTTGAAATAATAATTGTTAACGAATTTTAAAACAGAACAATAAGAAATTTTAGTAATTAAGTTAGTACATTTAATTTATCAAATACCACATTTCTTTGTAGAATAATATGTAATCATTTACTTATCAAAATTAATTTCAGACTAATAATAATAATATACCAGTATAATTATATTATCCTTACTGAACAGTATTTCTGACTTTTGATTAGTTTTTTAATGGTATTAAAAGAATCCCTCTTTACTGAATACCGGTAGTAATTTCTACTTAAGCCTTAACGAACGAATTTAATTTAGTTAAGGACACTCGAAAAGGCTTGTCAACTGACAAGAGAAACCGGCCGTGTGAGTTTTTTAATATATTTTTTAAATGTTAATGTCAATTTTAATTCGGTATGTAGGCATTTCAATTCTTAAAATATATTCGCACACTTTAAAATATCAGTTTAATTTAATTTTTACTCGAACTACTTTTTTGGTTCTTTTATTGTAGAACCATAAGTTATAGATTTTATTAAATCAAACAGTTGTTATTTGTCCAGTTCTATTTGATGTATTTTTATATCGTTTCGATACAGAAACAAATCAACAAATTATGTTTAAATAATTTTAAACATAATAATAATGTATGCATTTTTTGTTTAGTACGTATGTCTATATTACTATAATAATTCTATTATTATATGCATTCACTTTTTCTATGTTAAACATAAATAAAATTTTGTAATAGAACAAAATATAAATTATCGCAGATCTTTTAATACTTTCGCTCTGTTTTTAAGAAAAAAAAAAATGTTTTTCGAGCAACTGAAATTTTTTGAATCTGTATAAATTCGAGTTATTGTTAAATTTAGGATGATTAAAAACTCGTAGACAGATTATCCTTCTTCGTTCTTTTTCTGCCTTGTTTCGTAAATGTCTTTTAGTAACTGAATGGCATTAACTTTATCTATTTCAAATATAATTTCAACTATACGGAACACTAAGTGAAACAGATTTCAGCGACATACTGAGAATAATTTTGATACGAGTACTGTGCTTAAGATATTACCAATGATATTATTATTATTATTACGATACAACATTTCTTCCGCAAGAACAAAAGCAATTTGAAATCTTCAATTGCGAATTGGAATTTCAAAAATCTCTCGAATAATCTCTAACTAATCTGATTTAAGATACTTTTAACTTTTTGAAAACAATTCTGAGATGTTTGGTAAATTCAATTTGACTTTCTGTCTAACTTCTACTAAGGTTGCCGCTACAAATGTGTTTTTCCTTACTAGGACATGAACTGGCCGATCAATTACATCTGGACTGCAACAATATCACTTTTGAATAATCATTTGTAGTGTTGGCAATCGGCAATCATTTTTGATTGTCGATGGTCACGTGGTTTCTATCGAAAACAAAGACTGTAAACGTGTGCAATAATCGTGTAAATGATAATAAACAAAATATTTTCGCTGTTGTAAATAGTTGGTGCTAGAATTAGGATGAACAAACGACAATCCAACAGTGTCTTATTTCTGAGGAGGCTTTATTCCGTGTTATACATTCTAGCTTATAAGTTTAGCACTTATGCTGTAGATTAATCGAGACTTTCATGTTAGTCTGGCTTTATTGTAATGGCTAACACGGAATAAGAATAACGAAACAGTGTCTGTTGTTAGCGTATATAATAGTAATCTCCATCTGCGTTTCTTAATCTTTCTTAGAACAGATCCGCTGGTCTCTGAAGGTGTTATTGTTAGTTGAAGGAAATGCTTTTCTTTATCACGACTGTATTTCAATGGTAATAGGAAAAAAAAAAAAAGAGCAACGCTTTGAATGTGTCACGTGACCCTGTCATCCATCATACCAATCGTTACCACTACTTTGGAGGAGGTTGGTTTTTGAGACTGTAAGAGTGGGCGTTGCTGGCTGTCACACTTGATATCCAGGTGAGATCGTTTTCAGGTGGTCACACACGAAGCCAGCCAACAAGTCCGACCCCCAAATGTCCCGATTGCGTGTCAACATTTGGCGACAATTTACGCCCCCCCCCCTTTCTGCATCCGACCAGTTGAATAGAGACTGAACTGTTCATTCTACAGCAAATCATCCAGAATTTGATATTTAAAGCGTCCCTTATTGTACATCGTGGATAGATAAAAAAGTTTTAATATAAATTTTAAATCGAAATGTAATGTCCGTCGATTGTGATCAAGATAACTGAAAACTACATGCACTTGGAAGCTGATATTTTAAAGATAGATAGTTGCAAGAATGATCTCTGTACATATCCGACTAATATGTAAGGAGTTACGATCAGAAACTGACAAAATATTGTAATGGTGTTTGTGGAGAATCTTTGGGATCGAAAGACAACGAGTCAAGTTCTGGAACTGAACTGAATTAATTTATTAAACGAAATACATGGGTTTTTATCAGATTATTCATAGTTTGATTTGATTGGTTATGCAATTAAAAATGTACATAATGATTGGATAAAAACATAACGAATTTAAATTAATTAACTGATTCAACGGCTGAAATAGAAAAGAATTTATAACAAACAGAACAATAATTAGGAAACAGAAAACGAATGCTTTAAAATAAATAACGGTTAACGATTAAAATGAATAAAATACAGATAAAAAATTTCTACAAAAATGCAAATAAATGATTTCTAAAAATATTTACATATCAATTACAGTATCATTCTTACAACGCAATAGTACAATTATTTATATTAGAAATTTTAAATTTTAATGATCTTCCTGTTGATATTGATAGAAATTAAACCCATAGGAGGCCGAAATCTACAGTTTCCAAAAAATGCCGTTATCACGAAAACTAAATACAAATTACATAAAAATGTTTAAAATTATTATCACTGACATTTACTGAGATATTAGAATGATGTATTCAAACTTTGCAGTAATACATGTATATATATTCTTATCAAAATTATTATCTAATCCAAATTATTCCATTATAATTAAAACAGTTATTGATTCTCTTTTCCGATTCCAAAGGCTTTGGTTGTAATAATTTAGTCTCCGATGCAGTGATTGAAAAGTGGAATTAAAACTATATAATTCTTGATAACAATTTGAAACTTTTGTAAGGGAAATAGCAAATGTATAGATTACAAAAGAATTAAACAAATTTCGTTTAACAAACAACAAATTAAATCGAAATATACATCGAGATACAATTAACTTTAGAACGAAGAATAAAATGTAATTATTTACTTATTAATTTCCGATCTTTGTTAACCCTATCTTTTAGGAGAACATTTTAATTATTACAAGCGATTTTACCAATATTAATCAGTAATCAATGATTCTACTTAATTTATTCCAATCTTCAATCTTATATTAAAAAAATAGCTTTAATAATATCAGTAGTAATAAAGTAATACAGTAAACTCCTGATTATCTGCGGACCTCTCCTGTTTCCATTTTTTTTATTGTACAATAAATTACGGAATACATTTTTATATACATTGATTTTCGTCCTTTTTTGTCTTATTTCGGATTATCCGGTGAATTCGCTTATCCGTGGTTACAACGCCACCCAATTCCGTGGATTACTTATTCTACCTGTTTTGTTAGAGAACTTCTCAAAATTCTATTAAGTTTGAAATGTAAACATTATTAATGTTAAAATTTTAAAAAAAATTGTCAATTAATTTTAGAATTTTTATTATATTTACACAAATAAATCAGTCTTTACGTAAAATATTAGAAAACAAATTCAAATTAAAACTACGTTAAACGAAGGAATTAAAACGAACTATTAGAACAGGTTGAAGAAAAAAAAGTAATTTAAAAAAAAAAGAATAATCCAGATTTTTATTTTTAATTTTTTTTAAAATTACTTTTTTTGCCTTTTTTTATTACAATACGTTATTCCATTTATGCAAATTCATAAGAAATCTAATATCTTAAACTTATTTTTCGAAGCGGGCTGAGTTTTTTTCTTTTGCCTTTAAATGTATTAAGCAAGTGATTCTCAAACCATGCGCCACAAGAGGTGTTTAGACGTGCCTCAAATGTTAGGAGAGTATATTTTGAAAATAAGAACAAACTCAGTTGGTATAGAGATTTATTACATTTGTGATCAATTAAAAGCATGACCATGTCTAATTTATAAAAATAATGTATACTTTTCTGTATTTAAGTTATTTTTATTCATAGTTTAAAATATATTAATAAGTTTTTAATTTATAAAAAAAAAAAATTTGGGCACCTTTTCTTTACAAGTTTTACAGTGCACCGCGAATCAAAAAAGCTTGTTTTAAGTATTGAAGTATCAATTACTAATAATGAAGATAGAACAGCCTTGCCACATCATAAACACCCACACATAAAAAATAAACAAAATCCTTAAACGTTTCATTACCTACAAAAACCGCTGAACATCAATTGTGATTATCTCTTATATAGTTTTCCAGATCTATCTATGTCTAACGCACTTCCTCTGTTTGGAAAATAATTTTAATTTCCTATGAAAATAGAAATAATTTCTACAATAAAACGTCCGTGAGAGGATTCGAACCTGCAACCTTCTGATACGAAGTCAGACGTCTTATCCATTATGCCACGTGGTCTACATTCACATTACTATTGTTAAATATTTCTTATCACTCCCTCTGTGTGTTTGAGCAATGAGAGAAGAGCCAGAGAAAAAAAACAACTCTTAATTTTAGCCTACTAGATTAAAATTTAAATTTTAATGTTCATTTTGTTTAGCTAACTACAAGCGCAGGCCAGATGGGCATTAGATACAGAAGCTCGTCCTCAGCGACGCACTGAAGAGTCGTTAGAGACATTTCTCGACATGAATGAAGAAATTAAAAATAATATTTAAACACAGAAATAACTTCTACTCAAAATTCTGTATCTCAAGTAAAAGCCATCACATTGTTCTCCCGTCACTGTTGACGGGCGCATAAACGCTAGTTGAGTATAGTAGGCTAATTATCACCCGCACTTTGTAATATCGCTACAGTTTTTTGGTATCAATGTTATAGAAGACTTGACAAAGAAATGTAGACTATTTCGAAAGTACTCGTATATTTTAATTGTATATAAATTTTATTTTTAATTGTGATGTGTGGTGGCCTAAAATTCTTCAATAAAAAAAAAGATCATTAGACCACAATGCAGACAGCGGAAAACTGAAGCGTAAACAAATAGAAGTAAAAAAGTTGTTCAAAAATGAGGCCCATTTGGATTTCTCTCTCATAGTTGAAAAGAAACTTTTAGAGTATTTCACACGAGGCGAAAGTAAAGTATGAGTTTATTAGGCTTTTATTAGAAATTAGAAAATTAAATACGAATCCATAGTTTACATCTTTGAAAATGTTTCGAATCAGTCCGTGTAAAGTTTTACATAAAGCGGGCTTCGGTCCCTGTTGGGCCTCAGAGTGTTTCTTTGACGAATTTGTTTTATATATCATCTCCGTCTTATGTATCTGGTTAGTTGTTGCATTATTTGAGTTGTTTATAATTTTTTTATTTTTATTTTGAGTCTTTCTAATAGTCAGTGAAATTAATTTCAGAGACTTATTTGGAAGATATAAAAAGTTAAAAGTTAAAGTATCCCACTTACAGGCCTACAAAGGCCTATGGGGTGGCTGGAGGGTAGGCTCCAGCATTCACGACCTAGTAACGGGACGAAGTTGAGGTGGGGGGGGGGGGTCAGCCCAACGCCCGCCCACCTTTAACTCCCGGTACCCATTCTAGAGAGGGCTGGGTAGACCCTAGGACCCGTTTGGAGGAGAAAGGATATTTGGAAGATATGTCCATTGTAAATCTACTGTAACAAGACAGGTATTACAGGGCGTTTGAAACATAAACCTTTAATAGAAAAAAAAATCCTGTTTTTGACAGGATAAAACAAATCCATAAACAAATGCCTCGTTGTTTGTCTTGTAACTGTGATGACTAACTTCACTCCATTTTCGCAAGTGGATTTACGTTCGATAACAAATAAACAAAAAAATATGATTGATGATGATTTTAAATAAAAAACATAATAAGCAATAGCATACAAAAAAGATTTATAAAAAACATTTAAAAAATACTTAGGAGCCTTTCGAGTTTTCCGCGAACTGCTCTTCAACCTTGAAGAGTTGAAGAGGAGTTCCACGGAGGAACTCGAAAGGCTCCTAAGTATTTTTTTAAATGTTTTTATAAATCTCTTTTAAAAAATTAAAAAAGAAAATTGTGCGTTATTTCTTATTAAATTTTTTATTTCAGTTATATTCGCATGCGTTAAAAGTATTTCAAATTGATGATTTTAATTCAACAGTTTTCATATTCACTTAATTTGCTTTATTCCCTAATAAATTTCAGCGACCCACATGGGTACTATTGCGTTTGTCTTGTAAAACGTCCGTGTCTGTCCTCCCCTAACAACTCCCAAACGGAAGGTCGGATAGCCAAATCGACTTCATCATGTTCAGAGGTCTAAACATCGTAGAAAAGGAATATTTTTGTTTGTGTCTGGAAATAATTTCGGGATACTCTGAGTTTTAAAGTTTTTGAGTTGAGTCTTGTTTTTGTATTTCGAAGATTCCTTTTAAATAGGACAATTATCACTATCTTTAAGGAAGCTAAAGTAGTATAGTGACTAGAGTGACGGATTCAGTATCAGAAGGTTGTGAGTTCAAATTTCAGCCTTAACACAATTATTTTTTTTTTTCGGAGATTCATGTTTATGCAACTAGAATGTTTCGTTGTCTGTTGTTTGAAATTGACTATGCACACATTCAATGTCCGCGTGGGTTTTAATGGGTTGCCCTTAATTATAAGCTTTACCATATCTTTTTTTTTTAATTGAAGAAAAAGAAAAGTGGAATGTAAACTTCTATCTATTTTGATTCTAAGTATAAAAATTAAACATTCAAAATGTATTTTCATTATAGAAGAAATCTTTTCCTTCTAGTCAAAACAAAACTATCATTTTTTTAATAAAGTAATTTCATTATTAGGAGCATATAAATGTTTGATTTCAGTAATTAGTCTTTCTAGAAAAATTGACTAACTTAGTACAAAAAAATCAACATGTATTCATTTATCCAGTGAATGTTTAATTCTATCTATGGACAAGAGACGATCTACTTTTTTTAAATTTGAAAAATTCTCCGTTCAGAATACAGAAATCAATCCCAAAAGAAAAAATATTATAAACAGATCAATTAACGTTCACTAATGAAACTATAATTTTAAACTCGTCTATAAAAATTTTCTTGTTTTAAAAATAAATCGTAATCCATTTTGTATTTTCTTTTAAATTTTCGCGTGCTGTGATTTTATTAAAAGATGCGAAAAGTAACTGGATTTAGGAAGTTTAATCCATATGCCCATTTAATGAATTTTCAGAAATGACAAAGTTGAAGATAAACTGGTAATAACGAAGGCTTTTACTTTATTTATATTTTCACGACTTCAAGGAAAGTAGTCTTTCTGTTCTTTCAGGAAGTTCTTGTTTATTTTTCGTTGTAAGGGAGAATTTGAACTGTTTGTCGTTTTTTGCTCCAAGTCATTTTGTTTGATGTCAGTCGAATTCATTCATTGCCGAAAAAACGGAGAAACAATTGAAATGCTTGCAATGCCGCTTCATTCATTGTTTTTCGATGCCTTGAGGATATCCACTAATGAACAATTTCCTTCTAAACAGGCGTTTTGTTTTAGGCTAAATTTTTGGAAACCTGTTATTAAATTCAATTGCCGCCAATTTTCTCAATGGACCTAAAGGTCTTTTACTGGCGTGGATTCTTACAACATCTGCTTCTCAATGATCATATTTTCTAATTTCATAGTGTTTTAGACGCCACTCAATTACAAATTAATTTTTTTTGTTTAAAAAAAATGCCATAAAAAATTGCAAGAAAAAAACAAAACAATTCCTTTCCTTCCTCTGATGTTTTTTTCCCCTCTTGTGAACCCAGGGTCTTAATTATTTTGATTCGAATTCAGACCCTGGGCTCATCTGTTCGATTTGAATTTTTGTTCATTAATGAGAACTTGTTTGTAAAGTACACAGAAAAAAATGTAATAGTTTGAACTTATATGTGCTGATTTTTTTACACCATAAAATAAATTCAGAATTTGCATATTTTGAATATGTAACCAAAAGAAAGGTTCGGATAAAGAAGACAAAAGGAAGGTATAAATAAACAAATTCAACAACTTAAGAAAAGAAATCCAACATTCCAGCCGTATTATTGAAGTACTGCTGTTAATTTTAATCTCATTTTCTTTTTAATTCATTTTCCTTTTTAACTCGTTTTCCTTTTTAACTCGTTTTCCTTTTTAACTCGTTTTCCTTTTTAACTCGTTTTTCTTTTTAACTCGTTTTCTTTTTACCAACCATAACCTTTGCTAAATGTTTACTAAGTGTAAACTTCCCTTACCTCTTACTCGTTTTTGATAAAGATTCATTTTTCCTTCATTTTCAAAAGAACAAGCAACTTGTATCGTAGGAATAACCGAACTATAGCATTTAGGATATTTGATTTCTACGTTGTGTCAATAAAATCCTATTCATTGTTCTGGGACTATTCCCTCGTGAAAGCGCATTTCTATTACTAATGATAAGAATCTTAATAATTTTAGTTCTGTTGTAGATGCAGTGACTTATTCGAGAAGACAAAGAGCTTTGCTAACAAATCATTTATTCTAAATATTAGCTGTATCTGTTTTTCTCTGAACTCCAAAAAGAATCAATTTAAAAGGCACAAAATACTAAAGCGATGAACCTGCGTAAGAATAAATATCCTTTCTTCCAAAACTCAAATCTTTCGTTTCTAAATTCTCAGTTTTATCACAAATATTGAAACTTTATAAAATTTACTGATTAGTGAATTCTTATCCTATCTGTCATCAATTGAGTTTTTAAGCTCCCAGTAAATTCAAGGGTAATCTCTAACTGTTCTTCAACCTTGAATGAAATCTTAACAAATACTTATCGATAAGGACAATCTTTTTTTAACAGTACTACTTTGATTGACATTTTAGCTTTTCTTTTAAATCAACATCAATGTTGTTACTTCTACTACAAATGGTTTTTGCCGATGTAATAATTGCAAAGTTGTGTAAAATAATTGCAAATTGATCTCTTTTCTAATAAATTCACTGAAATATAAAATTGTTAACAAACTTTCTTTTCAATTAAACTAAAGAACAGACATTTTAAAATTCTTACCAGGAAGCAAATGTCCTGATGTGTGGTCACGTGATGAGAACAGATCATTCTAAACTTCGAATCCATTTCCACTTAGAAAAAAAAAAGTAAATAGAAAACAATTGGAGAAAAGTTTTATTATTTTTAATTTCTTAAATCAAAAAGAACAAAATGGGACAGTAACTGTTTTTCTTTCTTTAGTTTCCTTCGAGTAATCTTTAAAAACGTAACATGTTAGGAAAACTTTAAGAACTTCATTCAGAGAGATTTTATTTTCTTCAATTTAATTTCTTTCTAATGTAATATATTAAAAAGAATATTATATATATTTTCTTTGTAAAATAAAGAAAATTAATTCCCTGAATACTAAATGAATTCACGTTTTAAGTTTGTTGAAAATAAGTTCTTTGGGTTTTTAAAATTAAGTATAATAAGTAAAATTAAGTATATTAACTTAAAGTTTATTAGAAAAATAATAATTCTAGATTAAATAAAACGTTCTTTTGAATTGAAGTTGTTTAATCTCTTACAAATAAATATGGAAATTTCAGTTTGCAGAACGAGTAGCTTTATTTGAAGCAAAGTTGTTGATGGTAGATTAATGTGAATTAAAATATTCAGTTTTAACGTAGTTTTATTTATTTGGAAGAAGTAGAAAAAACTTTCTAAGAAAATTTGTAAAGAATTAAATGAGGATACAATGGACGAAGTGTCAACTTTTCTAGATACATTTTAACTACATGGGAATTTTCCAGTTATTTTTTCTGTTACCGATTTATCAAGAGACTGATATTTCAAACAGAAACCTTAAAACGGTTCATTTTTGGAGAGTTTAGCGTAAGGGTTTATTAATTCTGGATCTCTGATCGAGAAAAGCCTGTGTAACTACAGTTTAGAATTCAACGTTACCGTTATTGACTGATTTCTGAAATAATCTTTTCTGATTTCTGAGGATAAAGATTAAAGATGAACCGCTACAGACCATTCTGGCCCTTGGGTGAGGGAAACGGTTTAGTCTCCCGGAGGTTCTCGACCAACGGCAGTAGTTGAGGTCGGACTGTCAGCCCAACGCCCGTTCGCCTCCGAGTAAGAAACTAGGAATTCATTTGACTGAGGACTGGATAACCCTAGGGTCCAGTCTGGAGAAGAACTAATCATGAAAAACCACCCGCCGGGAATTGAACCTAAACTACCGGACTCACAATCCTATAAGATACTAAATGCATTCAATTTCTGATTGCGATTCTGAGTAAGAAGATGAAAGTACCAGCTTTATTATATCTTTAGCATTATTTTCAGTAATGTAAAAAAGGTAATTGAATGTAAATTTCCTTACATCGTAAGGGCCCAATTTTTTTTCCAGGGAAGGGCAAAATATATTGGCAATGTAAAAATGTCAAATTGCACTTTATGTAATTATTTAAAATAAGTTAAGTATGGTTATAATTTAAATAAAATTACCCTTTTTTTGTATCTTTTAAATTCTCACGAGATAGATATAATATGAATTATATTAAAATTGAAGGGCTTCGAGATGGAAGTATCTCCTTGGGCGTAAATGCGGACCGAAGGCTATAACCGGAAATATAGTTCAGGAGGATGATCATAAACATATCTAAGCTAGCAGTATCGTATTAACTTACGTTTTGCGTTGACTCATAAATTTTTATTGAAAAATATGTTTTCTAAATTGTTTGTGTCTATATTAAGTTTAATCGGCAGGAAGTTTTGGTAGAACGGAAGTTTGGAAATAGGTTTTGTATAGAAATAATGGCAAAAACGAAGAATTTGTGATAAAACAATGGGCTTTGAAAATAATTGAACCTTGGACCTTAGTAATCTACTTGCGCTAATGGCAGGATTATAAATAAATAAATTCAGTGATGTTGTAGTGATACTATATTAAACTTAGATTTGCAAAAGAAAATCCATTTTTGTATTATTTAAATATCAGAAGTTTAAATTTGCAGTGCGCGGAAGCGATGCCAAGATACGCGAGAGTGAAGTAAAAAAAACAAACAAATCTCGAAAGGTATGTATCTATTAGTGTGAGCTAATAACGTACGTATATGTTTTGACGAAAACAGTTTCTAACTTACCTTCAATTGCTTCTCCCTAATTGTGCGTTCAGTGTACGAAAATAAAAAGCTGGTTGTGTATCTCTTGAGATTAGCCAAGGAATTATGAACCGATAAAATTCACGCCTCCTTTGCTGCGTTGGACAGATGCTGCCGCCGGCCAACCTCCATCCCTTGGGCGAGAGCAGAGCAGCGGCCACTTTTTCTCCGTTAAGCTCACGCTTTCAATCGGCCAGAAGCTGACACGCGACATTCTTGATTTTTCCCACGCGAGAGCTTATCAAACACTATCATTTGATAACTGACAACCAAGGCTACGATGCCCTAACGCATATTACCAATTGAAAAACTACTCTGGGGTATATATATTCGTTAATTCAAATAATAACCCTCTTCAGGTGATCTTTTTTTTAGGGGGAGGGGAATCCCAAGGGGCGTAAGAATTAAATTTGTTTTCTTTTTCTTTCATTGTTGTTGGTAGTGTTTTTATAACAGAATTTCTTTAAGTACACAGCATTTTTTTCTTTCTGACTTACAACACTTCCCAATTGTATTTTTTTTTGTACTCTTTTTCACCAAAGGGAAAACTATAATAAAAATACTTCAAAGTAAAATAATATAAATAATAAATGACAGGTTACTGTAGAGTTTTTTTCTTGTAGAAATTAATAATATACAAGCAGGTAATAATTTATATAAATAATTTTCTTATAAGGAAGGAAAACATATAATAAAATTAAAAGATAAAAACTGCAATTACAAAATTATAAGAATTGAACGGCTTTGAAATAAATACCTAAGAATTTATTTAAAGTAAATAAACAAAAAAGTTCCTGGACACAAGAAAATTCACAACAGTCAATGTGAATTCATTATTAAGATACTTTTTCCTATTGTTTTAAATTTTATTCTTAAATTTGATTGTTGTCCCTTGGAAAAAAAATCCTCAAAAGTTGTTGCTTTCATTGCTTGTTCAAAATAATTTTGCCTTAAAACTTGTTATAGTAATAACAGACACGAAACTGAATTAGTGATTCGACGAAAATCTCTATTTATACTCTGTGCTTTTTTTTCTAGAATAAAGTTTACCGGTTCTCTATCGCCTCATCCCAATATTCAGGTGTTGTTAAAGCCAATGTAAAAAATGAAATTAATAACGTACTTCAAAGCTCCTATAATATTCTTAATAATTGTTACGTGGTCAAAATAATGCAGACGAAGAAAGATTAACAAGCTTTACCGACTAGCTTTACCGACTAGTAAGGAAAAGAAATATCGTATTAAAGAAGATATTAAATGAAGTAGTGTCGACTGAAATGTCTATATGAGATTTTTAAACGAGCAACCTCAACATGTTACTTATGTGTTATCCGTTAAGATACTTTAAATTCAGGAACTCTGATCTGTTAAGCAATTTTGCTGGTCGAAAAAAAACAACAACTAAATAATTAAATTTAAAAAAGTTTACCGGTACGCATACCGGACCGTACCGGAAGAAAAAACTACTGAAGGCGCTTATACTAAAGTTTGCATATTCCGATTAAATCATATGAACATGACTTCTAATGGTTGTTCTATGTCTTACAAGTTGGTATTTACGATTTCATTTATGTTAGAATGGACTAAATGTAGAAAAATGGCGACGATAACGAAAAAAGTATTATTTAGTCAGTGTTCATTTACTTTAGGGATACCGTACTGTAAAGAAATTTGTTTTCATAGCGTCAATTCTATTCCCTTCAGCTTCAACTTTCTTTTTTCCTTTTTTATTTTTTATGTCGAAGATCCTTGTTTCAGATCTACCAAATCTCTACACACAATAATAACGCTATCAGCATTTTCTTCTAATGAAACTTCACCACATTTTTCAGTCAAATTTTTTAATAATGTGTATGTTCCTCCCAAGAACGTCTGAACTACTGAATCGATCTGCTTGAAACTTGACATGCCACACATAGTCGATCGGTTCTTATTCGCCTTCTCCGTAGTGAAGAGATCGGCGCATGACAACATTTCACAAGAAACCTTGAATCTTTGTGAAATCATCCAATTTGTAATCAATTGAATTTTGAACACGATTAGAATTAATCGAATTCAGATGTTTTAGAGTATTTGTAGATGTAATTCATTTCAGCAAATGACACCTGTGAAGATAGAATGCTTATATTATAATTTACAAATATGGAGACTTACTTTTTCTGAAATGTTTTAAAACTTAAAAAACAAATTAAGAAAAATAAAAAAAAAAATCCACTTTTAAGGAAAATACGCTGAAATTCACTGAAAAAATTCTAGATTTAAACAAAAATAATTTTTCCTTTCAGTTCAAACAAATGAAATCAAATAGGCCTATTATTTTTCTTTACAAATTAAATGGAACTAGAATAAAAAAAAGAAAAGAAAAAAAGAATGAAAAATAGCAAAAAATCAGAATAATTTTTATTTTACATCAAACTTTTAACTTGAAGAAAAAAAAAGAAAAACAACAAGCAAATGAAGGGAAACAAACTTGGAAACTATTCCCACGTTTTGCAAAGATTTTTCTACACAGATAAATATTATAAAAAGGATGGGAAATGAAAACTGATTCAAAACTTTTAACTATTAAAATCTTACTTTGTCTAACAAAAAGAAGCAATTTTTTTAGGCATTTTTGTAAATAACAGCAATTTTCCTCAAAAATCTAAGCTCTAAAGTTATTTTAATAATTTTGTAGTACATTTTTTTCTTTTTCTTTAAAATTTTTGCATCTCAAACTTGAATTTGTTTTTAAAATATTTTAGAATAACTTTTGATATTTAAAAATATTTGAGAATAATTTTTTAGTTCATCGAAACCTCTCTTCCGGTGAATTTCAATTAGAAAAACAAGACAAAAGATAGGGAAAAAAACCTCCCAAAATAATTAAAGACTAAAGCGCACCGCAACAATTTACGTGTGTTTTCGTGGTTCACGAACTATATTTGACCAAGATTATAAACAGAAATTGGAACCTCGGGAGTTTATACAATATTTCCCCAATGAGAATTAAATAATCTTTATTATCAGTAAAACCATTCTTATTTTGTACAAATTGATATTTCTTTTCACTTTCTGTAGAACTTTGATTTTTTTTTTTTGCTTTTTGTAAGTATGTTAGTCTTAATTATAATAATTTTTCCACTTGTTAGATTGTTAACTCTTCTAATTTTGCTTTCTGTCGGTTGCCTTTTTGATGAAATAGAGAACGTTTGGGTATTAAGGAATACCATTTTTGTTTGTTGTCATAACTCGGTTAGACTTTGTTTTAATCAAACAGAAATGTAGACTGGTTAGATCTTGATTGGTTGATATTATTTGTCTATAATTGTAATTGAATAATAAAATTATTTTTATAGAAAAATTTAATTATATAGAAAAAAAAGTCATATTGGCGGGTAATTTGAAATAGGCGGGTAATATGAGATACATAGTTGTTTTGGAAAAACAGACAATATTTATGAATACAAAAAAACTCAATGACCTAATAAAAAATTTTAGTTACAGATAAAATAATATCAAAATTGCTTATTCCATTGTTTTTCATGGTATTACTTGCAAAAGTCACAGATGTAATCAATTTTTCCGAAGATCCGTGTTCTATGGATCTCTTGTGTTCCCAATATGACGAATTCCTGGAAGAATCCGTAGAATTTCAAGAAAAAAATATTGAGTTGGTTTTCCGTTGCCTTCCTCAGGAAATCACGAAGGATTGAATTGAGACCTGAAGAGAAAGATGATAGGATATTTAATTTTGAAATGAAATCGTAGCTAATCCTACTTCATGAAACCATAGACTGAAAACAGGAGTAACTACTTCATTTTGTTTAGTAACAAATTATTACAACACTTCTACAACTTACTACAGATTTTAATAAACTTACCTGCTGAAGTTTTGAAGGCAGGAAATTCTGATTTTAATTCGTATCGAAATAACTGGTTTGACAATAAAAACGACATTGACTGCAAAGCATTGTGGGAGTGTATTGAAGTAGTTTTGCTGGTTACAACTAAGTAGTAGCACCTCATCTACGAGAAAAACAAGAATCTCATTTTGCCCTACCATTCCATAATACACGACCTTCCAGTAAAATTGTATCTCTTAGATACATTTACGAGAGTATTTTTTTATTGTAAACAAAACACAAGGTTCCATTCTGAGCACCAGTCGAAGCAGATTCAGTTGCAACTATATATTAGTATGAATCATAACATTAGGAATACTGTAGATTTTCATTTTTCAATAATTTTTAGTCTGTTTTTATAATGATAATTGTCTATAAATTACAATATAAAGTTAACAGTAAATAATGAAGCATAATCATTTTATTTTTTCTTTACTTAAGCAATATGTTTTTCGAACTAACCATAATCATCATCGGAAATGCAGTGGTGCCTCAAGAGAAAAAATAAACAATAAAAAAACTCACTAATGAAAAATTAGTGAGAAAATTCATGTACCAGCCGTTCGCCGGCCACAACGATTTTTTGTTTAAAGCATAAAAATTCAAACTCTTGAGGCACCACCGATGATCATTCCTATTAGCCTCTGTACGGAGACCTCGTTGTTTTCTGGTGGCTGCTCCTGGCTGATGATCGCCAAATAGCGTGAAACAGCTGTTCCAGGATGTCATTTGGTAAACAATTTGGTCTCTCCATTGTTGTTTAATCATGATCATCTTTGGAGCTTAACATCCTATTTTAACTGAGTTTTTAGTTACACGGTGTCTTTTTACAGTCAAGCTACTGATACCTTAAACCTTATCCCATTGAGAAATAGCACCGTATTCCTGATAAAATTGAAGCCAGTGTCTGACATTTGATTTAATTACAATTGACATCTTTATTATACGGATCAGAAATGCCTTGAAATCAAAATACGCCACTAGCTATATCTTAATAGAGCGACCTCTGTTGCCAAACGTGTTATTTAGGAAAACCTGAACTAATCTTCTTTTTTTCCCATTTTCTTGTTTTAAATACTTAAAAAAAAAGATAGGGGTCTAGTAAAATTCAAGAACAGAAAATTCTTTCTATTCAGTACATCTTGAACTGTATTAGATCAACTTTTTATTTTTTTTTTCTAGCGATTACTATTTACCGATTATCCTATTTACCGATTTCTTCAACAAATCTAAGAAGTCTCTGAAAGAACTAAGTGTACTTACTGTAAATTCTTGTACTTTTTTTTTCTTCTTAAAACCGTAAAATCTTACAAAGCCTTTTTGAATAGTAGCCTATCTGAATATCTGAATCAAAATTTTCTTTTAATTAATTAAATCCGCAAATGCTTTCTTAAATTGTCTAATTCCAATTAATCTTGGATTATCCATACCATAGCAGATGAAAGCAGATTAATAAAAGATTAATATTCATTGTTAGGTTTCGGCAGAAATTCATTATTCCGCTGCGTATTCTATTTAAATTTTTGTGTCTTCAAATGCAAACTTCTCTACACGGATCGTTAAAAATGTTTTAAAATGAAAGTTTTATCGTTTTTGTCCTAAATGCAAGAAAGTCAGAAGAATTCACAGGTTCAGAAGTTATTAGGAGCAAATACACGTACATTCACCAGTCTGATTTGCAAGCTTTATCTCTGTACAGGTGAAAAATCACGCAAGAAAAGATATTAACGACGTCATTTGTTTATAGATTGATGTTTCCAGGACTCAATAGCTCCACCTATTGCTAAGATTCGTAACCCAATCTTACAAACCTAACGATAATTCTGATTTTTGAATTTTCTAAAGTTTACGATTATATTTTAAGTTATTTTTATTATTAAATAATTTTCAATTTTTTTAATTACTAGGCTTGGCTGTGTAATGTCGATGACGAATTTCCTGATATTAATTCATTTCCAGTTTCACGTGTAGAATTCGTTGCAGATATTTTGCTTCCGTTGAATTCAATCTTTGACTGAAGCTTCGAATGAATGATATCAAGCGTTGAATATTCATTCTGTCGAATAATTTCACTGATAGTGGCTCTAACGATATTTAAGTCAAGTCGTCTATCCACCACTGGCTTTACACGAATTCGTTTCAAGCGGCGAGTGGTGAGAGTCGGCGAAAAGACCCTTCGCGGACAATTTTCTTAACCGTCTAAGCGGACAAATTTGTTGTGGTAGTCTTCTATCTAGCGAAAGTAAATATTTCATCACTCTGACTCTTGAAATATAGAAAAACATTCCAAATTATAGGGTTTCGCTATGTAATGACTTCTCTCGCGTACTGACAGCAACTTGCCATTACAAAGACGCCATTTTTATGATTGATGTCATGATTTCCAGACGAAGGTAAATGATCAAATTTCGCCTTATAAGGCTGTTTTTCTCAAATGAATCCTATTTTTCTCAAATGAATCCTACTATAAGTATCTATCCTTTGTTGGTAATCAATTGTAGGCTGAAGGACAGATATTCATCTGATGTTTGCTGAAGATGAAATTTGTAATAATATACTGAATATTATGTGGATGCTACAACAATGAATTCGATTTTCTTTATTAAAGAATGATTATACTTTTATTTTGCAATAAATTCTGTTTTGTTTTTGTTTTTTCTTAGGTCAGGCTGGAATTAACCAATTGGGAGGGGTGTTTGTGAATGGGAGACCTTTGCCAGATTACGTGAGACGGCGAATCGTGGAATTGGCGTTAATGGGAGTCCGACCCTGTGATATCTCGCGGCAACTTCTAGTGTCCCACGGATGTGTCTCGAAGATCCTGACGAGATTCTACGAGACAGGGTCTATCAAGCCAGGAGCGATAGGAGGCAGTAAACCAAAGGTATTTGCAGTGAAGGATTAGTAGCAAGGAGTAGGAGTTGTTGGTTAAAAATCCGTCGTTAGTAAAATAAGCTGTTTAAAAATGTTATGATTATAATTGTAATACTATAAAAAACGATGGAGATGCCAGAAACACGTAAAATCGCATACATAACGTAACAATAACAGAATATTATAAAACACTGGACGAGTAAGTATAATCAATTCTTATATTAAGGAAAAAAAAGCATAAAAACCCTCTTGATTTATTCATGAGCAGGCTACAGAATGAACAAAGTTGGAAGTAGTGATAACTACTGTAAATAAAAAATTAATAATTTGTTTATTCTTGGAGCGTTCTTATAATTTTCTACGTCAATTCATAATACGCAAATGTGTATTTTAACTGCGAAATGAAGAAAAAAAAAAAACCTCTCTCTTTTTCTTGATAATATAATTAAACTTGAAATTCTTCTCCACCAATCACAATGCAGGATTTTTTTTTTTTTCTACGAAGCCAATGTCGTTTCAAGTATGACAAAGGAAACACTAAATTTCTTTAAAAATAAATACAGTAAAACCCCGTTATTACGCTCGTCAAGGGACCATGAACTACAAGCGTAATAAGCGGGATAGCGCTATAGACGGGATATGATTTATGAGATGGGGAAACATTTCGACACCATTTTACAGGAAAGATACTTGATTCTGCAATAGATATAGTGCAAATGTGAGCTTATTTTCTATTAAAAAAATCTTTATTATTATTGTTCTCAGACTGGATGAGGGAATTCCTAGAGATTCTGCGAAATCCTTCTGACTTCTGTAGAATTCTCGTCGTACTTACGGAGAATTTCCAATTTTTCATTTATAGAAAGGGATTTCCGCTTCGAAATTTTGCACTAACATACTGTATCACAGACCCGCACTTCAAAGAGTTCAAAGATTCCCTCCTACCAGGGAAAGAAAAGAATCATTACAGTGTTACATTTCTTTTCGATATAAAATTTCCGATATAAAAAAGCGCTACAAGCGGGATTTGAAGCGTTATAAGAGGGTAGAAGTATACAGAGTTACATAGAAAATTCCAGGGACCGTAGAAAAGGAGCGTAAAGAACGGGATAGTGCTATAAGCGGGAGCGTAACAACGGGGTTTTACTGTATTATTTACAATAAATTTTAAGGAAATTTAAATATCATTAACACACATAAAAATCGACTTAAATACAAATGCCGTTTGTTATCAATGACTTTGTTTTTTTTGTATCTTTTGTATTTTACATAAACCTTACCTTTGTTGTCTTTTGTTTTGTCATATGTTAGCAGGTGGCGACACCGGCAGTTGTTCGAAAGATCCTCCGTTGTAAGCAAGAGAATCCTTCTCTGTTTGCATGGGAGATTCGAGACCAGCTCTTCAATCAGCGCCATAATGCTTCCATTCCAAGTGTCAGTTCCATTAACCGGATATTACGTAACAGTGGAAGTCCCTGTGCATTTCCAGAACAGTCAAATCCAAATATTCCAGGTAAATAGGATTATTGTATTAATTTTTTTTTGGTTGTTTCATTTTAGATTATAATAAGATAAAGCTTATAACTTCCATCGTTCTAACATTGGGAGCAATTCATAAAGAAAGAATTTTGTTTCGTTGTGTAATTGCCCTTAAACATCGTGCCAGCTTCTGGATTGGAATCAAAATTTAGCCCTTTCAGCGAAATTGCACCTGTGGTCTGGACGTCAAGAAAAGAGCTTTAATCTTAGGTTTAAAACCCAAGACGTTACATGCTTTGCACATCTTATGAAGAAATAATAACATTAACAATTTGTATGCAAATGAAATAATAGTATTTCCTTGGGTAAAAAGAAAAGGAATTTAACGTTTCGGAAAGTTCAGTGAATAAAGTAAACAAGAAAAGAAGATTCAGCACATGTATAGAAAAAGAAATTGCCTTTCTGATTCGATTACGGGAAGGAATTGGGGACGGCCGTTTCGTCCTTCTACGGACTCCTCAGCCAAATCCTCGCCTTCCCTTAACAGAATCAGAAAGGCAGGATCTTGTTAGTGAAAGCCACCGCCGACCCGACAGTGGTCCCAACAAAAGGCAAGAAAAACAATTTGCTGCGCCTCTCGACGCCAGCAAAAACCTTTCTCCTCCGAGAGTAGGCTGAAAGGAATTAAATCACAACATAAGGTTCAAAAAGGAATTTACAAAGTAAAAAGAAAAGGAATTTAACGTGCTGGAAAGTTCAGTGAATAAAGTTTCCTTGGGTATTTTGATTATTAAGGATCAGAAATATCAATAGTAGAATAATAGATATCAGAGATCTAGGTTTTGTTTTTCTTTTTTTATGAACTGCAGTGAGAGATCCAAGTCAAACAATATGTGAAAGCTAAACTCAAAGAGAAAAACAAGAGTCTATAATTAATAGGCCTATATATCAAACTTTTTTGTGAGAAGAAAAACTATATTAACAATACAATGCTTAAACGCTGGTTAACTATGTCTTGAAAATATAAAAAGATATTGAAAAGTTCTTTTAAGTAAGCTGCTCACAAAGGAAGTGCGTGACATCGAACGCTGAGAACCGCACGGAAATGTGCTTAGAATATAAATCGCTCGTGCCAAAAACAGTGGTATGAGTCATTCTCATGAAAAACTTCACGTCTTACCACGAGAGACATTTGAATGATCACCAATTGAAGGTCCAAGAGAGGAAATTTGGTAACTTTACTTGTGGTTTTTCACATTGTAATCTTACAAAATCAACGATCCTTCTCATGTGGAGCTTATATTGCATAAAGAAGTACACATCAAGAGGTTGGCAATATTTTGTTGTCATCGGTGGCAATATCTTGAGATTAAGTACTTGTTGGTGCTGGTATAAAATGCCACCGTCGGAAAGCGCTAGCAGACAAGAGCTGAGGATTGCATGGGAATGACTCATACTACTGTTTTTGGATGAGCGATTTATATTCTCAGCACATTTTCGTTCTCAGCATTCGAGGTCACGCACTTCCCTTATCAGTAATTTGAATTGTAATTAATTCAGCAGTTTGAAAATATAACATATTCATTTTTTACAGGGGAACTGGATATATATAATGTAAAGGCTGTTAAACACCGCGTTTATCTTATTATTGTCTTTCAGTGTTGTCCGCTGCTGTAAATTTGTAAATTTATAAATCTGTGTTTTAGAGTATTTTTATGTACATTATTCAAAATTTTTTCTATTTGTTTTTTTTTTTCAATGTAGGTGAAGCCGCAGCGATGATGTCTAATTCTTTTCTCCACCCACTATCTCCACCCTTTCCCGATCTTTCCTCTTCTTCTCTTCCCACCGATCTGTCGTCTAGTAACCAGGTGTACAGCGCTCTACTTCGCTCGACGGCTACAGTGACTATGACCACGGCGTCCTCCTTCCACGTGTCCGAACAAACAGCCACCAACTCATCGTCCGCCCCCGCTGCTTCCACCGTCCTCCGTCCCAGTGAATCTGGTCAAGACGGAGAAGAAGAAAGCGAGGATGGAGATAAAACGGAAGAGACCCAGAGCTCCACCCCCGCCAAGAAGACGGACCGAGTATCTGAAGAAGAAGAGGAAGAAGAAAAAGAAGAAGCAACACCCACGCGAGCTAAGATCAAGAGCTCGTATTCCATCGAAGAAATCCTTAAGAAAGACAATCACAGAAGAAGCCGAAAGCGCAAGTGTTCCTACTATGGAGACAGAGACATCTACGGTGAGTCCATAGATCTATCTTATTTAAATCAGTCAATCTTCACTTTACGATATTAATCAATGAAAACAACGTCATAAGAATAACTTCGGGGTTTTTATAAAGCTAAATAATTTTTTTCTCTGAAAGATTAGAATTGTTAGAAATAAATCACGTATCCAATACATCGAGTTCGTCGTTTTACCATCATTTTTAGCGACCCATTTGGGAGCTACTGTGATTGCGACCAAAATCGGTAGCTATTGCGTTTGTCCTGTCCGTCCGTCCGTGTGTGTGTGTCTGCCCCTAACAACTCCTGAACGGAAGGGGAGTATTGTGTTCAGAGGCCGAGCACTGTCGAATGGGGTATTTTCAGGGGCAACGCCCCATGTGTTCGAGGTATTTGGCATTGTTGTCATTATATCCCCCCTCCCTAAAAACTCCCGAACGAAAGGTCGGATCGACAAACAGACTTCACCATCGTGCTCTGAGCCTCGTAGGAATAGGGCATTTTCAGGGATCAATGCCCCCACATGTTCGGAATATTTGGCGTAGTTTTCATTGGATTTCCGCTATTAGCTTAAATGTTAGAAAAATCTTATTTCAGTTGTCAGCTATAGCTTCATGCTTAAGGTCTCGGGTTTATATATATCTTGTAGGTTGTCGGTTCAAATCCGTATTTCTGCGGGGTTTTTTTTTTTTCCTTAATCTTTTTTTTTCTTAATGTCCGCGTAATTTTTTTTTTCCTTCTTATTTTACTAACTTTTTTTTTATTTTTCCTTATGTTAATGTACTTTCTTTTTTTTTATTATTATTATTATTATTTTATTATTATGGGTCGCCTTTAAATTTATGCTTTAGTACAAAATTATATTCCCTTATATTTCACTGTTTCTTGAAAAATTTAAACGAAATTTATATTTCAAAAGAATGGTTATCAGTTTAGCCAATAGACACTCAAAAAAAATATGTTAAGTGAAATAACTTACGATGCACAGAAGAAAATATTTCAATCAGAAAAAATATAAGCAGTGAGATTGCATTCGTCCAAATTGTCAACTCTAAAAAAAAAAAAAAAAAGGTTTCTATAACTCATTAGCATCAAACTACGGCCCAGAAAAAGAAGTTTGGTGCGACATATATTTTGTAAGTAATGTACAGCTGCTCCAGTTGTTTTAGATCTATATAAGAAATTGTTTTCAATCCATTAGTATAAAATTTAGCAACATTAAATCTAGGAAACATTTTGCTTTATGTAGTTGCGACCCGCAATAGACTGAACATATCATTGAAATGATGTGTATTTTAAGTTGTAAATGATTATCCACGTGATCACTATTCGAGTCAAATAATAAGCCTATCGCTCAGGATTGTTTTACATTGAATCTTATTGGTTAAAGAAATTTTATCGTTAAATGATTTGATCTTATGCTATATCCATCAACTACAGGTACACAGATTCAGAATTAATCTTAGATATTTCCTACTAGAATTGATGACGGTAATTGTGTCAGAAGGACAGTTAAGTTGTTGTGTTTCTTTATATGAAGGTATGAGGTCAGAATCGGTTCTGATCATAGGAGTCACGTGGCGAAGCTAAAGGTATCAAGAGGTTCGTTTTGTATTATATTACAATAAAGTATATTTAGGGTTTTCGTATGTAGTTTTACAACTTCAAAAGAAAAAGAAAATAACGGTGGTTTACGCAAAGTTTAACATTACTAAGTTTTTATGAATTCAGAGTGATTTGAATACTAACAAGCTACAAATGCAGTAATTCTTCCCCAAAAGATGACAGACATTGATTTGACTGTTTTCTTATAGTGAAAATTATTGTATTAATGGTAATTTTAGATAAATCTCATAGATTCTCTTTCTGCCTTCCAAGAACTGAATATTTCGGTTTATTTTAGTCTCGTTTCTTTCGTTGTCTTTCTCTAAAGATTAACAAGTATTGATTAACGGCTTTTACAAAGATCAAATCGTGGAACATGAAAATAAAGTGAAGCTTTGGTTTTAGGTGGGTGGAGGCTTTGACGATGAGCCTCAAATCAACCAACGACGCCCCCGCAAACCTTCGGATAATTGAAACGAAGCTTCCCTCGAGGATCCCATCAGCCAATCAGAAGCCATCAAACCTCTCCGCTCTCCCACGATTTATCAATAGACAGAGAATCAAAAAGATTCGATTCAATGTGGATTGAAAATTAACCAAATCATAAAATCGAACTCCAAAGAAAAATGTAAAATTAGAAATAATATATCGTCAACTGGAAGAAAAATATGCTTATACCAGAAACAGTAATGCATAATAATTTATAGGAATGCATAGAATACAAGACTTGTGTTTTTCACAAAAACAAATATAAATTTTTCTAATCCTTATGATTTCCTTCCTTGCAGCTTCTATCAAAAGAAGCTTACAATTTCCTTGTGGCCAAGGCCATGGCCTGCAGTGCATCTGATATGCCTGAACCTGGGTTCGAATTCCAGCGCGGGTTTGGATGTTTCTTTCTTCTTCAGTGTTTGTTATGTTATGTTAAGTGGTGAGTTTGGGTGGCAGTGAAGCCGGGCACCGCGCCCGTTGGTCTATTGTGCTATCCCACGGAAATGAGGATAGAAAGACAGAAAGAATGGTGGGAGAAGTGCAGGGGAAGCGGGAGAACCCCGAGAAAACCTGCCTAGCGTCCACTATCACGAAACCCACATGAGAACCGAAACCCGGTACTCAGAGGTAAGAGGCCAGTGCCTTAGCGCCAACGCCAATCGCGCGGCCCTACAGTGTTTGTTACTCTTTCTTTAAAGGATGGCAAAGTCTGGCTGCCATCTAGATGGTCTTCCAACGACAGCAGCATTCATCGCCATCGTGGAATGGAATCTCCATAACCTTATGTATAAACTATACTAAGGGATAACAATAATAATAAAAATTACAATTTCAGCTTTCAAAGATAAATAATTTTTGGGGTGACTAGTTACATTTTGACAGTTTTTTTTTTTAACCTTCACTCATTACCTAAATTGATAGGAGGTCAATAGGTACCTTCCTTTTAAAAACAAATTCTGCTTTTAAAAGTTCAGTTAGAGTAAATTTGATCCATCTGGGTTCTACTTAAAATTGCATTCTAAAAGTTTTCAGTGCTAATCTTTATTTTTTTTAAATCGATACTTTTAATATTCTGTTATTGTAAAACAACAATCAGACTAATCAGATGAATAAATATTAATTAAATCATAAGAAATCACATATCCTGTACGTATCTATTAGTACTGAAAATTCTTGCAATGGATTTTCAAGTTACTGTGAACTACAGTATACTCTCGATATCACGAATAGAAGGGACGCTAAAAATAATTCGAGATAGCGAGTTTTCGAGATAACAAGGTCATAACAAAACATAAAAATTCACGTAAAAACACGAGATACGGAATAACATTCTAAAATTTAGAGTCTTGATAGATGATAAGTATAGATATGTAATGATAGTTAACAATAAGTCTAAATACAGCAATGATAATTTTAATTTTTAAAAATAGTCGAAAATAATTACATTAAATTGAAAAGAATGAGTAACACAATACACTTACATTGCTAGAATTTCTTAAAAAATACCTCTATTTGCTTCGACACAACTGAACGGCGATTTTTCCGGATTTTACTTCGAAAAATATTCGACGTAACAAGGTTTTGAGTGAAAACTTTTCGACATAAGAATTAAAATTAACATTAGATGGATATGTAATATCAAGGGGAAAAATAATTTTTCGACATATTTTTCAAGGTTTTCGAGATATCGAAGTTCGAGATATCGAGAGTATATATAAATATATGTACAGTTAATAATTCATGTTTTTCATAAAAAAAATAAAAGAAATTATATCTACAAAACTTAAGAATAAAAACACTTCGTTCTAAATTTTTATTAACAGGCCCATAATTAAGTAAGAAATGAAATATGGAAAACGTGAATTATTGATTGAAAATTTTGCAATATATTAAATAATTCTTATTGACAATTCATCTTTCTTTTGATGTTAATTTAAGTTTGAAGACGGGACTTTCAATGTAAAAACCATCTCTAAATCAAATAAAAAGACTCTCTTTTTCGAAGCAGTTCGCTCAAGTGAGTGGGTGACTTTTTTTTTTCTTTCTTTGTGCCGAGATTCTAAGCCTGCGTCTCGAGAGAGTTTCTGTTGGTGCGGGACAAATCAATCGTCGCGTTTGCCGCACGTGCACGGGGCGCTTCACGCAGGGCGTCATGGAACAGCGCGTGAATCGTGGCGTGTGCAAAAGAGATAGCGACCCAATCGATGCCCTGCCATTGCTTTTGGCGAAGAAGAAACTTGGGAGAAGAAGAAACGCCAAGTTTTTTTGTCAGTGTCTGTAACTGATACGGTGGCGGTGAATGAGTCTTCATCAAATGGGAGGCTTACAATCGATCCCCACCCTCACTCCCACTATAATGATTTCATTCAACTGGAATTGGCTCCAGATTTCAAAGGTAATTTTTGATAAGCACACTCAAAGAGGGATAAACACGCACACACAAGTAAATATATATCTATGTACAGTATACAGTATATTTATATATATATACCTAAAAAAATAAATCATTACAGCAATCATTAGAGGAAAGATGTAATAATTATGAAATAGCCTGTTTTTTATTAATAATAAGTAATAAAAATTACAGTAAAACCCCGATTATCCGAGTCCCGATTATCCGAGTTTCCGCTTTAACCGAGCTATCAAATATTTCTAGGATTTTTTTTTTTTTTTTGGATTCTACATTTTATATTTTTAAATCTGAAAAAAATCTGAACTTGATCTCACCAATCAACGAAGAGGATATACGTGTCTGGATAAACGCTGACGAACAACAAGACATTACAGATGAAATGATCGTCAATAAGGAAAACGATGATGAGGAAGACAGTGACGATGAAAATCGACATATGAAAATCTCCTATACAGATGGACTAAAAGCTATCGAAAGTGCTATTGGATATATAGAACAACAAGAAGAAGCAACACCAGCAATCCTGTTATCCTTAAAAGAATGGCAAAAATTTGCTCAGAAAAAT